>CM061750.1:81593717-82106833 GCA_030979885.1 Lolium multiflorum
TGGAGTGACTACGAAGGATACATGCTTACTTTTTCATATTCATGTTTTAAACTTGTTTAAATCATGGTCAAACCTAGGATTTGACAAAGATTCAAATGGGCATAATTTAAAAAAACAAAAAATGAAAAACCAAGGCACATAGTCTTCTTATGTTATATTGTAAGCATTCAATTAAGTTGATAAACAAGGTCTCTAGACATATTCAAACCAGAGAAATCATGTACCTACCCCCTAACCTAAACTCTGTCTCATGAAGTCAAGCATGATGATATGTGGTTTTTTGGTTTCAAACATGGAAATTTCAAAAACCCTCCCAAGAGCTTCATTTTGAAGTGACTAAGAAGGATAGATGCTTAATTTTCGACCTACGAATCTATAATTAAATATACTAGGTTAAACTAGGGTTTTGCCCAGTACTACAGATCCTGGTTTAACTCCAAAATGAAGCTCTTAATTAGGAGGGTTTTTGAAATTTCCATGTTTGAAACCAAAAACCACTTATCTTCACCATGCATGCTTGACTTTATAAGACAGAGTTTAGGGTTAGGGGTAGATACATGATTTTCAGGTTTAATATGTCTATACCTTGTTTATCAACTTAATTGATTGCGCGCATACTATATGACATAAGAAGATCTTGGTATTCATTTTTTTTGAATTTTTATGCCCATTTGAATCTTGGTCAAATCCTAGGTTTGACCAAGATTTGAACAAGTTTAAAACATGAATATGAAAAGGTAAGCATGTATGCTTCTTAGTCACTCCAAAATGAAGCTCTTGGAAGGGTATTTGAAATTTCCATGTTTGAAACCAAAAACCACATCTCTTCATGCTTGACTTCATAAGACAGAGTTTAGGGTTAGGGGTAGATACATGATTTGTATGGTTTGAATATGTCTAGACCTTGTGTTTATCAACTTTAATGCTTACTATATGACATAAGAAGATTATGTGCTTTGGTTTTTCATTTTTCTATTTTTTAATGCCCATTTGAATCTTGGTCAAATCATAGGTTTGACCAAGATTTGAACAAGTTTAAATCATGAATATGCAAAATTAAGCATCTATATATCCTTCTTAGTCACTCCAAAATGTAGCTCTTGGGATGGGTTTTGAAATTTCCATGTTTGAAACCTAAAACCACTTCTCTTCATGCATGCTTGACTTCATAAAGATAGAGTTTAGGGTTAGGGGTAGATATATACATGATTTTCTGGTTTGAATATGTCTAGACCTTGTTTATCAACTTGAATGCTTACTATATGACATGCAAAGACTTGCTTTGGTTTTTGATTTTGTTTTTGAATTTTTATGCCCATTTAAATCTTGGTCAAATCCTAGGTTTGACCACGACTTAAACAAGTTTAAAACATGAATATGTAAAAGTAAGCATGTATCCTTCTTAGTCACTCCAAAATGAAGCTCTTAATTAGGAGGGTTTTTGAAATTTCCATGTTTGAAACCAAAAACCACTTATCTTCACCATGCATGCTTGACTTTATAAGACAGAGTTTAGGGTTAGGGGTAGATACATGCATGATTTTTCAGGTTTAATATGTCTAGACCTTGTTTATCAACTTAAGTGAATGCGCACATACTATATGACATAAGAAGACCTTGGTATTCATTTTATTTGAATTTTTATGCCCATTTGAATCTTTGTCAAATCCTAGGTTTGACCAAGATTTGAACAAGTTTAAAACATGAATATATATGAAAAGGTAAGCATGTATGCTTCTTAGTCACTCCAAAATGAAGCTCTTGGAAGGGTTTTTGAAATTTCCATGTTTGAAACCAAAAACCACATCTCTTCATGCTTGACTTCATAAGACAGAGTTTAGGGTTAGGGGTAGCCACATACATGTTTTTTTTGGTTTGAATATGTCTAGACCTTGTTTATCAACTTAATTGTATGCTTATTATATGACATAAGAAGACTATGTGCATTGGGTTTTCATTTTTTTATCCCCATTTGTTGAATCTTGGTCAAATCCTAGGTTTGACCAAGATTTAAACAAGTTTAAAACATGAATAATATGAAAAGTAACCTGCATCGATCCTTCTTAGTCACTCCAAAATGAAGCTCGTGGGATGTTTTTGAAATTTCCATGATTTTTCTGGTTTGAATATGTCTAGACCTTGTTTATCAACTTGAATGCTTACTATATGACATACACAGACTATGTGCTTTGTTTTTTTGAATTCTTATGCCCATTTGAATCTTGGTCAAATCCTAGGTTTGACCATGACTTAAACAAGTTTAAGACATGAATATGACAAAGTAATCATGTATCCTTCTTAGTCACCCCAAAATGAAGCTCTTGGGAGGGTTTTTAAAATTTCCATGTTTGAAACCAAAAACCACTTCTCTTCACCATGCATGCTTGACTTCATAAGACAGAGTTTAGGGTTAGGGGGTAGATACATGATTTTTCAGGTTTAAAACGTCTAGACCTTGTTTATCAACTTAATTGAATGCTTACTATATGACATAAGAAGACCTTGGTTTTTCATTTTTTTCTTCATTTTTTTGAATTTTTATGCCCATTTGAATCTTGGTCAAATCCTAGGTTTGACCAAGATTTGAACAAGTTTAAAACATGAATATAAAAAAGTAAGCATGTATGCTTCTTAGTCACTCCAAAATGAAGCTCTTGGGAGGGTTTTCGAAATTTCCATGTTTGAAACCAAAAACCACATCTCTTCATGCTTGACTTCATAAGACAGAGTTTAGGGTTAGGGGGTAGATACATGATTTTTCTGGTTCGAATATGTCTAGACCTTGTTTATCAACTTAATTGAATGCTTACTATATGACATAAGAAGACTATGTGCCTTGGTTTTTCATTTATTTTGATTTATTTTGAATTTTATGCCTATTTTTATGCCCATTTAAACAAGTTTAAATCATGAATATGAAAAATTAGTCACTCCAAAATGTAGCTCTTGAGAGGGTTTTTGAAATTTCCATGTTTGAAACCAAAAACCACTTCTCTTCATGCATGCTTGACTTCATAAAGACAGAGTTTAGGGTTTGGGGTAGACAGCACGCGCCGACGCGTGGACGAAATTTATTCTCTGTCCCCCTGACATGCACTTGCCAGTGTCTTCAACAGTCTGACACGAGCAGTGAAGCTTTTATGGAGCCCAGCGGAGAGGGGCTCCATTTCTCGAGCGGTAGCGAGGTGACATGCGGCCTAAATCCAAATTTAAACATTGCGAAAAAAATCTGAAACAAATCATGCACGTTCACAGCTCATATTAAGATAACCCCTAAAAATTTCAGATCAAAATTCGAAACATACATCGAGAAACAAAAAAGAGAAACTCAGATGGGAATAGTCTACAGAGAAACTCAGATTTGAATTCGGGAACTATTCATGACAGATTTCTCTTTTTTGTTTCTCGATGTATGTTAGTGGCAGTTAATATGGACCGGAGGAAAGTACTAATAATATGAGGCATATTTTTGAGCTGGCCCTGTTTAGTAGAGTTTACATTTGAGAGTTACATCTTTCTACCACCATTATTTTTGATTTAGCTTGTCTTTTTTTGCCCACCATTTTATCGAGCAGGGTTAATGCAAGATCCATAGCAAACTAGCTTGTCATGACATTTTTTTGGCGGAGTGCATCTTCTCATGGCGAGCTAGCGACTTTGCCTACTAGAGTTTTTTTTGTTGAACTACATTTTTTGGATTTTCCCATTTTATTTGTGCACAAGCTATGAGCCGCCCGCAATTCAGCACCATATATTGGCGGGATTTTCTAGTTCAGCACCATAAATTAGCAGGATGCTATCTTCCTACCTCGCTTTCATTTCCCCTATATCCAGCCCCACCCACGGACAAGCAAGGGCCTCTCTCCCTACCTCGCACCTAGTCCGTCTCGCTCCCTCTCAGTCCTCCATCCGTAGCCGACATCCACCGCACCGGAGCCAGCTCAGCGACGCCGTCAACCACACTCCGTCCGCTTCGTCGGATCTGCTTCCCCGACTCACTGGTTCATCTTACCGGCCGGCGAGATCGGTACACAAAGCGCCACCATGATCCACCGAACCAAACCGAACGGCCAACGCGCCACCTCCCCAGTCGACCAAGGTTGAACACTTTGTCCGGCAGCTTTTGTTATGTACTCCGTATTTGATTTCCGAGACTAGTTTATTGCTTGCTTCCACTGCTTGTTATTAGCATCTGTTTTTTTTTGTAATGCCTGCTAGATATTCCCCTCGAGAATGCCTACGAAGAATCTCGGAGGCAAAATATCTTGCAGAATATGATAATTGCAGCCAAGCTCGGCATACTGTGGAATGGGACAAAATCACCGCACCCCAAGTCGTTGCCGAGATTTTTCACACGTGTGATGTGCCGCCAAAAGGACGATTCCGTGGGGCAGCTGCTGAAGAAGGTATTTAGCCGCACTGCTCAAATTTCATATGTCTTGTTTGCTGATTGATTTGATGAACTTTGATTTGCAGCAGCTAGCCACTGCTCATGTTCCTAACAAAGACAGTGAGCGCGCCAGTGATGCAGACATTGGTAGAAAGGAGGCGGGATTTGGTCCTATTGTTCTAGCAAGCAATCATTTGAGTGGCCGCCTAGGATCAGCACATCTGGATCCTCCTGAGCTCAACATTAAGGAGGTAATTTTATAATAGTGTTTTAAACATGACATAATCTAATGTACTGAAAGAGATCAAACTGTCAACAGGAGTGGAGTGGTATAGATGGTAGAGATATAGATATAGATTTCAGATTTCCTAATTTTTTCTTGAAAATAGGGTCGCCCCGGCCTCTGCATCCAAATGATGCACCCACCCTTTTATTGCAATGTTTTAGACTCCATTTAAGGTTTAGAAACTCATGGGTTGCTGAAAGTGGTGACATGAATCAACCAACATATTTCCTTTTAATCTGCTGATTGATTTTATGCATGGCAAATCGCAGAAGCAAGTGACTGCTCATGTCCCTGCCAAGCAGCATTGTAGCACAGATGTCCAGAGTTCCAGTGATGCAAACGTTTGTAGGAACAAAACAGAAGGATGTGGCACTGGGGAAGCTAAGATTAGGCGTCTTCAAAAGGACTTGGATGTGGCCACTTGGCGGAACAAAGAAATGAACCGAGGATGGAATTCTACAATTCAAGATGGCCTACATGCTGTTGCTGATCTGCAGAAGCTAGTGGCTGGCAACTTGGTTACCGCTTTGGCTGATGCAGATGTCCATGAGATCAACTGGACGATCTTGGAACAGGTGAAAGCACGAGCAGAAACTCTGCACTCATCTTTGCAGGTAGATGATTTTCAAAGGGTGATGCAAGAGCCGCTATATGAATAGATTGTTGTTTTCAGTTGATGATGTCCCTGGTTCTTTTGTTTACTTATGTGCTGGTAGTACTTAGGGGAACTAGCTTGTACAAGTATTTTTTTCCGATAAAGTTGTACAAGTAAATGGCACATGCTTCGCATGTTTGACCAATTAAGTTAAAAAGCTTCACAAAATCCTGCTATCATGTAGGCGGGCTTGCATTGGCTTTCAACCCAAGTGACTATTGACTGCAATCTGTAATATGTACCCCTCTGTTGCACTTAATGGTATCCAAGCCCTTGGGCCCCCCTCCTTTGTTAAAAAAAGATCGAATTCTTATTGCGTCGAAGTTGTTTCACTAAAAAAAAGAGCCCTCACGTGCAAGGCACGTGTATATATACTAGTACTAGTAGAGATGGTACACCTAGACATTAGAGATTTGTTTGTTTTAAAGATATTTTTAATTGTGTACAAGATGGAAAATATAACTTTAGGCTATCCACAATGTTGCTATTGCCAAATCTGATACGATGGTGAATTTGGCTTTGGTGTGAAATATAGCAATAGCTCCACAATGTAGTGGTTCCAAATATTTATAACGTGGGTCCCGCCATCAAGCTAAAACAACTCATAAAGCCAATATGGAACTACTCTCACAATGTAGGGAACTAGTTCCAAATGCCAAAAGTGAAATTTGGCATCGGAGCACCTATTTGCTCCGGTTCCCTGTTTTTCTGGTTTTGGAACTACCTCTACAATGTATGGAACTAGTTCAAAAAGCCAAAAATCAAATATGGAACCACTTTTGGCTACACGTTGTGGATGCTCTTAGCAAATTCCTAGTATTTTTCATGGTCGATGTAAAAAAAGTATTTTTCATGGTTGATGTAAAAAAACAAGTTTTTTTCATGGTCGATGTAAAAAAAGAGAGAAAACATGTCTCATAAAAAGCCTTATGGTTAGCACAATTTTTTTACGGAGTAACTCTTTTTTACATAGCCCAAATTACTATTCGATTTTTCCATTGAAATATTTTATGTGTATAAAGCAAGCGAAGAAGTACACATGCATTTTTCGTTTTATTCTTTTTTGACATTTCAAAATGTATAGAAGATGAATTTCGAAATAAAGAGATCATATGCACCCAAGAACCAACAAGCATATCCCCTTGAACCCGAACATACTCAGGGCCCTTTTGTTGTGCCTTTTTTTTTTTTGGCTTTTGGATTTTGGAAGCCAAAAACAAATATTATATTCTTTTGGCTTCCAAAATCCAAAAGCCAAAAAGCCACAGCAAAAGGGCCCTCAGCTTCAGACTTGGGATTTCGTAGGCTAGGGTTCCACAGTTTTCCAGCAACCAGTAATAATTTCAACTCTGCCCCAAAATTCCCGCCGAAATCCCCCCCGCTTCCAAAATTCAAAGCGATGTGAAATAAGTACAGTGTCGATCTTATCCCCCCGGACCGCTCAATTCAGACCTATCACCGGCGGCGCCGAACCCCGCATCTCTCTCTCACGCTTCCACCCTGCATGACCCACCGGATCATCTCACACGCCGGCGCCGGCCCACTGTCCCACTCCCACACCAGCACTACTGCCTTCTCATCGGCCACCGTAGTGACCGACGACGTTCCGCCGTCTCCCTTGCTTTTTAGCAAGCCGGAGTAGCTTCCACCTCCCCCACCCCCACCGACGACCACTGTACCATACGAGCTCCTCCGTAGCCGACTTCCACCGCCGCCTTGTCAGCGACAGTCACCATCGCCGGGTTCTCGTATCTTAATCCCCGACTCCTTCCGTCCACCGGACTGGAGAGATGGGCGCTTCCATGGTCGACGGCAGGAAACCAAAGCGTACACGCGCCCACTTCCAAGAAGGTTGATATGGCCGCATTCGTTATGCATGTGATTTCGAAAAGTATTTTTTTGCTTACTTGCACCGCCATCTCATTAGCATTTTTTTTGTAATGCATGCTAGATATTATTGCAATACAGAAGAATGAATTAAAAGAGAAACGGATACGGAATATATGTAGAAGATATGCAAGCCGTGTGGGCACAAGCATTTGTAACGCTATTGCCTCTAGTGCAAACCTGAACAAAATCGGAGAAGAACCCTTTCCCCTCCCCAAAGATAAAGAACAATGTTATGATTCACAATTTGATCCTGCTGAGCCCATTGGAGAGCTGACTCAGGAAGATGCCTTGCCTGACCATTCTCCTCAACCCCACCAGGTGATTTCTGTGTTTTTACTTTGAGATATCTGTTGCAAGTTGCAACTTCCATGTGTTGTATACTTGTATCCTGAATCCCACCAAACATGTTCACATGCCACCTCTAGGTCTCCTTAATGCATCATATATATGTATCAGCATGCACGTCATCCTTTACTGTTCTTCATTCTATTCCATTTGCATATCATCATATATGGGACTTATGTAGACTGAAATATCGTTTATGTGTGCTAGGAATCTGCAGCTTCAAGTAAGAATTTCGCAGGAACCACCAATGAGAGGAAGACCAATCAACAGGCACCTGAATCGGTGATAGAACAGCTGCAACCAAAAAAGAAACCTGCTTCTGCTACTAGACAGTCTCAGCGATTCATGGCACCAGTTGAAGAAAATAACGAAAATTCTAAGAGTACTGAAATAAAAAAACGTGGTGAACACCCCAAGCGGTTGAATCAGCCACCTGTTACCAATCCAGTCAACCAGCGACAATCGGCAGCAGAACCAGTTTCCACAGCAACTTCTCAGCCACAATTGGCAGCAGAACCAGTTTCCACAGCAACTTCTCAACAACAATTGGCAGCAGAACAAGTTTCCACGGCAACTTCTCAGCCACAATTGGGATCAGCAGTAGCTGTGGTAGGAAATACTGCCCAAGGACACACTGTACCAGTCCCAGCTGACACAACCACAACTGGCCAAACACTGCTAGCACAACATCAACAAACTGTTGATGATCTCCCACTGACCCATATTAGTCCTGCCATAGACAACTCCCCTGAGGATGAGCCCCACACCGAAGAAGGTACATTTTCCAATGCTTATAGTTTCATTCTCCGTTATAAAGTTATACTTTATAGAGATATATATATATATATATATATATATATATATATATATATACCTACCTTGATAGCTTGATGTAATGCTTAACTTTG
Source organism: Lolium multiflorum (assembly GCA_030979885.1). Taxonomy (NCBI): domain Eukaryota; kingdom Viridiplantae; phylum Streptophyta; class Magnoliopsida; order Poales; family Poaceae; genus Lolium; species Lolium multiflorum. Next base: position 81,602,192 of record CM061750.1, read on the forward strand.
TAGTTGCACCACGATCAAGAAAAACGAGGGGCCCAACAGTAGGGAAAATGTTCGTAGCTAAGCTTGCTAGGATGGAATCAAGATTTCGCCTTTCATCTATCGTAGGTGGCAGAAGGCCACTGGACCCAGAAGAATCTTGTAAATTAGCATCGGATGTAGGAATTTTCGTCAGGAATGAAATTCCTATCTTCCCAACATGGAAAGAGCACGTAGACACCTCTGCGCATTTTGAAAAATTAGTGCACAGGTTACACGTAAGTCATCTTTCTCTTGGTAATGTTACTCATACTAGTATACCACATTGGCACGTCCCGTTCCTTCTAGCTTGTTGTTGGATCTATGTATATCACACCAACGGTTTATATTGTTGTGAACAGTTAAGGTTCGAGTTCGATGAGGACCAAGAGGAAGTAAAGCATGTTCTCAACAGTCTATTCTCAGACTGTCTGCGCCAGTATCGCAGCAGGCTAAAGAAGAAATACTTCACTGGAAAGATTACTGGGAGTGTTCCAACTATATCTCCTTTTAAGCAAATGACTGACAAACAGTGGGGAGATCTTGTGAAGCACTGGTCTGATCCAAAGAATATGGTATGATTTGTAAGACTGAGACCAGATCACATCTTGGATTCTTATTTATAGCAGTGTCTCACTAGTCTCCTTTTTGCAGAATTTGGCTAAACAGAATCAGGAAAACCGCGGTAAACTACTTTTACCTAGCCGTACGGGATCTCGTAACCTTATAGTGCACATTCGGCAAAAAGTAAGGACATGTTGTTTTATACTGCTATTTAGAAATATTTTAGTAAAAGATCATGCAGAGTATATACACCAGTGTGCAGCTTATATTATGATCCTCCATTTCAACCACGTTATTCGATTTATAAATGGTAGTACTAAAATGCAGATGTTACATAATGCAAGTAAAAGGGAACCAAACAAAGAGATGACTCTGCCAGAGATTTTTGAAGCATGCCAGAAGAACAAACTTGAAGTGATTGGAGAAGTCGCACAGAGTGTTCTTGTAAGTCTTCTCAAAGATTGAAATTTTGTGACGACTCACATCCCAACTTGTAGGAGTAGTAAAGTACATGTCAATATGATATTATATATGTTTATTAAAATTCATGTGATGTGAATCAGACATGCCAAACTGTAGGAATAAAAGTAGGTCATACACATGATAAATCTACTATCAGCAAGTTTCTCTGTAGTAACTATCATGTTTACACATGTGTACGAACTGAATTTTTTGCAGGAAGATATGAAATTAGAGATGGCAAAAACCGGTAAAAACGGTCTGGAAAAAACCGATGAAGAATGTGTGAAGGCATTTTCTATGGCAATAAAAAAGAAAGGCATTGCCAAAAACACTTTCTTACGAAATGCTGGACTGCTGAAGTGCAAGTCCATGTCCAAGTCAAAGTATTTGCATGCTCAAGTTCTAAAGGAGCAACTCCAAGTAGAACGAGCTGCATCAGCTGCGCTAAGACTAGAAGTCGACAATTTTAGAACGATAGCAGCACAGAAGGAGGCCCTACTGGAGCAGGTTAGGAATGCTAGTAAGTAGTAAGAAGAGTATCTGCTAGATAATTGGAGATGAACGGGGACAGTGACAGGTCATTACCTTTGTCTTGTAAAATGGTTCCTTAGTCTGAGCATATTTCGTAGGTGCATTTATCTGCAATTGCTATGATCTTGGTGGTCGTTTCCTTGTTGTGATGTGGATTTTTTTGAACCGGAACCCTGCTGATTGTTAATATTATAAGTGGATTGCCTAGCCCTTTCCATCAGTTCTGACTTGTGGTTCCGTTGGCTCGTGGATGAAGCTTGACGTGGTATCAGAGCCCATAGTCTCAAGTTCGAGTCATCGCTTTCACAAACCTTCTCTTCTCTTCTCCCGGTCTAGCCTTTTCTGTCAGTTTGGACTTTTTGTTGCGATGTATAAAGTGGATTGCCTAGCCCTTTCCATCAGTTCGGACTTTTGGTCGCGTTGGCTAGTGCATTAAAGCTTGACACTGATGATTTTCTGTGATCCATTGATTTCCATCTTTCTACATACTGGTCTAGAAGCTTGTCAACTGGTCTGGTTCATTCATCGCTGTATTGAGTGCAATGAACGGAACAGTGGCTTCTCCTTTGTGTTGTGCTGCAACACAACAGCTGTTCCTGCTTCTGTACAGGCGAGTTGTGAACAGAGATACTTATGTATGCTACCAAATTTCGACTCCATATAATCAATAGCTTAACAACCCTCTAATTCAAAATCTCAACATTATTTCACACACTGAAATATTTTGTACGCGTTTTGAATTGGAGAACATGGGAACCGACTTTGGTTTCTGATTATGACTTGATGTGACCCTAGGCCCTGGATTCCTGAGCAGAAGGTATGTGTAAAAACAAAGAGATTACGAAGTGCTAATTCCCTTTTTTTGTAAGTCCTGGTGGCATTGACACTCCTTTCTTACTTGCTATATTTTTTTGGTGTTTATATATAATAGAGAATTACCAGCTTATTGTCGAACCCGTTAGATTTTGGGCAATAATTGTTACGTGGCTGCTTCTTAATTAAAGTTTATCATGTCATGTAGATGGATTTGTGAAAGATGCAGCGGGTCGTTCTTCAGATCGTCTACATGGGATTCCCATCTACATGTATGTTCACGGTTTCATGGAGTACTTCAGCTCATAGCAGCCACATACGATCCTGCAAGATTTGCATTTTTTTTGACCTTGCAAGATTTGCATTCAATGTATCGCCAAGACGCGTCCGTGAGAACTCTAGAAACATCTTCGTCTGACTCGTTTTGGCGCGCGCAGTTCCCGAGCGAATCCAATGAATTTTGACCGTTCTCTTAAAAAAAGGAACTTTGACCGTTGGATCAAGCGTTGGAGAACTGTTGTGCCAACGGCCAATAATTATGATCGTCGTAACCGATTTTCAACGTGATGATGAATTGATGTGACATTTGGCCGTACTAGTACGGTCTCATATTTTTGTATTACTTGGACTGTAGCCAAATTCGAAATCTCATTCCAGCGGCAAAACTTCCCGCCCGAAAAATACAAATATTTCACACGCTTCTAACTTCCCATTCTACCCTCGTAAAGATGACAACAATGTCCATGTATAAGTCGGTTGGTGGGGGGTCTACCCGTCATTTTTTTTCGATCACCACCTCCCTAGCTCCGGAAACTCCCCGAAAAAAAATTCATTTCCCTCACTCTCTCCTCTGAGACCACCCACCGGAACTTCCCAAGTCCCTCTCTCTCCCACCTCCACGACCACCGCACCGGAACATCCCCGCCGGACTTCCCTGGCCTACCCGAGGCCTCGCGATCCTCGTCATCCGGCTGCCTGCCGGAGCCGCTTCATCGACGCCGTCATCAACCGGACCGGATCATCCCCGCCGAACCTCGAAACCATATGCTCATCCAGCAGTCTACCGCAGTCGCTTCAGCTGCGGCATCGTCCACCCCACCGGAGCCGCTTCGCCGGATCCGTCGTCCACCGCATCGGATCTTGCTCACCGACACCGCTGTGCATGAACCGGATCTGCTTCACCGGCGCCGTGTATGATCTAAACTCTTCTACTGTCGCTTTTCTATTGCTTGCCTGCAAGTTCTTGTTTAATCTTGGGGGAACCTGTTTGTGCTAACGACGCGCCGTTACGTTTTTGCAGACGAGATGAGTAACCATGAAGTGTAATGGCCGTCTCTCCAACCCCAAGTAGCACATGTAGCGTACTTCATCACCGGATCTATCAACCCCAGGAAGATCTGCTGTGACTCCCACAGAGTGCTTCTCCTAATGTAAGTCCCTTGTTTTAGCGCCATGTTCTGGGTTCAGATGCTTGTTTGTCTGAAGCTCTTTTAGTTCATTCCTAGCTATGACCGTAACACCTTGCTATTTTCTACTTCATTGCTAACTTTAAGCGATTGAACATTTTGGTTTGCATTCCCTGCTCTGTAGATGTAGCCATCATAACTTCTATCTTGCTCAGTCGTTGTTACAAAAATTATACTGTAGGTATTATAGTAACATCCTGCTATTATTTAGTTCATGGCCAATTTTAAGTAATTGCACATGTTGGTTCGCATTCCCTGCTCTATAGCTTTTGGCATCGTAACTTCTATATTTGGTTTACATTCCCTGCTCTGTAGATCTAGCCATCATAACTTTATCTTGCTCAGTCGTTGTTACAAAAATTATGGCCTGCTACTATGTTGTTTGTGCCAATTTTTTACTCCATGAACATGTTGGCTTGCATTCCCTGTACTACAGGTGATGCCATTGTTTTGTATCTAGTTCATTGTAAGCTAACAAAGTAAGGACTTAGTTTGGCATGCTATCACTCTGCTATCTAGCCTGTAGTACAAATAAACTTGTCATACTACTAGATAATAATTTTGTGTGCCATCTTGTTCTTCAAAAGCTGCATTATTGACTTGTTTATCTGACTTGGCATGACGCTCACATATGGAAAGCTGAACATATTGGTTTGCATTCCCTCTTATACAAGTTCACAGGTGATCCCACTATATTCTGTATCTGGTCCATCCTAAGCTCCAGCATTAACTATCCTCCATGTGTTGCTCATTACAAGTTTATATCCCGAAACATCTTGATTTGCATCCCCTTCACTATAAGTTCAGGAGTATTATTTAGTTCACGGCCAAAATGAAGTAATTGCACTTGGCACATGTTGGTTCACATTCCCTCCTCTTTAGCTTTTGCCATCGTAACTTCTATTTTTGGTTTACATTCCCTGCTCTGTAGATGTAGCCATCATAACTTCATCTTGCTCAGTCGTTGTTACAAAATTTATAGCCTGCTACTATGTTGTTCATACCAATTTTGTACTCCCTGAACATGTTGGTTTGCATGGGACTCGACAGTAGTAAGTCTGCTGTTTCATTCTAACATGCTCTGTTATATTGGCTGTTGGTATGCGGCATGCACTCTTTGTTTGCTTATTGTGCGCATTACAATGATCTTGTTATAACGACGAAATGATGAGTTCCAAATTCTTTGCCAAACAATATTGGAGTGTCTTTGCCTTTCCATTGTTGCTGTCTTAACTTGTAATGTCTTTGTTTCAGATATAGGTGCTGCATGGACAACTTAAAAGATTGCCGGATCGCTTCATTGTATTGCTAGGTTTAATTACCATTCAATTTCTCTGGGTTCTGTAATATTTTTTTCAATGCCTTGCAGCTGATGTAATATTTAGTTAGTTTTTATAGTTCTTTCGCGCATTTTTTCTTTGGTGCTTGTGGTAAGTGAGGCTATCCGACAGAAATCAATGCTGCGTAAATATTCTCAGTATCTAAATCACGAATTCCCATCCCTTAAACGGCCCAATTAAGCGAAATCACATATGTGCCTGCCCGCAAAATCCTAAAGCGCATATTATGCCGGCATATAAACAACTAAACGGGCTTACTTTCTTGGGCCAGCCCATTTGATTTACGGTGGACCCCACACACTAATTGGGCTGGCCCACTTGCTTTAATGTGGACCCCACCAACTACTGGGCCGGCCCGCTAATTAGTTGGGCCAGCCCATTTGCTTTTTTGGAGGACCCCACATAATAAATGGGCCAGCCCTTTAAGAGGAAAGTGGGACCCACCTGTGTTTTTGGCCCGGCCCAATATCTTGTTGGGCCGGCCCACTTGCTATATTGTGGACCCCACATACTAGATGGGCCGGCCCTTTAACAGGAAAGTGGGGCCACCTGTGCTTATTGGGTGGCCCACTATCTTGTTGGGCGGCCACTTGCTTTATGGTGGTCCCACATGGCAAATGGGCCGCCTTTAAGTGGAAGGTGGGACCCACCTGTGTTTTTGGCCCGGCCCACTATCTTGTTGGACCGCCCACTTTCTATATGGTGGACCCCACATACCAAATGGGGCCCATTAACGAATGTGGGACCCACTGTGTTTTTGGCCGGCCGCTATCTTGGTGGGCCGGCCCATGGCTATATGATGGGCCCCACATACTAAATGGGGCCCTTAACAGGAAAGTGGGACCCACTGTGTTTTGCCCACCACTATTTTGTTGGGCGGCCCACTTGCTATATGGTGGACCCCACAAACTAAATGGGCCGATCCTTTAACTGGAAAGTGGGACCCACGTGTTTTTGGCCCGGCCCACTAGCTTGTTGGGCCGGCCCACTTGCTATACGGTGGACCCCACACACTAAATGGGGGCCTTTAGCAGAAAGTGGGACCCACGTGTTTTTGGCCCGGCCCACTTGCTTCTTGGGCGGCCCATTCTTGTAAGGTGGACCCCACATGTTAAATGGGCCGGCCCATTTAAGTTTTGACCAGTCAACCTTAGAGGTTAGGCCCGGCCCACTTAACTAATGGACCAGCCCACTATATAGTTGACCGGTCAAACTATGTCATCTGGCCCGGCCCGCTTAAGACGTGGCAGGCCTCGTGTGGGCCTACCATCTACCACGGGGTTTCAGCGGTTAACGCCGTTAACTGGCAGTTAACGGCGTCTGCCACGTGTCAGTTTGCATGACGTCAGCAGTCAACGGGCTCCCGAAAACACTTCCGCAACGGTCCGATTTTCCGTGGCGGAAGGGCGCCCAAGCGCGACGGACCGAAAAAATCGTCGTTGGACTTTGCCTGACGCAGTTTCGACAACGGAACCCATATCGTCGGGTTAGGCCCATAGCGACGAAAAATGCCCCTTAGTTGACGATTTTGGGACGTTGTCTATCAGAACTTTTCTTGTAGTGCTCTCTCTCTCACTCGCGCGACCGAACCCTAATCCCCCCTCGACTCTCTGGCGATGCCGTGGTCGCCGCCGCCTTCGCTGAAATACTCTGGCCGTCTCGGCAACACGATGCGGCGGATCTGGACGCCTCACGACGGCGCACCGATCCTCGGCTCGTCTTCTTCGTCTCCTTCTTCGTTCGTCGCGTTCGCCGCACGGCTATGAGGCTGCGCGGTGATGCGTCGCTCACCGTGACTCGGCGCCGTGACGCCGCCGTGGGCGTCGTGGTGGTGATGGGCGCTCGCGCTCGCGACGCCCTGGCGCGGCTTGGCGCTGCCGTGGTTGGCCCGTGCCGCCGTGCCGCCATGGCACGCCGTGGTGCTCCGCTCCAGGTACGCGCGCCTCCATCTTCTCCCCTGCTCCTTCCTTCTCTGCCATGCTCTACTGCTTGTGCTTGCTATGCATGCGTGTGTGCTACTGCTGCTATTTCTCTACTGCCATGACTTGGTTCTATTCTTGTGCTCATGCTGGTATACTCCTCTCTCTGAGCTAAGTATTTGTGCTCATCTTCTGTATTGTTGTGACTCATGAACACTTGCTCATGAACATTCTATGATGCTCCTGTCATGCTAGGTTGGACTTGAGATGCTACTGTACTGTACCTATGTTGTGTATCTAGTTAGTTGCCCCTGGCTTGATTGGATGAATCCTTGCATATTTGCAAGTGCCAGTGCTATTTGTGTGATGCTTATTGGACTCGGCTCATGGTAGGCTTGGCCTTGTTTAATTGTTGTCCATATACATCAATTCCTTGATGATATGCCTCTGGATACAATCATAAAAATGGTTTATGTACTTGTCTGTGATTCAATTGTTGCTTAGCGTGGCTGTTTAATTTATATAATTCTGTGTGATGTTGATGATGCCCTAGCATGCTCGGCACGCTCTAGCAAGCTTCGATGATCTTGTGATCATCGGTTGCTTTTAAAAACTGTGGTGCTTCATCTTGTGCCTTACTAGTGCTTAATTTGAGCTATGTGTGGGTGACATATAAGTACTCGTGTGTCTTGTTGTTGGCTTAAGCAAGCTCATTGCTTGCGATGATCCATTGGATCCACTACAAGACTCGGTGTATTGATTACTTGTATATTCCTTTATATGTGTTGTCTTGCTTGGCTAAGTGGATAAATGATGTGAACTGCTGCTTTGATCATCTTACGTTAATTTGATTGAGCTAGAGGGATGCCAACATCTGTTGGGAACCCTAGCTTCTTTTTGAACCCATCTGGGTGATGATATCTGTGCATGGCTTATTGATACGTCCCAAACGTATCTATAATTTCTTATGTTCCATGCTACTTTTATGATGATACTTACATGTTTGTTTCACACTTTATATCGTTTTGATGCATTTTCCGAAACTAACCTATTGACGAGATGCCGAAGTGCCAGCTCTGTTTTGCTGTTTTGGTTTCAAATCCTAGTAAGGAAATATTCTCGGAATCGGATGAAATCAACGCCCGATACCTTATTTTCAGGAAGCTTCAGAGCATCGAAGAAGTGGGAGGGAGCCGAGGGGGCCACACGCCAGCAGCGCGGCCAAGGGTGGGCGCGCCCTTGTGTGGGCCCACCGGCCCCTCCGAGGCTCCCCTTTCGCCTGTAAGGTCTCGTCGAAAACCCTATAGGGATTGACGAAACCCGAGAAAACCTTCCAGAGCGCCGTCATCCCGAAATCAAGATTCGGGGACGAAGTCTCTGTCGACGCCGCCGGGACGGGGAATTGCCCCCGAAAGCCATCTCCACCGCCATCTTCACCGCCATCGCTGTTCCCATGATGAGGAGGGAGTAATTCTCCCCTGGGGCTGAGGGCTCTACCGTAGCTATGTGGTTAATCTCTCTCTCTCTCTTTACTCCAATACAATGATCTCATGAGCTGCTTTACATGATTGAGATCCATATGATGAGCTTTGTATCGCTACTAGTTATGTGCTACTCATGTGATGTTATTAAAGTAGTCTATTCCTCCTGCATGGTGTAATGGTGACAGTGTGTGCATCGTGTGGTTCTTGTCGTAGATTATGATCATAATCTCTTGTAGGTTATGGAGTTGATTATCACTATGATAGTATTGATGTGATCTATTCCCCCTTTCATAGTGTAATGGTGACAGTGTGTATGCTATGTTAGTACTCGGTCTATTTTGCAAAGATCTATTATGCTCTAAGGTTACTTAAATATGAATGCTGAATGTTGTGGAGCTTGTTAACTCCGGCATTGAGGTGCTCTTGTAGCCCTACACAATGAATGGTGTTTGTCATCCAACAAAGAGTGTATGTAGCACAAATGAGAGAAGTAATTATTTATTATGCGATCAATGTTGAGAGTGTCCACTAGTGAAAGTATGATCCCTAGGCCTTGTTTCCAATACTACAAACACCGCTTACTTACTGTTTTGTTGCATGTTTACTCGCTGCCATATTTTATTCAGATTACTATTACCACTCATATACATCCATACTACTTGTATTTCACTATCTCTTCGCCGAACTAGTGCACCTATACATCTGACAAGTGTATTAGGTGTGTTGGGGACACAAGAGACTTCTTGTATCGTGATTGCAGGGTTGCTTGAGAGGGATATCTTTGACCTCTTCCTCCCGAGTTCGATAAACCTTGGGTGATCCACTTAAGGGAAACTTGCTTTTGTTCTACAAACCTCTGCTCTTGGAGGCCCAACACTGTCTACAAGAATAGAAGCACCCGTAGACATCAAGCTATTTTGGCGCCGTTGCCGGGAGGTAAGGTAAAAGGTATTCACATCCTCCGACTACTAAGTTATTTCTTAGCATTGTTGCCGGTGTGTGAGTGCTCGAAGCTATTTCCTTTAGATCCTGCAATTGCATCTTTTTGTTTCTTGTTTTTATTTTCACTAGTTAGGCATAATGGAAAACAACAACAAAATTGGTGAGCTTTTTAATCTTTTTCCTGATTTAGAATTGTTTGATGCAAAAATTAAAAAACCTATGGAACCTTATTTGCATGCTAGTAGCAATGTTATTAGTATGAATGCAATTACTGCTAATGCTATGGAGAAGTCTAAGCTTGGGGAAGCTAGTTTTTGTGATCTTTTTAGCTTCCCATCTTTAGGGGAGAAAATTTGCTCTGATAATACTTTATCTCCCATATGCGATAACTCTAATGATGCTTGTGATATTTTAAATCCACCTACTGAAAGTATTCCGTATAAAATACCTATGAAAATTATTGAACGTGTTATGGATAACCGCTATGAAGGGGATGGAACTGTTCATCCTGAAGATCATTTACTGTTTTTGCATGAATTATGCGGGTTATTCAAGTGTGCAGGTATTTCAATGGATGAAGTTAGGAAGAAATTATTTGTTATGTCGCTATCTGGTAAAGCGGCGCATTGGTATAAACTGTTGAAGGACGGGCGCTCTCTTGATTGGAAGGATATTGTGCCTCTATTTTATTCTAAGTTCTATCCTCCAAGTGAAATTCACAAAGATCGAAACCGTATATATAATTTCTGGCCTCATGATGGAGAGAGTATTGCCCAAGCATGGGAGAGATTGAAGTCCTTAATGCTCAAATGCCCCAATCATGAGCTTCCTGGTAATATTATCATTGATAATTTCTATGCAAGACTTTCTTTTCAAGATAAAACCTTGCTGGATACTGCTTGTTCTGGATCATTCACGCGCAATAAAGAAGAGTTTAAATGGGACCTTCTTAATCGGATTCAGGAGAACGCTGAAGATTGGGAGAATGACAAAGGTAGAGAGTCAGGTATAAATTATGATTATGAATGCATTGAAACTTTTATGGATACTGATAAATTTCGAAATATGAGTGCTACTTATGGTCTTGACTCTCAAGTTATTGCAAATCTTTATAAAGCTTTTGCTTCTCACATTGAATTGCCTAGGAAGAATTTTGATAAGTATCATGAACCTTTTAAAGACGCTTGCATGAAGGATGAAATTGTTGTTAATGATTGCAATGAACATGCTCAAACTCCTAAAAAATGCTATTTCTTATAAGCATGTAAATTTTTGTGGAATACATAGACCTTGTGGAATTAATCAAATCGAAAATGAATATTGTATCCATCATAGGAATGAAAAAACTAGGAAGTGGTCTAGGGCTCTAGATGATCTTGGAGAAAAAGTGTGTGCCCTCTATCCTTTTATTTGTGAACTTTGCCATAGAGTTGGTCATTTTAATTTTCAATGCTCCTCCAATGATAATTCGAACCCCATGAGTGCTGCAAATTTGTATTGTGATGATGAAATTATTCCTAATCAGCATGATGAACTTACCTTATTTTTGAAGTGTGAAGAGTTATCAAGAAAATTTTCTTTGTTAGATATTAACGATCTTGATATTGATGATGTCCTGCATGGGTGTCTTTCTTATTGCATTAATAATTGCCATACAAATACTTACATACAAAATATTTTAGAAGATGACACTTTGCCAAAATATGATAGGACCGCTATGTGTTTCAAACTTATTAATGAAAAGAAGGAATCCTCCAAGGTTTCTTCTATTGTTTCTGGAAATAAAGCAGGTTATGTGGAGAAGCCTCTCATCAAGCCTCTCCCTCCTAAAGAAGGGAACGAGGAGAAGAAGAAGAAGAAGAAGAAGGGAACGAAGAAGAAGAAGAAGGGGAATAAAAAGAAAGAGGTAACAGCATATCCCCGCGTGTATGAGGTAACAATAGGTAACCGTAAGTATGTTGCTCCTAATGATTATTATGATAATGAATCTGAGTACGATGATCTTCCTATGCCCTGTACCCATGTTAGTGATCATGATTTGGAAGAGCACACTACCTTTGATATTGGAAATCTCTTTGGTACTGATTATGAAAGTAATGATGATAGCACTATTCATGTCCCCTCAAACGATGATATTGAAAGCTCTAAGCTTGGGGATGTTGTGCTTGAAGATCCTATATTTGAGACCTCTACTTTTAGTGAAAATGATGATATTACATATTCTGGTTTAGATAATCGCTATAGAGATGGATATGACACATATTACAATTATCCTTATGAAACTTGTCATAGTTATGATGGGCTTGCCAAAAACCATTCCCTTAGTATGCAACTTGTTTACCATGTTCAAATTCTTGATAATGATCCTGCTCCAATTACTATTAATGAGAAGAGTTTTTCTTATGTCAAAAATAATGATACCTTTATGCATATGAACCATGATAAGAATGTTTTAAGTGATGGTTATATTGTGGATTTCATCAATGATGCTACTGAAAGTTATTATGAGAGAGGGAAACATGGTTATATTCATCTTAATAATATTAAGTTTCCCCTCTTTATGTTGAGAATCTTGAAATTGCGCTTGTGTTGCTTTTCTATGCTTGCCACTTTGTTCTTCATGAATCTATTTGTGTGCAAGATTCCTTTTCATAGGAAGAGGGTTAGGCTTAAATTTGCTTCATACTTGCTTTTTGATACTCTCTTTGCTGCGACTCTCATCCTTATGAAAGCATCATCATTGAAATTGCTAGCCCATCTTAATGGCTATAAAGAAAGAACTTCTTGGGAGATAACCCATGTCTTTATTTTACTACAGCACTTTTGTTTTATATTTGAGTCTTGGAAGTTGTTTACTACTGTAGCAACCTCTCCTTATCATGTTTTTGTGCCAAGTAAAGTCTCTATGGTAAGGTTGATACTAGATTTGGATTACTGCGCAGAAACAGATTTGCTGTCTGTCACGAATTTGCGCAGAAGTTTCTGTAGGTAACTCAGAAAAATCTGCAAATTTACGTGCATGATCCTCAGATATCTACGCAACTTTCATTAGTTTTGAGTTTTTCCATTTGAGCAAGTTAAGTGCCCCTGCCAGATTCATCTTTACGAACTGTTCTGTTTTTGATAGATTCTGCCTTTTATTTCGCATTGCCGCTTTTGCTATGTTGAATGAGTTTCTTGTTCCATTAACTTTCAGAAGATTTGTGAAATGTCCAGAAGTGTTAAGAATTATTGTGTCACCTCTGAACATGTGAATTTTTATTATGCACTAACCCTCTAATGAGTTTGCTCTGAGTTTGGTGTGAAGGAAGTTTTCAAGGGTCAAGAGAGGAGGATGATATATGATCAAGAAGAGTGAAAATCCTAAGCTTGGGGATGCCCCGTGGTTCATCCCTGCATATTTCAAGAAGACTCAAGCGTCTAAGCTTGGGGATGCCCAAGGCATCCCCTTCTTCATCAACTTATCAGGTTTCTTCTATTGAAACTATATTTTTATTCGGTCACATCTTATTTTCGTTTTGTTATTTGCATTCTTTGAATAAATTCATGCTTGTGTGGGAGAGAGACACGCTCCGCTGTTGCATATGAACACATGTGTTCTTAGCTTTACTTTTAATGTTCATGGCGAAGGTTGAAAACTGCTTCGTTCATTGTTATATGGTTGGAAACAGGAAATGCTTCATGTGGTAAATGGTATAATGTCTTGAATAATTTGATACTTGGCAATTGTTGTGCTCATATAGATCATGTTTAAGCTCTTGCATCATATACTTTGCACCTATTAATGAAGAACTACATAGAGCTTGTTAAAATTTGGTTTGCATGATTGGTCTCTCTAAGTCTAGATATTTTCTGGTTAAGGTGTTTGAACAACAAGGAGACGATGTAAAGTCTTATAATGCTTACAATATGTTCATATGTGAGTCTTGCTGCACCGTTTTATACTTGAGTTTGCTTCAAACAACCTTGCTAGCCTAGCCTTGTATTGAGAGGGATTCTTCTCGTGCATCCAAATCCTTGAGCCAAAAACTATGCCAACTGTGTCCACCATACCTACCTACCACATGGTATTTCTATGCCATTCCAAAGTAAATTGCTTGAGTGCTATCTTTAAACAATTCAAAAGTTATTACCTCTTATTTGTGTCAATGTTTTATAGCTCATGAGGAAGTATGTGGAGTTTATCTTTCAATCTTATCCAATAATTTTGCAAAAAGAGCTGGCAATGGGGTTCCCGGCCCCGAACTAATTAACTTTCATAAATTTACAAATAGACACTCCTCCATGGTATGTGATTGTTGGTTGGCACCCGAGGATTCGGTTAGCCATGGCTTGAGAAAGCAAAGGTGGGGAGGAGTGTCATCTAAATAAAACTAAAATAAAAAGGCACTCCTTCATGGTATGAGATTGTTGGCAGGCACCCGAGGATTCGGTTAGCCATGGTTTGTGAAAGCAAGGTTGGAAGGAGTGCCACCCAAAAATAAAATTTCATGGGAGCCGCTCTTTGAAAGTCATCTGGCAAGGGGTTAGAGTGCCCACTACCATTCGTTGACAACAACAAACACCGCTCAAAACTTTACTTTTGATGCTCTCTTATGTTTTCAAAATAAAAGCTCTAGCACAAATATAGCAATCAATGCTTCCCTCTGCGAAGGGCCATTCTTTTACTTTATTGTTGAGTCAGTTTACCTATTTCTTTCTATCTTAGAAGCAAACACTTGTGTAAACTGTGTGCATTGATTCTTACATGTTTACCTATTGCACTTGTTATATTACTTTGTGTTGACAATTATCCATGAGATATACATGTTGAAGTTGAAAGCAACCGCTGAAACTTATATCTTCCTTTGTGTTGTTTCAAAGCTTTTTACTAAGAATTTATTGCTTATGAGTTAGCTCTTATGCAAGTCTTATTGATGCTTGACTTGAAAGTACTATTCGTGAAAAGTCTTTGCTATATGATTCAATTGTTTAGTCATTATCTTTACCATTGCTTTGAATCACTTCATTCATCTCATATGCTTTACAATAGTATTGATCAAGATTATGATAGCATGTCACTAAGAAATTATCTTTGTTATCGTTTACCTACTCGAGGGCGAGTAGGAACTAAGCTTGGGGATGCTTGATACGTCCCAAACGTATCTATAATTTCTTATGTTTCATGCTACTTTTATGATGATACTTACATGTTTGTTTCAAACTTTATATCGTTTTGATGCGTTTTCCGGAACTAACCTATTGACGAGATGCCGAAGTGCCAGTTCCTGTTTTCTGCTGTTTTTGGTTTCAGAAATCCTAGTAAGGAAATATTCTCGAGATCGGACGAAATCAACGCCGATACCTTATTTTCAGGAAGTGATACGTCTCAACGTATCGATAATTTCTTATGTTCCATGCTACATTATTGATGATATCTACATGTTTTATGCACATTATATGTCGTATTTACGCATTTTCTGGAACTAACCTATGAACAAGATGCCGAAGAGCCACTTGTTTTCTGCTGTTTTTGGTTTCAGAAATCCTAGTAAGAAATATTCTCGGAATTGGACGAAATCAACGCCCAGGTTCCTATTTTGCCCGGAAGCATCCAGAACACCCGAGAGCCGTCAGAGAGGGGCCACGTGGGGCCCACATGTGGTGGCGGCGTGGCCCAGGCCCTGGCCGCGCCGCCCTGGTGTCTGGCCCACCAGACCCCCTCCGAGGCTGCCCTTTCGCCTACTTAAAGCCTCCGTCGCGAAACCCCCGTACAGAGAGCCACGATCCGGAAAACCTTCCAGAGACCGCCGCCGCCGCGAATCCCATCTCGGGGATTCAGGAGATCGCCTCCGGCACCCAGAGGGGATTCATCTCCGGAGGACTCTTCATCGCCATGATCGCCTCCGGAGTGATGAGTCAGTAGTTCACCCCTGGACTATGGGTCCATAGCAGTAGCTAGATGGTCGTCTTCTCCTCATGTGCTTTATTGTTGGATCTTGTGAGCTGCCTAACATGATCAAGATCATCTATTTGTAATACTATATGTTGTGTTTGTCGGGATCCGATGGATAGAGAATACTATGTTATGGTGATTATCAATCTATTACTTATGTGTTGTTTATGATCTTGCATGCTCTCCGTTATTAGTAGAGGCTCTGGCCAAGTTTTGCTCTTAACTCCAAGAGGGAGTATTTATGCTCGATAGTGGGTTCATGCCTTCATTGACACCTGGGACAGTGACAGAAAGTTCTAAGGTTGTGATGTGCTTGTTGCCACTAGGGATAAAACATTGATTCTATGTCTAAGGATGTAGTTGTCGATTACATTACGCACCATACTTAATGCAATTGTTTGTTGCTTTGCAACTTAATACTGAATGGGGTTCGGATGATAACCTGAAGGTGGACTTTTTAGGCATAGATGCAGTTGGATGGCGGTCTATGTACTTTGTCGTAATGCCCAATTAAATCTCACTATATTTATCATGTCATGTATATGCATTGTTATGCCCTTCTCTATTTTGTCAATTGCCCGGCTGTAATTTGTTCACCCAACATGCTTTTATCTTATGGGAGAGACACCTCTAGTGAACTGGACCCGGTCCTATTCTTTACATCGCATACAATCTACTGCAATACTTGTTTTACTGTTTTCTTCGCAAACAATCATCTTCCACACAATACAGTTAATCCTTTGTTACAGCAAGCCGGTGAGATTGACAACCTCACTGTTTCGTTGGGGCAAAGTACTTTGGTGTGTTGTGCGGGTTCCACGTTGGCGCCGGAATCCCTGGTGTTGCGCCGCACTACATTTCGCCACCATCAACCTTCAACGTGCTTCTTGGCTCCTACTGGTTCGATAAACCTTGGTTTCATACCGAGGGAAACTTGCTTCTATACGCATCATACCTTCCACTTGGGGTTCCCAACGGACGTGTGCATCTACGCGTATCAAGCTAAATTTCTGGCGCCGTTGCCGGGGAGATCAAGACACGCTGCAAGGGGAGTCTCCACTTCTCAATCTCTTTACTTTGTTTTTGTCTTGCTTTATTTTATTTACTACTTTGTTTGCTGCACCTAAACAAAACACACAAAAAATTAGTTGCTAGTTTTACTTTATTTACTATCTTGCTCTCTATATCAAAAACACAAAAAAATTAGTTACTCGTCTTTACTTTTTTTGCCTAGTTTACTTTTTGCTTATTGCATCATGTTTCCTTTTAATTTTACCACAAAAGACATACCGGTAGGACGTGGGTCTATAGTTGGGAGAAATAATATAGAAGAATTTTTCAATCATGTTAGTATTACTGAAGATTTTGAAGATAGACACTTGGTAGAACTTGCACCTACCTATGAAATTGCTGCTGCTGCTTTAGTTCGCATGTTGGAAACTAAATTTGTTAATCTCAATCCTATAATCCAACACATGTTTCTTACACTCGGTGATATGGAAGAAGGGGAAAAGAAAGATTTTGTTTTAGAAACTCTTCTTAGAGAATTTGGTGGTCTAGCAAGAGAGGCTAGAAAGGTCTTTGCTAAATTTAATATGCTAGGTTCTCATACTAATTTTGTTGGTCTCCTTGAAAAAATGGACATGGATAGAATAAGGTACACTAATAATATTGATGATGGTGGGGAGATCAAAGCACCAATACCATGTAAACTCCTAGCTATGAATGATGCACTAGAAAATAACTATGCTTGGCTTGTTCCTGAAAATTTGTTCGATGAGAATAGCAAGCCCAAGACTAATGAAAAGGGAGACGCTGAAACTTATGTATCCAATATACTATGCTTGGTTGAGAAAACTCCAAACCCGCTGAAGATGCTTCATCTCTTGATAATACTTGATTTGCACTTTCTAGCCTAGCTGAAAGGCGTTAAAGCGCTTATGGGAGACAACCCATGTTTTACTACAGTACTTTGTTTTATATTTGAGTCTTGGAAGTTTTTACTACTGTAGCAACCTCTCCTTATCATGTTTTTGTGCCAAGTAAAGTTTCTATGTTAAAGTTGATGTTATATTTGGGATCGCTGCGCAGAAACAGCATTGCTGTCTGTCACGAATGCACAAGTCTCTGTAGAAAATTCGAAAAAATCTGCCAATTTATGAGCGTGATCCTCAGATATGTACGCAACTTTCCTTAGTTTTGAGTTTTTCCATTTGAGCAAGTCTGGTGCCATTTTAAAATTCGTCTTCGGAACTGTTCTGTTTTGACAGATTCTGCCTTTTATTTCGCATTGCCTCTTTTGCTATGTTGGATGAATTTCTTTGATCCATTAATGTCCAGTAGCTTTATGCAATGTCCAGAAGTGTAAAGAATGATTGTGCCACCTCTGAACATGTAAACTTTTATTGTGCACTAACCCTCTAATGAGTTTGCTTGAAGTTTGGTGTGAAGGAAAGTTTTCAAGGGTCAAGAGAGGAGTATGATATACTATGATCAAGAGGTGAAAGCTCTAAGCTTGGGGATGCCCCGTGGTTCATCCCTGCATATTTTAAGAAGACTGAAGCGTCTAAGCTTAGGGATGCCCAAGGCATCCCCTTCTTCATCGACAACATCATCAAGGTTCCTCCCTGAAACTATATTTTTATTCAGTCACATCTTGTGTTCTTTGCTTGGAGCGTCGGTTTGTTTTTGTTTTTGTTTTGTTTGAATAAAATGGATCCTAGCATTCACTTTGTGGGAGAGAGACACGCTCCGCTGTTGCATATGGACAAATATGTCCTTAGGCTTTACTCATAATGTTCAAGGCGAAGTTTCTTCTTCGTTAAATTGTTATATGGTTGGAATTGGAAAATGATACATGTAGTAATTCTAAAATGTCTTGGATAATGTGATACTTTGCAATTGTTGTGCTCATGTTTAAGCTCTTGCATCATATACTTTGCACCCATTAATGAAGAAATACATAGAGCTTGCTAAAATTTGATTTGCATATTTGGTCTCTCTAAGGTCTAGATAATTCTAGTATTGAGTTTTGAACAACAAGGAAGACGGTGTAGAGTCTTATAATGTTTACAATATGTCTTTTATGTGAGTTTTGCTGCATCGGTTCATCCTTGAGTTTGCTTCAAATAACCTTGCTAGCCTAAACCTTGTATCGAGAGGGAATACTTCTCATGCATCCAAAATCCTTGAGCCAACCACTATGCCATTTGTGTCCACCATACCTACCTACTACATGGTATTTCTCCGCCATTCCAAAGTAAATTGCTTGAGTGCTACCTTTAAAATTCCATCATTCACCTTTGCAATATATAGCTCATGGGACAAAATAGCCTTAAAAACTATTGTAGTATTGAATATGTACTTATGCACTTTATCTTTTATTAAGTTGCTTGTTGTGCGATAACCATGCTTCTGGGGACGCCATCAACTACTCTTTGTTGAATATCATGTGAGTTGCTATGCATGTCCGTCTTGTCTGAAGTAAGAGAGATCTACCACCTTAATGGTTGGAGCATGCATATTGTTAGAGAAGAACATTGGGCCGCTAACTAAAGCCATGAATCATGGTGGAAGTTTCAGTTTGGACATATATCCTCAATCTCATATGAGAATAATAATTGTTGCTACATGCTTATGCATTAAAGAGGAGTCCATTATCTGTTGTCCATGTTGTCCCGGTATGGATGTCTAAGTTGAGAATAATCAAAAGCGAGAAATCCAAAATGCGAGCTTTCTCCTTAGACCTTTGTACAGGCGGCATGGAGGTACCCTTTGTGACACTTGGTTGAAACATGTGTATTGCGAAGATCCGGTAGTCCAAGCTAATTAGGACAAGTTGCGGGCACTATTAGTATACTATGCATGAGGCTTGCAACTTGTAAGATATAATTTACATAACTCATATGCTTTATTACTACCGTTGACAAAATTGTTTCATGTTTTCAAAATAAAAGCTCTAGCACAAATACAGCAATCGATGCTTTCCTCTTTGAAGGACCTTTCTTTTACTTTTATTGTTGAGTCAGTTTACCTATCTCTCTCCACCTCAAGAAGCAAACACTTGTGTGAACTGTGCATTGATTCCTACATACTTGCATATTGCACTTGTTATATTACTTTATGTTGACAATATCCATGAGATATACATGTTATAAGTCGAAAGCAACCGCTGAAACTTAATCTTCCTTTGTGTTGCTTCAATACCTTTACTTTGATTTATTGCTTTATGAGTTAACTCTTATGCAAGACTTATTGATGCTTGTCTTGAAGTACTATTCATGAAAAGTCTTTGCTTTATGATTCATTTGTTTACTCATGTCATTACCATTGTTTTTGATCGCTGCATTCATTACATATGTTTACAAATAGTATGATCAAGATTATGATGGCATGTCACTTCAGAAATTATCTTTGTTATCGTTTTACCTGCGGGAGAGCAGAACTTGGGGATGCTGATACGTCTCCAACGTATCGATAATTTCTTATGTTCCATGCTACATTATTGATGATATCTACATGTTTTATGCACATTATATGTCGTATTTACGCATTTTACGGAACTAACCTATTAACAAGATGCGAAGAGCAGTTGATGTTTTCTGCTGTTTTTGGTTTCAGAAATCCTAGTAAGGAAATATTCTCGGAATTGGACGAAATCAACGCCCAGGTTCCTATTTTGCCCGGAAGCATCCAGAACACCCGAGAGCCGTCAGAGAGGGGCCACGTGGGGCCCACACATGGTGGCGGCGCGGCCCAGGCCCTGGCCGCGCCGCCTTAGTGTCTGGCCCACCGGACCCCTCCGAGGCTGCCCTTTCGCCTACTTAAAGCCTCCGTCGCAGAACCCCCGGTCGAGGAGCCACGATACGGAAAACCTTCCGGAGGCGGCGCCGCGAATCCCATCTCGGGGGATTCGGGAGATCGCCTCCGGCACCCTGCCGGGGAGAGGGGATTCATCTCCCGGAGGACTCTTCATCGCCATGATCGCCTCCGGAGTGATGAGTGAGTAGTTCACCCCTGGACTATGGGTCCATAGCAGTAGCTAGATGGTCGTCTTCTCCTCATGTGCTTCATTGTTGGATCTTGTGAGCTGCCTAACATGATCAAGATCATCTATCTGTAATACTATATGTTGTGTTTGTCGGGATCCGATGGATAGAGAATACTATGTTATGGTGATTATCAATCTATTACTTATGTGTTGTTTATGATCTTGCATGCTCTCCGTTATTAGTAGAGGCTCTGGCCAAGTTTTTGCTCTTAACTCCAAGAGGGAGTATTTATGCTCGATAGTGGGTTCATGCCTTCATTGACACATGGGACAGTGAGAAAGTTCTAAGGTTGTGATGTGTTGTTGCCACTAGGGATAAAACATTGATTCTATGTCTAAGGATGTAGTTTGATTACATTCGCACCATACTTAATGCAATTATCTGTGCTTTGCAACTTAATACTGAATGGGGTTCGGATGATAACCTGAAGGTGGACTTTTTAGGCATAGATGCGGTTGGATGGCGGTGTACTTTGTCGTAATTCCCAATTAAATCTCACTATATTTATCATGTCATGTATATGCATTGTTATGCCCTTCTCTATTTTTCAATTGCCATTTGTAATTTGTTCACCCAACATGCTTTTATCTTATGGGAGAGACACCTCTAGTGAGCTTGTGGACCCGGTCCTATTCTTTACATCGCATACAATCTACTGCAATACTTGTTTTACTGTTTTCTTCGCAAACAATCATCTTCCACACAATACGGTTAATCCTTTGTTACTGCAAGCCGGTGAGATTGACAACCTCATTTGTTTCGTTGGGGCAAAGTGCTTTATTGTGTTGTGCGAGTTCCACGTTGCGCTTAGGAATCCACAGTGTTGCGCCGCTACATTTCGCCACCATCAACCTTCAACGTGCTTCTTGGCTCCCCTGGTTCGATAAACCTTGGTTTCATACTGAGGAAACTTGCTTCTATACGCATCATACCTTCCACTTGGGGTTCCCAACGGACGTGTGCATCTACGCGTATCAAAAGCTTCCGGCATCGAAGAAATGAGGAGAGGGTGGGGGCCCCACACGCCGGGGCGTGGCCAAGGGTGGGCGCGCCCCCAGTGTGTGGGCCCACCGGCCCCCTCAGAGGCTCCCCTTTCTTCATGGTCTCCAGTCGTGAAAACCCTATGGGGATTGTGACAGAAAACCTTCCGGAGTCATCGCGAAATCAAGATTCGAGACGGAAGTCTCGACAAACACTGCGGACGGAGTTGCCCGAAGCCATCTCGCCATCTTCACGCCATAGTGTTCCCATGATGAGGAGGGGTAATTCTCCCAAGAGGGCTCTTGGTAGCTATGTGGTTAATCTCTCTCTCTCTCTGTACTCAATACAATGATCTCATGAGCTGCTTTACATGATTGAGATCCATATGATGAGCTTTGTATCGCTACTAGTTATGTGCTACTCATGTGATGTTATTAAAGTAGTCTATTCCTCCTGCATGGTGTAATGGTGACAGTGTGTGCATCGTGTGGTTCTTGTCATAGATTATGATCATAATCTCTTGTAGGTTATGGAGTTGATTATCACTATGATAGTATTGATGTGATCTATTCCCCCTTTCATAGTGTAATGGTGACAGTGTGTATGCTATGTTAGTACTCGGTTTATTTTGCAAAGATCTATTATGCTCTAAGGTTACTTAAATATGAATGCTGAATGTTGTGGAGCTTGTTAACTCCGGCATTGAGGTGCTCTTGTAGCCCTACACAATGAATGGTGTTTGTCATCCAACAAAAGAGTGTATGTAGCACAAATGAGAGAAGTTATTTATTATGCGATCAATGTTGAGAGTGTCCACTAGTGAAAGTATGATCCCTAGGCCTTGTTTCCAATACTGCAAACACCGCTTACTTACTGTTCTGTTGCATGTTTACTCGCTGCCATATTTTATTCAGATTACTATTACCACTCATATACATCCATACTACTTGTATTTCACTATCTCTTCGCGAACTAGTGCCCTATACATCTGACAAGTGTATTAGGTGTGTTGGGACACAGAAGAGACTTCTTGTATACGTGATTGCAGAGTTGCTTGAGAGGATATCTTTGACCTATTCCTCCTGAGTTCGATAAACCTTGGGTGATCCACTTAAGGAAAACTTGCTGCTGTTCTACAAACCTCTGCTCTTGGAGGCCCAACGATGTCTACAAGAATAGAAGCACCCGTAGACATCACTTCTCTTTTGGGTTTGGTAAAGTGGTTGAGGTGGCCTTGACAGCAATTCTTTGCTGTTAGGGTAGCTCCCACCTTTGTTGGCTTGCTGTAATATGGTGAATGCATTCTTCTGGTTAATCCCTTTTTGGATTCCCAGTGGTCTTTGATGTTGACAAACATGGATAGACACATATTGTCTATCGTCTGATGGTGTACTAGGTTTTTGGTGCTAGGTGACTTTGGTTGACTAAGTAGGTTCATTTCCTTGCTGGATTGCCTTGGTTAAGCCACTGACTTGGTCTAACCAGTGTTCCCTTGGTGATTACCTATTGGCTCACCCATATTTGCTTGCACCACTGACTTGGTAGCAGATGATGACACAAACAGGGTACTCACACCCTATGGCTTGTGTGTGTTTTATGCACATGCTTATTTATGAGCAAGATAGATGCTTGCTCATGATTCTATGTGTATACCTCACTCCAGCTCCTAGAAATGGGTGTTAGTGTAGAGGTTCAGCTGCTGATTGAGTTCTTGGCTTGCCCTGCTCCTCCTTGTAAGCTTGATATCTTGGTTTTTTGGTGATTGGGAATAGGTGAAACAGCTCTAGCTGTTCACTGTTCTTGGTGTTCTTGAGCTGTTCTTGGTATCTTATGACTTACCCTGCTGCCTGTCGATGGATGAAGCTAATGACTAGGGTTTTGGGCTGTGAAAAGCTTTTATATGATCTTCTTCTTCTTCTCTGGTCGACAACAAGGCCTGGCATGTGTTGGTGACTCACTAGTTCTGTGTGTGTGCTGTGCTCCATGCACACAGCCTTGTGAGCAGGCTGTGTGTGTGTGTATCCTGATACTTTGCACTTGGCTGTGAGAGTGGATCAGCTCGGCAGAACTTGGTATTATCCACCATTTCCATTTCTTTCTAACCTGCCAAGTGGCTATGCCACTTGGCATAACTTGTTTTTGCTTTGATTTATGCAGGGATCAATCTGATGATCCAAATGGGCATGAAGATCATCAAATCCAAGTTCAAATGGAGATTACTTTGTAGTATTTAGGATAGTATATTACCTTGTACTTTTCTTTTATTTTCTTTCTTCTATTTAAGCAATTATAGTAATGTGTTGTAATATTCATTTATTTTCATTATGAATATTGTAAAGACAATGTATAGTGTGTGTTAATCAATAAAGCTCAAGGTTTTCTCTAATGAGCTTTATTATTATTAGTATATTTCATTATGTGTATTATTATTATTTACTTAATGAATTTCCTCATAATTGAAATATAGGGTATTTATTTAATGTTTGAATTTAAAATTCAAATTCAACTTTGGGTTGAATTCAATCATGCAACTTAAATGTGAATTCAATCATGCAACTTAAATTTGATGCAATCTCTCACATCTCTTCTCAAACCCTAAACCGATTAAAGTGAGGTGCAAGTTTGTCGCACTCTCGAGACCCTAACCTGTAAGGTGTCAAGGAAACTTGTCCCTCTTCGATGCAGTTTTTGTTTCAAAGCGCGAAATTTCCCCAGAATTTGCAATGCAATGCACATCCCTTCCTAAAAACTACCCCTCGATCGTCTCTAAACCTGGGACATTACAGCCACGATACGGAAAACCTTCCAGAGACGCCGCCGCCGCCAATCCCATCTCGGGGGATTCAGGAGATCGCCTCCGGCTGCCGGAGAGGGGAATCATATTCGGAGGGGCTCTACATCATCATGCCCGCCTCCGGATTGATGCACGAGTAGTTCATTCTTGGACTATGGGTCCATAGCAGTAGCTAGATGGTTGTCTTCTCCGCTTGTGCTATCCTTGTTTAGATCTTGCGCTGCCTAATGATCAAGATCATCTATTTGTAATGCTACATGTTGTGTTTGGTGGGATCCGATGAATCTAGAATATTATGCCAAGTTGATTATCAATCTATCATATATGTGTTATTTATGTTCTTGCATGCTCTCCGTTGCTAGTAGAGGCTCTGGCCAAGTTGATACTTGTAACTCCAAGAGGGTATTTATGCTCGATAGTGGGTTCATGCCTCCATTTAATCTGGGACAGTGAGAAGTTCTAAGGTTGTGGATGTCTTTGCTACTAGGGATAAAACATCGATGCTTTATCTAAGGATATTTGTGTTGATTACATTACGCACCATACTTAATTTGTTTACAACTTAATACTGGAGGGGGTGCGAATGCTAACCCGAAGGTGGATTATTTAGGCATAGATGCATGCTGGATAGCGGTCTATGTACTTGTCGTAATGCCCTGATTAAATCTCATAGTAATCATCATTGATATGTATTGAATCTTTATTTGTCAATTGTCCACCTAATTTGTTCACCCAGCATGTTAGTTATTTTATTGGAGAGACACCACTAGTGAACTGTGGACCCCGGTCCATTCTTTTACATCTGAATCAATCTTGCAATCATTGTTCTTTACTATTCTTTGCAAACAAACACCATCTTCCACTCGTACGCTTAATCATTTGTTTTCAGCAAGCCGGTGAGATTGACAACCTCACTGTTACGTTGGGGCAAAGTATCTTGATTGTGTTGTGCAGGTTCCACGTTGGCGCCGGTTTGCACCGCACTACACTCCTCCACCAACAACCTTCACGTGTTCTTGGCTCCTACTGGTTCGATAATCGGTTTCTTTCGAGGGGGAATTGTGCTATACGCATCACACCTTCCTCTTGGGGTTCCCAACGGACGTGTGCTTCACGCGTTATCACCGCCGATCTTGCATCCCCGGCTGGTCCCATCTGCTCCCGCTCTTCGAGCTCGGCTCAGTACAGACCATGAGAAAACGAGCGGTTTTGCGAGGGTTTTTAATGGCTGCGATTTAATTCTGGAATCCACCGATGGCCGATCTTTCCATTTCAGATGATCTGTGGAAGCAGCCGACGCACCCCAGGATCCTGGTCTCGGATCCCGAGGCCGGCAGCATCATCAGTAGGGGCGGGTCCGCCATCGCCGCCATTCAGTCCAGCTTCGGGGCCCACGTCCAGCTCTCCCGCCGCGGCCATCTCCTCCCCGGCACCCAATGCAGGGTCCTCCTCCTCGGCCTCTTCCACCAGATCATGTACGCCGCCGAGATCCTCCTCGAACAAATCATCTGCCAGGTATCCCTGCTCTGGTCCGCTCTGCTCGGTCTTCGTTTCGGTGCAGTCAGTCAGTCAGATGGCCTTCAGTTGATTTGTTATATAATCCTCTGCTTTGTTATCCTCTGGCCTCAGGGTGGCGAGGTGATCGACAATGGAGCTACCGTCGTGCTGGTAGTGCCCGTCGCGTGCTGCGGCGCGCTGATTGGGAAAGGAGGAACTGTCATCAGGTATGCTCTATTTTCCTTCAGTTTTCTCATGCCTAATCTTGTTGTGTGTGTTTGATGTACTTTTTTTTCGAGAAAACGCAAAGGACCTTTGAGTTTCATTTTATTGAAAAGATAGATAGTTGTTTACATCCTCCTAGGAGGCAAAGGACCTTTGTGTTTGATGTACTTGCGATGAAGCATCTCCAGGGCACAAACATGTTGCCTTGTTCTCTGTATCTATGCACATTTGGTGACAAATACTTTGAGATGTACAATCTATGGTTCTAACACTACTATTTTTGTGACCCTTTTATCTATGTCTATGTGTACGCATTTGATTTGCAGTAGTGCAATTGCATGTTTTGGGTTGTCCCGCAGACTAGGTCCATAATTGCTCAGAAATGTGATCATGATTTACATTCTCAGGGATCATAACATGTAATTTGCACATTACAATCTATGGTTCTAACACTGCTATTGCTGTTAAATAAACATAGAGGCATGCTGTGCACTTCAGTTTCAGCTCTTCTTGTTCTTCTTCAAGTTCACTACTCCCTCCGTTCTTTTTTAATTGACTCGGATTTAGTACAAAGTTGTATTAAATCCAAGTCAATTAAAAAGGAACAAAGGGAGTACTTGTTTGGTAGCCTCGGCGACATTATTTTCCATTTCACTAGTACTTTGGAGCACACCCTCCACCAGAATCCATCATCATATTTCTTCTGTTTAATTTTACTCGAGAGATATTGCAGGCTTGATACATATTACCTTCTGCTATAGCGTCAAATGCTGGAATTAAGGTCTCACCCCACGACATCTGCCATGGTCTGCAAGAGAGGCTGATTACAATCACAGGAAACTTGGACAACCAGCTGCAGGCAATATTCTTGATATTTTCGGACTTGCTGGAGGACGATGGCTACCCATGCTCCTATGCAGGTTTTTCTGCATAACTTTAACCACTTTATGCTACTGCCTTTTTTCTGCTTTTTTGTTTTGTTTTATGTTTTTGGTATAGCGTATTCTTTTCTGATATCCGCATTCAATATTTAGTAAGACCCGAACTTGAAAAATAGGTTGCTTCGATATTATTTTCTGATATTCTTGTTATTGAGGTGTTGGATTAGTCATAATGATTCAAAGGCATAGCTAGTAGTCTGTACTGTATCACCTTTTCCGACAACTAATTGGCAAATAACGCTCCCAACTATTCAGGCCCTTTTCCGTAACGTGCTTCATCTGTTGGATGTGAAGACCATGGGCCAGATGACCATGTTGAAAGATACCACAGCAGGGTAAGATATTCTTGTTGAAATACACCAGTACATGTTCTGATTCTCTTTTTTATCTGGATTGCTTCTCACATGCATTACTGGGATTTCTCAATAGATGTCTTGCTAAGAAGTCATTTAAATAGAAAAGGAGTGGATCATAATGCTTGTTGGTCATATGAACTGGAATCTTGATTCCATTCCCAATCAAAGCCAAGCAATGACAAAATGAAAAAAACATCAACCTTTCCATGTAGAAAGTGAAGCCCTTGCTTATGTAATATATGAGAGGTCCAGCCCTACTCTAGTGTACTTTATGCTTTAGAAAATGGACAACTAGCTGTTATATTTCTAGAGAAGAAATGTGAAAGTTTCGTTTCTGAAGTAATGGATTACAATTGTTGAGGGCTTGAGTCCAACCTGTTATTCTGATTTACATATGCCAATGTTTGTGTATTATGTAGTTGTTATTACCAGATTTTGGCCAAATCAGGAGATGGACCGTAATTGAGATGGGCTTGAATGATGTACACGTGGAGCGACTCTGAAGCGGCCTTGCACGAAGAGTTTGGGCTAGATTGCCCGTGTATCTGTAAATTATAGTAGATTGCATCTTAGTTTAGAATTAAAAGATAGAGTTTAACCCGTGCACGGTTAGGTGCACGCCCAATTAGAAAGTCCCTTGGACTATAAATATGTACCTAGGGTTATCGAGAAAGGAGGACAATCACGTTCACAACAAACACAAACCAGGCGCATCGCCACCCCTTGTTTCGAGGGTTTCTTCCGGGTAAGCATCATGCTGCCTAGATCGCATCTTGCGTCTAGGCAGCGTACGTTTATTCGTTTATCTTGTGTTACTCGTGCTGAAGCGTTGTTGATGGCGAGTAACACTACTTATCGTTGATGTTTTGGGGCTTGCATTGGTGCTTTTTTTACACATATTTGCTTAGCCATGCCGTCCCTCGATATCTAGCTGCCCTCATATCTATCTAGGTGTAAGGGCAGCACCTTGCTTGTTCGTCGTTTAGTAGATCCAATATGTTATAGTTGCTCCTTGTTCTTCAAGGATTAGTTTAATATCCGTATGGTTAGGCCTTGCAAACCGGTTGAACGATCCGGTAGTGCGTAAGGTATAGTTTGTTAGCTCTAAGAGGGATTGTTCCGGAATTAACTTAATGTTGGTTTTTAGGCCTCTTTTAGGGTTAGCTTTCTATCATCTTTCGTGTCTATTAGGCTCAACTACGCGTAGGTTGTTCGATCATACGGTGAAAACCCTAAGCTGTCGTGGATTGGTTTAACTTTGTGTTGATCAAGGGAGCCCCATGTCATCGTAAACCCAACGTGAATCATGGGGCGATCGGCTCTTTGAGCCGATCCACAGGGCAACCTGAGAGCCGATCGGGCTCGTATTTAATGTTTACGTGTCTACCATGCGGAGACTAATCGAAAGCAATCCAACACCTTCCTGACCAGGTATGGGTCAGGTGGCACGCCCTTGCAACCGCCAGGACGTGTGCCGGAACATTGCGGGACGACGTCGAGGGACCAGGGCCCACCCAGCAGTCTTGGCAGCCTCCCGGCTCTTCGTGTTGCTTAACCACTGCTCGCCGGTGGGTTTTGGCGGGCAACACATTCGCACGCCCGGTGGGACCACCTTTTACAACAACCACCAACACCATCCGAGATGGCGGACAGAGCAGGATCAAGTATGATTGCCTCAGAGCACAAGAAGAAATACGATGAGCTCAAGGCCATCTTCGAAGCCGATCTCATCGGCTCTTTCGAGAAGACCCGTTCGCACGGGATTAGGTTCAAAGGGTTCCAACCCGAAGGCGTGTTTGAAGGAATAGATCTGTCTCTCCCTTCGGAGGACCGTACCAGAGCCCTACGCCAGGAAATAACTATGATGTGGCTCATTCTCTACATCGGCATTCTGAGAGCCTGGTGAACACTCTTGAGCGTGTTGCGCTTCGTGTGGTTCAAGAAATCATGAAGCATCAGTATTCTCCGTCAGGACCTGCTCTAGGGACTCACCAGGGAGAAATACCATTCTACACTAGGCCACCACTGCCGTACACGTTGGCGCGGCTCGGCAACAAGGTTCACCGCGTACGTCGTCTACAAGGTTGGAGGTGATCCGGGCGACTACCAATTCTGTATGAGCCGCCCAAGGAGATCCCACATGGATACGTGTGCACATACATGCCGGTGCAACAGCTGGATGAACGATTACGGACGGGAGGGATTCTTTGGGCCAGGAGGGATTGGGAGCGGGAGAAGTTCTGGAGCAGATGCTGAGAAACAGCGTGGCTAGCTAAATATGCCACGAGAACAAGTCATGAAAGCTCAACCTCTGCAGCTCCTACGTGGATCAGATCAGTGCAATCTTGAGAGACCGAGTTCGGTATCCTGCCGAAGAAGAATAATCGGCTATGCCAAGCCGTATCCTAACGAGTATGACCTGATCCCACTACCGCCTAAGTATCGGCTCCCTGACTTCACAAAATTCGGTGGATCGAAGGGTCTAGCTCAATCGAGCACGTGAGCCGATATTTGGCACAGTTGGGCATGGTTTCAGCATCAGACCAGCTACATGTGAGGTTCTTTTCACAATCTCTCACGGGCCCAGCCTTTGGGTGGTACACCTCGTTGCCACCAGATTCGGTTCGGACGTGGAAGCAGCTGGAAGAGCAGTTCCACATACAATATCATTCGGAAGCTACTGAAGCTGGCATTGCCGATCTGACCCAGTGCGGCGGGCGAGGAGAGACGGTGTCTGAATATTCAGCGTTTGAGATTGTCAAGAACCGTGTTATTCGGTTCGTTTATAGAAAGGAAGCATGAGTTGGACCTTAGGCCTCTCAGCGTCGCTCAAGGATAGACGTTCCAAGCAGACTACAATTCACTGCGCGCATGGTTCAGAAATTGACATCGTATGAACGGCGCCACGAGTGTGCCGGACAAGTTCAGCGCGTCGCCCACCGAGACGAGGAAAATGAAGACTCTGAAGATCGGAGGTCGCCGTAGCTGAATGAGCTCGGGGGCAGTACCGTGTCCTGCAAATGGGTGAAACAACCTGGGCCTGCAAAAGGTTTGACTTTGATTTAAGCAAAAGCGGAGCAGATTTTTGATTTGCTGCTAAAGGAAAAACAGCTGAAGTTACGAAGGCCACAAAATCTCGTTACAAGAGATGAACGGTAGGCCATCGCAAGTGGCATCCACGTTCACCCATGCCACCAGCGACTGCAAAGTGTTGCGCGGACATTCAAATGCGATAGAACAAGGCCGATTACTCTTCGGTCAGTTTGCCATGAAAGTTGACACACATCCGTTTCCTGGCGTCAACATGGTGGATCTCAGTCACTGCTTAAGGAGCGAGCCAGGCTTCTCTTTTGATATCAACATGGCAAGGATAAGCCAGAGAGCAGTCACTCCCGTGGCAAAGATAAAGCGGAGGCCGATCCACGCGACCGGCCCCAGCAAGATAACAGACGGTATGGCGAGGAAAAGTGAGAAGCGTGCGGTATCAACGACCACTCTCCGCGCATCTCCTTAACAAATATCGGCAGCAATATGACCGACGTCGGCACTACGAACGTAGACGATGAATATCGTCGGTCTGATGCAGATGACAAGAAGTATCGTCGATATGATAGAGACCACGAAGGGTATGAGCGTCACGCTAGAAGGTCGAGAGAGCAAGAGGACATGGATAAGCATTGGGCTGTCCTTTCTTCAAACATACTCAGGAATGAGCCGATTGCCTATCAAAGAGCGCAGAATGCAAACAGCGAGGAGAGGAACAAATGAAGTTTCAGTGTTCGAGCGTCTAGGACCTCTCCCACCTCAGAACAAGCGAGCTGAGTCATCTCAAGATGAAGACTTCGAGGAGTCAGATGAAGAGAAACAGATATCACCGGCCTCGGTGGTGTCCGGATGGACTCAGCCACTCAGAAGCGTAGGGTGCAGCGGCTACGAAACCTGGAGGAGGCCGAGGCACAGTACCTGTACACGTTGAGGAAAGCACGGCCCGATGCGGCCGTGAAAATTCAGCAAACATTGGAGACGAGGCACGGCCACAGAAGAAAGTGTGGCGCCCCAAACGGACAAAAGCCGAGACATCGGCTGATACAAACATGGTGTTCATACTCCTGTCAGAATTTTGTGCTCAAAAGAGGAGTGTCAGTGGCAGTTGTGCGGTCCACGGCCGGTCATCTTTGAGAAGCCACGAGGAAAAATAGGCATTTGAAAGCCCTATACGAGAGGTTACATCAATGGGCAGCCTATCGGCAGATGTTAGTGGACACGGGAGCGGCGATCAATATGACCGTATTCCATGTTACGACGTTTGGGACGTTCCAACGAAGATCGATCAAGACCAACGTCACATTGGCGATTTTGACAAGCGTCGAAGCAAAGGGTGTTCTGAACGTAGACCTGACTATAGGCCGAAAAACCATCCCTAAATCGTTCTTCATCGTACATTAAAAACACTTAGCTGTCCTGCTAGGGAGAGATTGGATCCACGCTAACTGTTGCATTCCATCCACAATGCATCAGTGCATCATACAATGGGATGGAGATGAAGTGGAGGTTGTTCATGCGGATGATTCGATCGAGATCTCACTAGCTGCCATGAATATTTGGGATGCAAACGACCAAGCCGCTCTCTGGAATTAATTTGGACGGCTGTAAGCGCATCGAAGCTTCAAAAAAGGTGAGGCTGGTCTTATCACAGGCTGACAGATAGCAAGATCCAAGTCTATGGACGTCGTGACAAGGCCGATCCTGATCGGCCCCAAAATAAAAAGAAGATCTTACCTCAAGCTTGTCACGTAGCCATAGTAGAGAACCAAGTTGTAGGCCTCATTGAACATTGCAATGACAGAGCGTCTGGATCGGCCAAAATTATCCTCAACATGCTTTGGGCCTGTGTTTAGCATGGTGTGTTTTGTGTCAGGCTTGGAGATGGCTAAAAAGCCGATATCTTCAATTACTTGAAAGATCCGGCTCGGGGGGCACCTAAACGGATAAGATACAGGGCCATGAAGTACATCCTGATCGGCAATGACAGGTTCTACAGGACTTTGGAAGGGTTACTTCTCAAATGTTTGGGACCGGCCGAGTCCAATCGGCTCTTGCATGAGGTGCATGAAGGTGCCTGTGGAACTCACCAATCGGCTCATAAGATGAAGTGGCTGATCGGGCGATCGGGATTTTATTGGCCCACCATGCTTGAAGATTGTTTCAATTATAAAGGGTGTCAAGCATGTCAGAAGTTTGGGAGCATTCATGATGCACCTGCATCAGCGATGAATCCCATCATCAAGCCGTGGCGTTCGAGGTGGGGCATGGATATGATCGGTAAGATACATCCTCCTTCGAGCAAAGGCCATGTATGGGTTCTGGCCATTACAGATTATTTTACTAAATGGGTGGAGGCCGTCCCTATGAAGGAAGTAAGCGTCAGATGTTGTCGATTTTGTGAGGGAGCATGTCATTCACAGATTTGGTATTCCCCAGGACTATCACGACCGATGGAGGTTCGGTCTTCGTTTCCTAAGGAGTTTAGAAAGTTCTGCGAGGATATGGGAATCAAGTTGATCGATCGTCTCCATACTATGCTCAAGCAAATGGACAGGCTGAAGCGTCCAACAAAAGTCAAGCTGATTAAAGAGGAAGATCGACGAGCATCCTAGACGTTGGCACGAGGTATTGTCAGAAGCATTATGGGCTTATCGCATGTCGTGTCATGGAGCAATAAAAACCTCGCCATATCAGTCTATGGACAAGAAGCTGTGTTACCCTGGGAAATCAAGGCTGGGTCGAGACGGATTACATTTCAGAATGATTTGACTACTGAAGAATATGCACCCTGATGAGTGACGGCATTGAGGATGCAGCGGAACTTAGACTTTGGTCTCTTGAGAAGATTAAGGAGAATAAAGCCAAGGTGGCTCGGCGTATAATAAGAAGGTGAAGCCAAAGGAGTTCCAGGTTGGTGATCTGGTATGGGAAGCTGTATTGCCGTTGGGGACTAAGGACAAAATGTATGGTAAATGGTCTCCAAATTGGCACGGCCCGTACAAAGTCGACCAAGTTTTAAAGGGTAATGCATACATACTCGAGCAGTTGGATGGTGTGAAATTCCCAGTGGCCGTCAATGGCCAGCATCTCAAGATGTACTTCCCAAGCATGTGGGATGATGGGCAGTAAGATATGGAGGCCGATACATGAAATCGGCCAGTAAAAAAAATTTAAATTTTTTTGGGAACAGCCGATGCACAGACATCGACTTTAGAATAAAAAACAGCCAATGCGCAGTCATGGACTATAGAGGAACAACTGTCATACGCGAGTATCAGGGCACCATTTGATTTTAAGGAACAACTGGTTTTATTGGCGATTTGGGTAAAGACCGATGTATTGCCATCGGCTTTTAGGAATCCTTCTTCATTGATTAAGAAGATTTCTTACAAGGGGGAGCTGATTGCTCAGGAAAAGGGGAACACAAGGAGAGCAGTTACTGCTAATCCTATGCTAGTAGTCCCTATTCTAAGGGTTGTCGCTTGTCCTCGTTGTCGCTCGTAGTTGCCACCGTCACTGCTGCTGATGAGTTCTTCGTCAGCTGCCATAGCCTTCCAGCAGGGGCTGCTTCTTCCTCATCATCGTCGTCTTCATCGTCATCTGACCAAGCCCAGCCGCGGATGCGCTTTGGCGGCTCGTCAGAGGAGGAGCCGTCCTCCTTTTCCTCCTTCTTGCCGGAGGAGGTGTCGTCGTCCTCGTCATCCTCTTCTTCTTCTTCGAGAGGAGGTGAGTTTACCCCGAAGGAGGGTCATCATCACTCTCCGCTTCCAGTTCTCCGTGTGAGGGAACCGGTCGTCCTCACCATCAGTTAGGGGCAGGTCACCCATCGACGAGATAAGGAGCTCGGGTGGGCCGTCTACGCCTGAAATCGAAGTCCCACTCCTGCTCATCCCAATGCTTGGGAGCGCGTCTGTTGTGCCTTCTATCCGGTCGTACTGAACCGGCTCACTCGAGAAGAGGAGTGGAGAAGAAAGGGCCGATGAAGCAGAGGAGGAGGAGGGAGGAGAGGAAGACATGAGGCAGGAGGAGGGTTTTGCCAATGGTGAGTGCGAAGAGAGGATGAAGAAGCAAACTGTTTGATACGGTTAAATAAAGGGGACGTGCTGGAAATTTAATGCCGTGGTAATTAGAGGACGTGGTGCCAAAACTGACGAATCGTGCAGAAGTTGATAAGACGGTATCATGATGAAAGGTACGAAGCGGTTACCTTTCTGCCACGACATGATCCTTCGAAGGAAAAACAGAATGGTTTTGAAATTATCATTACCAAAACCAGGGGGCATGTGTTATCACCAGATTTTGGCCAAATCAGGAGATGGGCGTAATTGAGATGGGCTTGAATGATGTACACGTGGAGCGACTCTGAAGCGGCCTTGTACGAAGAGTTTGGGCTAGATTGCCCGTGTATCTGTAAATTATAGTAGATTGCATCTCAGTTTAGAATTAAAGATAGAGTTTAACCCATGCACGGTTAGGTGCAATTAGAAAGTCCTTGGACTATAAATATGTACCTAGGGTTATTGAGAAAGGAGGACAATCACGTTCACAACAAACACAAACCAGGCGCATCGCCACCCCTTGTTTCGAGGGTTTCTTCCGGGTAAGCATCATGCTGCCTAGATCGCATCTTGCGATCTAGGCAGCGTACGTTTATTCGTTTATCTTGTGTTACTCGTGCTGAAGCGTTTTTGATGGCGAGTAACACTAGTTATCGTAGATGTTTTGGGGCTTGCATTGGTGCTTTTCTTACACATATTTGCTTAGCCATGCCGTCCCTCGATATCTAGCTGCCCTCATATCTATCTAGGTGTAAGGGCAGCACCTTGCTTGTTCGTCGTTTAGTAGATCCAATCTGTTATAGTTGCTCCTTGTTCTTCAAGGATTAGTTTAATATCCGTATGGTTAGGCCTTGCAAACGGGTTGAACGATCCGGTAGTGCGTAAGTATAGTTTGTTAGCTCTAAGAGGGATTGTTCCGAGAATTAACTTAATGTTGGTTTTTAGGCCTCTTTTAGGGTTAGTTTTCTATCATCTTTCGTGTCTATTAGGCTCAACTACGCGTAGGATGTTCCGATCATACGGTGAAAACCCTAAACTGTCGTGGATTGGTTTAACTTTGTGTTGATCAAGCAGTAGCCCCATGTCATCGTAAACCCAGCGTGAATCATGGGGCGATCGGCTCTTTGAGCCGATCCACAGGCAACCTGAGAGCCGATCGGGCTCGTATTTAATGTTTATGTGTCTACCATGCGGAGACTAATCGAAGCAATCCAACACCTTCGACCGAGGTATAGGTCAGGTGGCACGCCTTGCAACCGCCGGGACGTGTGCCGGAACATTGCGAGAGGACGTCGAGGGACCAGGGCCCACCCAGCAGTCTTGGCAGCCTCCCGGCTCTTCGTATTGCTTAACCACTGCTCGCCGGTGGGTTTTGGCAGGCAACAGTAGTTTCCTGCAACCAGTCCCTTATCCCGTTGTGCTTCATATACATAGCATCATTATCCATGAAATGCATCTCTGCTTTTTTCGTAGTGCATGTAAGTAATTATCAAAGACTATCGTTAAATTTTTTTAATGTCCAGTTAACTGGTTGTATATGATGCCTCTTGGGAAATTTGAACCATCTTTTTCTTGAATGTATTCAGCTGAACACATCCAAGAGATCACCAGATAACAATGATGATGCGCAGGAGTCTCTCACCATTGCTATTGCCGACGAGCATATCAGGCTCGTCATTGGTCGTGGTGGGAGGAAGATAAGGGAGATCATACATGTATGAGTAGTATGCACTATAGACATGCACGCATGGGGTAGAATAGTGTATTTCTGAACATAAAAACTTTTGCTGGCTTCCATTTGGTGTCCCAAGCAAAGATACATGCATATGCCACTGGAGGATGCCCTTTCCTAACTGTTAATTGGTTCCTTGGATTTCTAGCTACCGGCGCATGGGTCAAGACTACGACGAAGGGTGAGTTCATAGCTGGCAGTAGTGACAGGTATGTTAGTTTTCTCCCTCACTGGTGGAAAAATGGCCTTCGGTCGCGGTGCGCAACTGCCATTAGTCGCGGTTGCGCAACCGCGACCTATTATTCGCGACTAAAGGTCCCCCCCTTTAGTCGCGGTTCCTTCTGAACCGCGACTAAAGGCCCGTCCACGTGGGCGGCAGGCCCAGGGCGGAGGACCTTTAGTCGCGGTTGCTCGCCAACCGCGACTAAAGGCCGCCGCAGGTTTGGATTTAAGCCCCCTAACTGGTTTCCCTAACCCCTGGTTACTTTTTAAGTTGTATTGTTTTATTTCTTTTGTGTTTTATTTTAATTTTGAAGGAGTTTCACATATTATATTCTACGGTATACATGCATGTGAATGTACAATTTCAAACAAATTTGAAATTAGAACCAAAAAGAATTCAAGAGGAATATACAATATATATTCAATATCGGATGACCATATACAATTTTGAACAAGTTTCCATACATATATTTAGTGCATATAAAGTTCTACGTCCTCTACATAGTGTTCTCCTCTAGGATCGATGACTTGGTTCGCCAACCATCCAGCTAGTTCCTCTTGAAGTGGTCGGAAGCGAGCTTCGTCGTCCGGAGGTTATTCCTCCTGGTGTTGTTCTCAGACGGCTGCCGCTCAGTGGTGTATCTCCGGATCCTCTCACAAACATAGTATCCACATAGATTGGTCCCCGGTGGCTGAATGTCCCCGGTCGCAGCCTTTGCCATTTTAAAATGTAGCTCTTTTTTGAATTCACCGACCTTTTGATCT
The DNA here is from genome assembly GCA_030979885.1 of Lolium multiflorum. NCBI lineage: Eukaryota > Viridiplantae > Streptophyta > Magnoliopsida > Poales > Poaceae > Lolium > Lolium multiflorum. The sequence continues at coordinate 81,639,330 of CM061750.1, forward strand.
ACGAACCGTCTCCAAACCCTACGAGGCAAGGAAAATTAAATGAACAAGAGAGTTATTAATTAGTTACTTGATATTAGGAAATGATGAATGTAATAGGCCGATCGATATAGAGCGCAAAACGAATGAAAGTAGTTACTTTTGCATCATTTTTCTCATGTTGCCCAAAGCTTCGTATCCATATTCAGAGAGTCGTGGACGATAAGCTGTGGAGTTCTGAATTTGAATTACTAGCAGAATCCAGTGGAACCTGCGGACACGATACATGCACAGTCATGCATAACTCATCGATTAGCCACATACCATGCATGGGTGCTCAAGACAGAAACACTCACCCAAAATGGTAAGGAAATAGAATATCACTTTTGAGTTCCTGTTTTGTAAGAAACATCCACAGGTCATCCTCCACGTCTCTGGGGTGGTGTTGTAACACATATGAATTAACGATTTGTGGGTCAATGAACCCAACATCATGGGTGTGCCTTATTCGCATTTCCCGCTTCTTCAATCTGCATAATAGCGTACACAACAAGATAGTTAGGACAATATATATATTTATAGTGCAGGCAATGAACGAGATGGGGTAGAAATTAATAAATCACTTACAGAACATAGCAGCTGATGATAGATTTGTCGAGCTCGCGCAGATTGAACAGCTGGAACAATTCACTCCGATGAATTGTTATATAGTAATGTTTGAAGTGATGCTCATGTCTAACTTCCGCATAAATATATTCTCTGGCGTTTTTAAGTTCTATGTAAGCCTTGTACCAATTTAGCAGACCTTTCATTTGTCGAGGTAGATCCTCTTCCTGCGCAGGCTCGACGAGAGGACCATCCTTCACATATCCAAATACTACGTCCTTCATTGCCACGTCATCAAGGCCTAATGCTACACGAAGAGTCATACCTAAGGCTGCCGCTTGTTCTTTGGCTTTCGCTACAGTCAATCCCTGTGCTGCCGCAGCTGCTATGACATCAGGGGCTTCGTCCTCCGGACCTCGGCTTTCACTATGAGCGGGGGATCGATTTGTTTACTTTGTTCCCCGAGCTGGGCAACTTGTTGTTTCCCCTTTCTAATTTTTTCGGGCCTCCTCCAGGCTTTCTTCTCTCTTCTTCGCCTCCTCCTGCTTCCTCGGAACGTGAGTGCTTGCACACGAAGTTCACGTTCATAGTCGTCGGGCAGATTCTTCGCGGCTTGGGACGGTGTGTTCAAAAATGTCTTAGCCCACTTCTTTTGCTCATCGAAATATTGGCTTGGGCTCGCCCTCTCTTTTCTTCTTGCAGCTCGCCTTCCATTTCTCTAAATCAGCAGCACGCCCGCCTCGACTTCCTCGGCACTACATTCCCAAGACCTCTTGGGGAGAGGCTTAAGTGATGGCTCAGGTATCTTTGTGGTTGCAGTACGTAAGGGTCCGGGTTAATAACCCCGGACTGCTTCCTTCGCCGGAGGTGGATTGGGGCGGCGTCGGATCACCCGGACGAGGCGGGGCGGCGTCGGCTGCGCGGCCGGTGGAATAGGCGGCGTCGGCTTACCCGCCGGAGGTGTAGGTGAGCCACCACCACCACCACCACCACCGGAGGGTGGACTTGTTTGCTTCCTCGCCTGGAAACTTGATAAACTTCATAGAATGAACTGGCGCTTGACATCTCCAAGTCTTGTCGCCCCTTCAGGTGTAGCAATGTCAATGTCCAGGTCCTCAAACCCTTGGACTATCTCCTCCACCGTGACACGAGCATAGCCATCTGGAATGGGGTTGTTGTGGTGGAGTGCTCCAGGTGGTAAAGCACTGCCGGTGGCTACCTTCATGGACATGTTCCCGATAGGATAATACGATGACATGCTTTCTCTCCTTTATATCGTCCACGGGTAGCGAGGAGGCTCCGGTGCAGTAACTCGACCACGGATTCCGGTGCACCCGATCGTCGGTGCACCGCCGTGAGGCCTCAGTGGAAGCCTGCTTCTTCTGCTGGCTTCCGAGATCCATTGGATGATCTTCATGCTGCGCCCGAGCTGCATCTCTTTCGGCTACTAGTACACTCACGGTTTTCTTCATCACATCCATTTCCGTTGCCAGCCCAACATCGCATCCCGATCCATCTTTCTCTTACGGCCTGTAACCGTACGGGTCATCGTTGGGGAACCCTACTTTCCACGGAATGTCCCCGGGCATGCCTCGTACACGTCCTCCGTGTTCGGGATTCCCGAGGGCTTTTGTCGGGCGTCGTTCTCTCTGTTGAACTTGATCCTCCCAGCATCCCTCATTGCCTCAATAAGCTTTTTGGTGGGTTTAATTATTTTGCCCTGATAAACACACTCCCCTGTCTCCGGGTTCAGCGATCCCCCATGCCCGTACCACCAGCTTTTGGCCCTTGGGTCCCATCCCTCCGTACCTGGACGGATTCCTCGCGCCCTCAGCTCGTTCTCCATCTTCTCCCACCTAGGCTGCCAAAAGCGATACCCTCCTGGCCCCATAATATGATTGTACTCCTTCTTGGCCGCATTCTTCTTATTTTTTCGACAATTCAAGGAACTGCTCCGATTTCTTTTGCTTCACAAATTCTGGCCAATCATGTTGCAGTTTCTCATATTGTCCTTTAAATCCGGAGTCTTGCCCTCCTTGACAAAGTCATGGGCTAGATTTTGCTTGTATTTCCGGAATGGTCGGCCATCTTAGAAAGAGCGAACTGTTTGACTAGCTTGCACCTCTCCTTGTTTTCCTCAATCTTGTTACCCGCCTCATCGTATCTGCGGTATTCAGGTAGAACGAAATGTTCTATAAGCTTCTTGAAGCAATCTTTTTTGTTCTCTTATCGACAAAAGTGAAACCAAGACGTGCCTTCTTTGGCTCATTCCACTCCTGGACGGTGATCGAGACGTTCTCTCTAACAACGGCTCCGCATTGTTGATAAACTTGGTGGCGTTCTTGCTGGCCTCGGTTATGGCATAGTTTCATGGTGCATGTTTCGTTTGGTTTCATCGTCTTGGTTGCGCCACGCTTTGACGACGACGTACTCGATTTTTTCGACGATCCGGCCGAGGGCTAAAATAAGAAAGAGAGTCGCGCGTGTTAGTACACACATATTTATTCAAATCGGTTAGTTTGTATCACCAGAGGCTCAATGTATATATATACCTCGGCGCCGGAGGTGGTTGCTACTTCCAATTGAAGATCGTCGTTTACGACGTTTCTTCGGCATCATCTTCTTGGCGCCCTTCATCTTCACCGTCAAGGTTCAGATAAGAAGAGATATCATCTTCTTCTTGTCCGGTCGGCACATATAGAATATCGCCTTTTATGATGCCGAATATATGGTCTTCAACGTCCAGATCATAGTTGTCCAGAATCGGGTCAGCTCTATCGTCCGCCATATGTCAGTCCTGAAAACATGTAGTCAAAACAAATTAATTAATTGTGTATATGCAACCGCGTGAGCGGTGGCGGTGCCGAGAGAGCGGTGGCGGTGCCGAGAGAGCTGATGCCGAGAGAGCGGTGGCGATGCCGAGAGAGCGGTGGCGGTGACCGAGAGTTAACATTCTTAAGTTATTTTGGTTAAGTTATTTTGGTTAAGTTATTTTGTTCTTAAGTTATTTTGGTTAAGTTATTTTGTTCTTAAGTTATGGTTAAGTTATTTTGTTCTTAAGTTATTTTGGTTAAGTTTTTTTGTTCTTAAGTTATGGTTAAGTTATTTTTTTCTTAAGTTATTTTGGTTAAGTTATTTTTTTCTTAAGTTATTTTTTTCTTAAGTTATTTTGGTTAAGTAGTTAGTTAAAAAAAACACAAAAGTTACAAATTAAAAGTCACAAATTTTAACTCTCAAATTTTAAGTCTTTTTTTAGTTTTTTAAGTCTCAAAATTTTAATTAAGTCTCACAATTATTTAGTAAATTTCAAGTATCAATTATTTAGTTTTTTAAGTCAAATTTTAATTAGTTCCTTTTTAAGTGAAATTTTAGTACACACATATTTACAAGAAAAAAAAACTAAAAAAGAAAAAAAAAATTGGGCCGGCCCGGCCGGTCGATCTCCCTCTCTCTCCCTCCTCTCTCTGCATCTCATGCACCTTGTGGCGGTGGCTGACGAGGCGCGCGCGGTGGGCCTGTGTGACTCTGAAGCGGCGGTGTCGGGCGAGTCTTGAGCGCTTAGCCAGTCCTGAGCGCGGCGATCACAAGCCAGCGCGATCCACGACGCAGCGCAGTCCACACATCTGTGTCTGAAGGTATTAGATAGTAGCGAATCGGACAAATGTGAGCAGCAGTCACGGCGTCGGCAGAAGTGCGGTCCTGGAGCGCGTTGATGACGCGTCATGAGAGATCGTCAGCGCGGTGCAGCGGATCGGGAGGAAGATCGAAGTGAACCGTGGCGATTCCGAGAGATCGTCGTGCGCGCCGAGTATTTATAGGGTAGGACCTTTATGTGTTGGTCTGCTTAGCGACTAAGGCAACCAACGTGATTGGTGACTAACAGCGACCAAGGGTTTCGCGGGTTTTTAATTTCCGCGCATAAGGACCTTTAGTCGCGGTTGGCAGCCAGCAGCGACTAAGTAATTTTGAGAATACTTTTCTTTTTGAAAATCATATAATACATATAATATATCAATAAATCAGAAAAATAAAACTAATTCATTTAAAAATGTTAAAAATACAAATAATATATCAAAAAATTCAGAAAAATAAAACTAATTCATTTAAAAATCTTAAAAATACAAATAATATATTAAAAAATTCAGTAAAATATAACTAATTCATTTAAAAATCTTAAAAATACAATTAATATATCAATAAATTCAGAAAAAAAAAATAATTCATTTAAACTTCTTAAAAATACAAGTAATATATCAAAAAATTCAGAAAAATAAAACTAATTCATTTAAAAATCCCTCTTCCCTTCTCGTCTTTCCTGAGCCCCCTCTTCCCGCCTCGTCTTCCCGCCATTTCTTCCTTGTCTTCCCGCCTCTTTCTTCCCCCACTTTCTTCCCGCCTCTTTCTTCCGCCTCTTTCTTCCCGCCACTTTCTTCCCGCCCTTTCTTCCCGCCTTTCTTCCCGCCTCTTTCTTCCCGCTCCCATTTTTCCCGCCATTTGTCACTACATATAGGTAGCCCGACTTGCCAGCATTATCACATCTCTACAATCTCTCATCACTCTCTCATGGCTTCCACCGCACCCACTCTAACCTACGGCGGGTGGAGGAGCTTTGCGCCTCGAACTACCCTTGCCCTCCGGCTACCGCGTCCCTGCCGGCTGGAGCCTAAGCCCGGCGGCGTGCCGGTCCCTCCCGTCCCCTCGGCTGCGCGCCGGGCGGCCATCACGAACCACTACTACCTCGACCTCACGCCGGAGCAGCGGATGAATCCCCGCTGGCATCCCGATAACCAGCATACTTGGGACGCCTTCTTCATCAATCGGCGTGAGAGGGCGCTCGCCAGGTATGAGGAGGGCGGTCTGCCTCCTGGAAACTTCCACGAGGCCGGCCGTCGGCTATGGTGGTACGGCCGGACTCGACGTCATGGACTACATCACGGCCGGCGATATCCCCCGCTGCGCTACCCTCGATTCGAGCCACGAGCGCGCCCGACGACAAACGCAGCAGCAGCGACGCGCGCCGGCAACTTAGAAGGCGACGACTACCGGTACAACGGCGGCGGCTATGAAGACTACGAGTATGCATATTATACGCCTAGGCAGGAGTATGACTAAATCACTCCAAATTTCATGTGCAGGAGTATGACTTAGTCACTCCAAATTTCATGTATGCAGGAGTATGACTTAGTCACTCCAAATTTCATGTATCATCAGTGCTATCTCGAGTCAATTGAATCATTCGAAAATGGACACCAAACACATCACGGGTAATATAATTCACATGATTCATTCAACAAAGTTTGGTACAATAATAAATTATTACACATCATTTCTTCCCTTGTGTCCCTGCTTTACGATTGTGCGTATCCATGGAGCATCCTCATCATTTAACTTAATGCTTGGGTCGGTGTTCACTTTGAAGGGGCGGAATTTCAGCAAACATATTATAATCTTCTGACATGTCTGTCTTGTCCTCCACTCCCACGATGTTTCTTTTCCCTGAAAGAACAATGTGGCGCTTTGGATCATCGCATGATGTACTGATCGTTTTCTTATCTTTCCGTTTCCTCGGTTTGCTACTCATGTCCTTCATATAGAAAACCTGGGCGACATCTTTCGCTAGGACGAATGGTTCGTCAAGGTAACCAAGATTGTTGAAATCCACCATTGTCATTCCGTATTGCTGGTCCACCGTTACCCCACCTCCTGTTAGCTTGAACCATTTGCACCGGAACAAAGGGACCCTAAAGGAGGGTCCATAGTCAAGTTCCCATATCTCCTCTATGTAACCATAATATGTGACCTTTTGCCCATTCTCGGTTGCTGCATCAAAGCGGACACCACTGTTTTGGTTGGTGCTCTTTTTATCTTGGGCGATCGTGTAAAATGTATTCCCATTTATCTCGTACCCTTGGAAAGTCGTTATAGTCGAAGATGGTGTCTTGGCCAACATGTACAGCTGATCTACAACCTTATTGTCACTCATTAAATGTTTTCTCAACCAACTGCCGAAAGTCTCCATGTGGGCCTTCCTAATCCAGGATTCAGGCTTCCCCGGGTTGTCCGAGCGTAAAATATTCTTGTGTTTCTCAAAGTACGGAGCCACCAAGCTGGAATTGGTCAGAACTGTGTGGTGTGCTTCAGTCAGAGAATGGCCGTCCATACATATCGTTGATTTCCTTCCGATCGTGCCTTTTCCACTTAGTCTCCCTCGTGCCGCGATCGAGGAAGACCAATCGGCTTAAGTCAGGAACAAAGTCAACACAAAACTCAATTACCTCCTCATTTCCATAGCCCTTGGCGATGCTTCCTTCTGGCCTAGCACGGTTACGAACATATTTCTTTAATACTCCCATGAACCTCTCGAAGGGGAACATATTGTGTAGAAATACAGGACCGAATGGAAATCTCATCGACTAGGTGAACCAGGAGGTGCGTCATAATATTGAAGAAGGATGGCGGGAACACCAACTCGAAACTGACAAGACATTGGACCACATCGTTCTGTAACCGTGGTAGAACTTCCGGATTGATTACCTTCTGAGAGATTGCATTGAGGAATGCACATAGCTTCACAATGGCTACTCGAACATTTTCGGGAGCCCCTCAAAGCAATCGGAAGCAATTGCGTCATAATCACGTGGCAGTCGTGAGACTTCAGGTTTTGGAACTTTTTCTCCGCCATGTTTATTATTCCCTTTATATTGACGAGAATCTGACGGGACCTTCATCTGCTCGGGCATTCAAAAAGATGACCTTCTCTTCTTTGGTCGGAGCGTAGGTGGCACGAAACCGTTCCGGATGCTGGTCATCGGGGTCTTTCAAACTTTGCTGGGTCCTGCCGTGCTTCCTTTGTATCATTTGACTTCCATACACGCCCAAGAAGCTTAGGATGTTCACGCAAATATTCTTCGTAACGTGCATCACGTCGATTGCAGAGCGGACTTCTAGGACTTTCCAATATTCTAGCTCCCAGAATATAGATTTCTTCTTCCACATGGCTACGTGCCCGTCAGCTCCCTTCGAACTGATTGTCCGCCAGGACCCTTTCAAAGATGACTTTCAAATCCTTGACCATATCAAATACCTCAGCACCAGTGTGTTCCGCAGGCTTCGGCCGGTGATCTGCCTTGCCGTTGTAATGCTTGCCTTTCTTTCTTCTGGATGACCTTTCGGAAGAAATCGACGATGCCCAAGGTACACGTTCTTCTTACAATTTGGCAAATGTACACTTTGAGTCTCATGTAAGCAGTGCGTGCATGCATTGTATCCCTTATTTGACAGTCCCGAAAGGTTACTAAGCGCAGGCCAATCGTTGATGGTTACGCAAAGCAACGCTCGTAGGTCAAATTCCTCTTCTTTGTGCTCATCCCACACACGGACACCAGGTCTGCCCCACAGCTGTAAAAGCTCATCAACTAATGGCCTTAGGTACACATCGATGTCGTTGCCGGGTTGCTTCGGACCTTGGATGAGCACTGGCATCATAATGAACTTCCGCTTCATGCACAACCAAGGAGGAAGGTTGTAGATGCATAGAGTCACGGGCCAGGTGCTATGGCTGGAGCTCTGCTCGCCAAAAGGATTCATGCCATCCGTACTTAGACCAAATCTTATGTTCCTTGCGTCAGCTGCAAAATCTTTGAACTCTCTCGATCTTTCTCCATTGCGTTCCATCTGCGGGGTGTCTCAACTCCCCGTCCGACTTACGGTCCTCTTTGTGCCATCGCAACAACTTGGCATGCTCTTTGTTCTGAACAGACGTTTCAACCGTGGTATTATAGGAGCATACCACATCACCTTGGCGGGAACCTTCTTCCTGGGTTTCGGCCTCAACATCGTCACCAGGGTCATCGCCTCTGATCTTATAACGCAATGCAGTGCATACCGGGCATTCATTCAAATTCTCGTATTCACCGGTAGAGGATGCAGTCGTTGATGCATGCATGTATCTTCAGAACCTCTAAACCTAGAGGGCAGACAACCTTCTTTGCTTCGTACGTACTGGCGGGCAACTCGTTATTCTTTGGAAACATATTCTTCAACATTTTCAGCAAGTCTTCAAATGCCGAGTCAGCTACACCTGCCTTCCATTTCAGCAAATCCAGTGTGCAGCCCAGCTTTTTCAGACCATCATCGCATCCGGTGTACAGCGCCTTCCTGTGATCCTCTAACATGCGATCCAAATTCTCCCTCTCTTTTTCAGTTTCGCAGCTTCCGTGCATCAGCAATGGTCCGACCAAGATCATCAACGGGATCATCACGTGCCTCTTCTTCACCTTCCCCTTCACCTTCCCCTTCACCTTCAGCATCCTCCATGAAAGTATCACCGAAATGAGCAAGATAGCTTTCATCGATGAAATCATCCCCTTCTTCATCTTCTTCCATTATAACCCCTCTTTCTCCATGCTTGGTCCAACAATTATAGCTTGGCATGAAACCGTGCCGAAGCAGGTGCAGCTGAACATCTCTTGAGGAAGAGTAACCATTCTGATTCTTACATTTAACACATGGACAGATAACAAAACCCCCCTGCTTGTTCGCATTAGCCACTACGAGGAAATCATTCAAACCCGTACTGAACTCGCCGGAGAGTCGGTTACCGTACATCCATTGTCGATTCATCCGCATTATTATAATATAAAATATATAATTAACCATCATGCATTTGTTAAACTAACTAGCTACAAACAATATTAATTAAACAATATAAAATATATAATTAACCACACATGCACATTTTATCAACGACACATCAAAGGTTCAAGTTGCTAACCACGATCGAGAGGAAAAATAAATGAGAAAGCTCAAGTGTGGCTCCAACACTTCATATCATGTTTGTTTCATGCTCTTGGGGCATTTCATCAAACACCTTATGTGCATAAGAGGAACCAAAAGCAAACCTAACACCCACTTGTGAAGCTTGTGAAGAAAATGGCACCAAATGGCTAAGTGTTGGCTCTGGGTGGGTATATATAGGGGCGGCTTGTGAGTTGGCCAGGCCAACCGCGACTAAAGGCCTTCCGGCCTTTCTAGTCGCTGGTTGGCAAGCCAACTGGCTAAAGCCCCCCACGTGCAACTGGCCACCGAGCGCCCTGGGCCCAGGCCTTTGGTCGCGGTTCGCCTCCCGAACCGCGACTAAAGGTACCATTAGTCGCGGTTCCTTTACCTTCGCGACTTATGGGGCTCACCGGAAGCCTGTTTTTCTAGTAGTGCCTCTGCGTTGGACGGCTGCATCATGATTTGAGATTCCTGGAATCTGGTAACTCAATTTCTCCATGTTTGATATGCATATGGAGGGAGGTGGTGATCAGCGGGACACGGGAAGGGGTCGACGCGGCGGAGGCGATGATCATGCACGTGGTTCTGGCCGCCCGTTGCCGCTAGAGCGTTCTCGGCGGCAAGAAGCCACCTCTTGAGCCGGATACCACATCTCAGCAACTGGAGCAGAGTACTACCGAGTGACTTGTATTGAGACAGAGCTTTTTTCCCATGCGCTGGTGGAGAGTAATTAAGTAAGGTTTTGGAGGAGGAGAAGGCATGGTGCCCTTGATTGGGGATAGTTTTTTGTTGGTGGACACGTTGTTGGTCTGGTACTAGTAGATGCTGTTGAGCTCTGAATCTCTGATGGGGTTTGTTTTGTGGTTCCAACTTTTTAAACAGAAGGCTCGAAAGCCCAGCTTTGAATTAACAAAGCCATCAACCGTCCAGGAGTTACAACAAGACACCACACCACACACACCACGGCAAGAAAGATACAAGGGTACACACAGAACGAATTACAACACTGCACTAAGAGCGAGGAAGCTTGTAGAAGTGCAGACCGCCGCTGTTTGGCACCAAGGACACCAGCCGGAGGCACGGCGAGGCACTACCTGGAGCAGAATTGTAGTCTTGAATCCGAGGAGGACAGCCAGGACTCCGAGCACCAGAAGCACCAACCTGTTCTCATGCCGAAGAGGGCCCCTGCCCTCTCGCCTGGCTCGAAGGCGTCGAACCATCGGACATGAGAGAAGCTCACCCGAGAGCTGCAGAGGGGTTGGGCTCCGGACCCGGCGCCACCCTGGAGAAGACTACCTTGACGAAAAACACACCAGACCAGCCGCACTGCCGAGCACTTGGACACTCACCAGCAACGAGAAATCCACCGGGAGCACCTGCAGAGGACGGGGAAGACTGCCGTCGACACACGCATACGGGCTAGAGATCACCGCAGCTGCTCAAGGACCGACATTGCCCAAAGCTGCAGCCTTCAGCTCCGCCACCCTACCCAAACCTCCCCAGGCGGCGCCTCCAAGAAGGTCACGGCGCATTAGCGCGTCGCCGCCGCCCAATCAGAGATTTTGGACTTTCGTCCGGGAGGTGGGGAAAAGGTGACCAGGCCAAGGCCCACAGCTACTACCTCGGAAACCGACGCGAACCGAAGATCCACGCCGCAGACGCCACCCGCCGCCGCCGCACAACCCGAGGAGTCGAGGGCGCCGGACCGAGGCACCCACTACGATGCCCACCGCAGGACATCGAGGGAGACGAAACCAGCGCCCTCGCCGCTCGTCGACCAGACGCATCGGGGCCTCCCACCCGAGGGAGCCCACACTACTAGAAAACAGGCAATCAGTGGCGCACCACTTTTTGCCATCAGTGGCGCACTAGTGGTGCGCCACTACTATGACGCCACTGCTAACAGTTTAGCAGTGGCGCACCTCGAGGTGTTCCACTAGTAAATTATATAGCAATGGCGCACTGGTTGAAATATAGGGTGCCCCACTAGTGCAGATATAGGGTGCGCCACTCTACACATATTAGGTGCGCCATTGCTTGTTAATGAATAAAAAAATAAAAATGGCCACATGGACCTGCTCTGCCGAGTTGACCAGGAGTGAAAACAACGAACATTCGCGGACAAGGTCATCCTTTAATAACATTACAGTAATTATATTACTTATTACAGAGCACTTAAGCAAAAATTACAACAATATTTACAGAAAACACCCTGTAAACAAAAACGAAAAGCAATCTAGTCCTAAAGAACCGCGTCTCTGCCAGCGCCGCCTGCCCGTCGACGTGCTCCTCGCCGGCGCGCCGGCGCCGTCGTCCGTCGTTCGGCATGGTGGGGAGTGGAGGAGGAAGACGAGCCCGCCCTGGCCCGCCGCCGCGTGCACCGCAGTATCCTCGTCCGGGAGCGGTGCGCGTCTTCCAACGAAGGTCTCGTCGTCCGCGAGCGGTGCGCACTCCGCGTTCTCCTCGTCCGCGAGCGGATGGTGGCGGCGGCGGGTGGTGCTCGGTGTGGCGCGAGCCCGAACGGCCGCGGCGCCGCGGGGTCGAACTTGCCTGGGAGGGAGAGAGCGCGGCGGGACGCGGCTTCCCCAGCAAGGAGGGCGAGGGAGAGGTCGCCGGCGGGGAGCGCGTCGACGGGAGCGTGGCCGCGACCTCCACACACCGGTCGAGCATGGCCGCAGCGCGGGTGGGAGAAGGGGCGGCGCCGGGCTGGTCTGGACGGGGGGCGGCGCCGTGCTGGTCTGGACGGGGGGCGCCGGGCTGGTCTGGACGGGGGGCGGCGGCGCCGGGCTGGTCTGGACGGAGAGGGGGGCGGCGGTGGGGAGAAGAACCCTAGGTGTGGTGTGGCTCCGTGGTGTGGAGAGAGGAAGAGGGCGGCGGTGGAATTATTGGAGAGAGGATGTTGGTGGAGGCCTGTGCGTGGTGGGGCCCCAGGCCATGTGCGTGGTGGTCTGGTGGAGGCATGTGGTTTCGTGGGTGGCGTGGTGGTGCCGCGTGGCGGGTGCGGCCGGTGGGAATTTTGTGCCAATGGCGCACCACATACATGTGACCCAGTGTTATTTGAGCTAGCAGTGGCGTACGTCTAGGGTGCGCCATACCTATGTGAGATAGTAGTGTGATGTCTACGTTCCCCCTCCTTTCCTGTAGACAGTGTTGGGCCTCCAAGTGCAGAGGTTTGTAGAACAGCAGCAAGTTTCCCTTAAGTGGATCACCCAAGGTTTATCGAACTCAGGGAGGAAGAGGTCAAAGATATCCCTCTCATGCAACCCTGCAACCACAAAGCAAGAAGTCTCTTGTGTCCCCAACACACCTAATAGGTGCACTAGTTCGGCGAAGAGATAGTGAAATACAGCTGGTATGAATATATATGAGCAGTAGCAACGGTGCTTAAAAATAGCTGCGTGTAGTTGATGGTGGTAGTATTGCAGCGGTAGTAACGGTAAAACATAAACAAACGTAGTAACGCAGTAGTATTTAGGAACAAGGCCTAGGGATTACACTTTCACTAGTGGACACTCTCAACATTGATCACATAACGAATAGATAAATGCATACTCTACACTCTTGTTGGATGATGAACACATTGCGTAGGATTACACGAACCCTCAATGCCGGAGTTAACAAGCTCCACAATAATGCTCATATTTTAGTAACCTTTATTGTAAGATAGATCAAAAGACTAAACCAAGTACTAGCATAGCATGCACCCTGTCACCTTCATGCATATGTAGGAGGAATAGATCACATCAATATTATCATAGCAATAGTTAACTTCGCAATCTACAAGAGATCATGATCATAGCATAAACCAAGTACTAACACGGTGCACACACTGTCACCTTTGCACACATGCAGGAGGAATAAAACTACTTTAATAACTTTGCTAGAGTAGCACATAGATAAATTGTGATACGACGCACATTGCAATCATAAAGAGATATAAATAAGCACTTCACTACGCTCTTCAACAATGAATAAGTACTTCGTGAAATATAGCCTAAGAGACCCACACGGTGCTCACACTGTCACCTTTACACACGTGGGACAAGGAGTCTCCGGAGATCACATAAGTAAAACCCACTTGACTAGCATAATGACATCTAGATTACAAGCATCATCATATGAATCTCAATCATGTAAGGCAGCTCATGAGATTATTGTATTGAAGTACATAGGAGAGATTAACCACATAGCTACCGGTACAGCCCGAGCCTCGATGGAGAACTACTCCCTCCTCATGGGAGCAGCGGTGATGAAGATGGCGGTGGAGATGGCAGCGGTGTCGATGGAGAAGCCTTCCGGGGCACTTCCCGCTCGGCAGGGTGCCGGAACAGAGACTCCTGTCCCCCAGTCTTGGCTTCGCGATGACGGCGGCTCGGAAGGTTTCTGGGTTTCGCCGTACGCATAGGGTTTTCGACGGAGGCTTTATATAGGCGAAGAGGCGGCGCAGGGGCTGACAGGGGGCCACACCATGGGCGGCGCGGCCCCTACGGCGCCAAGGTATCATCCAGGGCCACGTGGCCTCTCTGCGATTTCGTGTGTTCGGATGGTTCCGGGAAAAATAGGAATCTGGGTCTTGATTTCGTCCGATTCAGAATATTTCGTTACTAGGATTTGAAACCAAAAACAGCAAGGAACTGCGCTCCAGCATCTTGTTAATAGGTTAGTTCCAGAAAATGCATAAATACGACATATAATGTGTATAAAACATGTAGGTATCATCAATAAAGTAGCATGGAACATAAGAAATTATCGATACGTTGGAGACGTATCAGCATCCCCAAGCTTAGTTCTGCTCGTCCCGAGCAGGTAAAACGATAACAAAGATAATTTCTTAAGTGACATGCCATCATAACCTTGATCATACTATTGTAAGCATATGAGATGAATGCAGCGATCAAAACAATGGTAATGACATGAGTAAACAAATGAATCATAAAGCAAAGACTTTTCATGAATAGTACTTCAAGACAAGCATCAATAAGTCTTGCATAAGAGTTAACTCGTAAAGCAATAATTCAAAGTAAAGGCGTTGAAGCAACACATAGGAAGATTAAGTTTCAGCGGTTGCTTTCAACTTTTAACATGTATATCTCATGGATATTGTCAACATAAAGTAATATAACAAGTGCAATATGCAAGTATGTAGGAATCAATGCACAGTTCACACAAGTGTTTGCTTCTAAGGTGGAAAGAGATAGGTAAACTGACTCAACAATAAGGTAAAAGAATGGTCCTTCAAAGAGGAAAGCATCGATTGCTATATTTGTGCTAGAGCTTTGATTTTGAAAACATATAGAGAGCATAAAAGTAAAGTTTTGAGAGGTGTTTGTTGTTGTCAACGAATGGTAATGGGCACTCTAACTACCTCATCAACCAGACTTTCAAGAGCGGCTCCCATGAAGGACGTTATCTCTACCAGCAAGGTAGATCATCCCTCTTCTCTTTTGTTTACACATGTACTTTAGTTTAGTTTTTCTTTATTTATGGATGACACTCCTCCCAACCTTTTGCTTACACAAGCCATGGCTAACCGAATCCTCGGGTGCCTTCCAACATTCACATACCATGGATGAGTGTCTATTTGCAAAATTAAGTTGCTACTGATGAATCAGAGCAAAACATGTGAAGAAATTATTAATGCAAGTTAATTAATTGAGCTGGGAACCGCCAGCTCTTTTGCAAAATTATTGGATAAGCGGATGAAGCCACTAGTCCAGAAAGTCTGTCCAAAGTAAATGACAAGATCGAAAGATAAAACACCACATACTTCCTCATGAGCTATAAAACATTGACACAAATAAGAGGTAATAAATTTTGAATGGTTTAAAGGTAGCACTCAAGCAATTTACTTTGGAATGGCGGAGAAATACCATGTAGTAGGTAGGTATGGTGGACACAAATGGCATAGTGGTTGGCTCAAGGATTTGGATGCATGAGAAGTATTCCCTCTCGATACAAGGCTTAGGCTAGCAAGGTTATTTGAAGCAAACTCAAGGATGAACCGGTGCAGCAAAACTCACATAAAAGACATATTGTAAACATTATAAGACTCTACTTTGTCTTCCTTGTTGTTCAAAACTCAATACTAGATATTATCTAGACCTTAGAGAGACCAATTATGCAAACCAAATTTTAGCATGCTCTATGTATTTCTTCATTAATGGGTGCAAAGCATATGATGCAAGAGCTTAAACATGAGCACAACAATTGCCAAGTATCACATTATCCAAGACATTTTACCAATTACTACATGTAGCATTTTTCAATTCCAACCATATAACAATTTAACGAAGAGGAAACTTCGCCATGAATATTATGAGCTAAGAACACATGTGTTCATACGAATCAGCGGAGCGTGTCTCTCTCCACACAAGGATGAACTTATTCAGAGAACTAAGATAACAAAACAAAAACAAAAATAAAAGCACACAGACGCTCCAAGTAAAATACATAGGATGTGATGGAATAAAAATATAGTTTCACTAGAAGAAACCTGATAAGTTGTCGATGAAGAAGGGATGCCTTGGGCATCCCCAAGCTTAGCTTGAGTCTTCTTAAAATATGCAGGGATGAACCACCGGGGCATCCCCAAGCTTAGACCTTTCACTCTTCTCGATCACATTATATCACCCTCTTCTATTGACCCTTGAAAACTTCCTTCACACCAAACTTCAAGCAAACTCATTAGAGGTTAGTGCATAATCAAAAATTCACATGTTCAGAGGTGACACAATCATTATTAACACTTCTGGACATTGCACAAAACTTCTGAAAGTTAATGGAACAAAGAAACTCATTCAACTTAACAAAAGCGGCAATGCGAAATAAAAGCAGAATCTGTCAAAAACAGAACAGTCCGTAAAGACGAATTTTAAGATGGCACCAGACTTGCTCAAATGGAAAAACTCAAAACTAATGAAAGTTGCGTACATATCTGAGGATCACGCTCGTAAATTGGCAGATTTTTCGAATTTTCTACAGAGAACTGTGCCCAGATTCGTGGCAGACAGCAATGCTGTTTCTGCAGCGATCCCAAATATAACATCAACTTTGACATAGAAACTTTACTTGGCACAAAAACATGATAAGGAGAGGTTGCTACAGTAGTAAACAACTTCCAAGACTCAACAAAACAAAATTGCTGTAGTAAAATAAACACATGGGTTATCTCCCAAGAAGTTCTTTCTTTATAGCCATTAAGATGGGCTCAGAAGTTTTAATGATGCACTCGCAAGAAATAGTATTTGAAGCAAAAGAGAGCATCAAGAGGCAAATTCAAAACACATTTAAGTCTAACATGCTTCCTATGCATAGAATCTTGTAAATAAACAAGTCATGAAGAGCAAAGTAACAAGCATAGGAAGATAAAACAAGTGTAGCTTCAAAAATTTCAGCACATAGAGGTGTTTTAGTAACATGAAAATTTCTACAACCATATTTTCCTCTCTCATAATAACTTTCAGTAGCATCATGAGCAAACTCAACAATATAACTATCACATAAAGCATTCTTATCATGAGTCTCATGCATAAAATAATTACTACTCCCAACATAAGCATAATCAATTTTATTAGTTGTAGTGGGAGCAAATTCAACAAAGTAGCTATCAAATATAGGAGGTATATTGTAATCATAATCAAATTTATCCTCCATAACAGGTGGTAACAAAAGACTACTATCATTATAATCATCATAAATAGGAGGCAAAGTATCATCAAAGTAAATTTTCTCCTCAATGCTTGGGGGACTAAAAATATCATGCTCATCAAAGCCAGCTTCCCAAAGCTTAGAATTTTCCATAGCATTAGCAACAATGGTGTTCAAAGCATTCATAGTAATAACATTCCCATTAGCATGCATATAAAGTTCCATGGGTTTTTAATTCTTTCTTCAAACACATCATGTCCTAATTCAAGATAAAGTTCATAAAGATCTCTCATTTTATTGTTGTCTTCCATTAAGCCTAACTAGTGTAAACAAGAAACCAAATGTCGCAATTGCAGTCTAAAGGAAATAGCTTCGAGTACTTACAACCGGGAAATAGCTTAGTAGCCAAGATCCGGAGTGTGAGTACCTTTTACCTTTCCTCCCGACAACGGCGCAGAAATTTGCTTGATGTCTACGTTCCCCTCCTTTCCAGACAGTGTTGGGCCTCCAAGTGCGAGGTTTGTAGAACAGCAGCAAGTTTCCCTTAAGTGGATCACCCAAGGTTTATGGAACTCAGGGAGGAAGAGGTCAAAGATATCCCTCTCATGCAACCTGCAACCACAAAGCAAGAAGTCTCTTGTGTCCCCAACACACCTAATAGGTGCACTAGTTCGAGCGAAGAGATAGTGAAATACAGGTGGTATGAATATATATGAGCAGCTGCAAAACTGGCGTGTAGTTGATGGTGGTAGTATTGCAGCAGTAGTAACACGGTAAAACATAAACAAGCAGTAGTAACGTAGTATTTAGGAACAAGGCCTAGGGATTACACTTTCACTAGTGGACACTCTCAACATTGATCACATAACAGAATAGATAAATGCATACTCTACACTCTTGTTGGATGATGAACACATTGCGTAGGATTACACGAACCCTCAATGCCGGAGTTAACAAGCTCCACAATAATGCTCATATTTTAGTAACCTTTAGTGTAAGATAGATCAAAAGACTAAACCAAGTACTAGCATAGCATGCACACTGTCACCTTCATGCATATGTAGGAGGAATAGATCACATCAATATTATCATAGCAATAGTTAACTTCGCAATCTACAAGAGATCATGATCATAGCATAAACCAAGTACTAACACGGTGCACGCACTGTCACCTTTGCACACATGCAGGAGGAATAAAACTACTTTAATAACTTTGCTAGAGTAGCACATAGATAAATTGTGATACGACGCACATTGCAATCATAAAGAGATATAAATAAGCACTTCACTACGCTCTTCAACAATGAATAAGTACTTCGTGAAATATAGCCTAAGAGACCCACACGGTGCACACATCACCTTTACACACGTGGGACAAGGAGTCTCCGGAGATCACATAAGTAAAACCCACTTGACTAGCATAATGACATCTAGATTACAAGCATCATCATATGAATCTCAATCATGTAAGGCAGCTCATGAGATTATTGTATTGAAGTACATAGGAGAGAGATTAACCACATAGCTACCGGTACAGCCCCGAGCCTCGATGGAGAACTACTCCTCCTCATGGGAGCGGCGGTGATGAAGATGGCGGTGGAGATGGCAGCGGTGTCGATGGAGAAGCCTTCCGGGGCACTTCCCGCAGTGCCGAAGACTCCTGTCCCCAGATCTTGGCGATGACGGCGGCTGGAAGGTTTCGTGGGTTTCGTCCGGGGGGTTTTCGACGGAGGCTTTATATAGGCGAAGAGGCGCGAGGGGGTGACAGGGGCCACACCATGGGGCGCGCCCCCTCGGCCTTAAGGTATCATCTGGGCCCTGTGGCCCCTCTCGGTTCTCGTGTGGATGGTTCCGGAAAAAATAGGAATCGGGTCTTGATTTCGTCATTAAGAATATTTCGTTACTAGGATTTCTGAAAAAAAACATCGAAAACAGAACTGGCACTTCGGCATCTTGTTAATAGGTTAGTTCAGAAAATGCATAAATACGACATATAATGTGTATAAAACATGTAGGTATCATCAATAAAGTAGCATGGAACATAAGAAATTATCGATACGTTGGAGACGTATCATAGTGGCGCACCCCTGCTAAGTTTATGAGGGGGATGAAATCTGGCCAAACCTTAGGGATGGCGCACCATAAAAGCAGTGCGCCACTGCTATATTTGTATCAGTGGAGCATCACTTTTTGGTGCGCCACTGCTAACTAGTAGTGGCGCACTAAAATAGAGGTGCGCCACTGATACCGTTCTTACGGCTAGGCCTTTTCCTAGTAGTGCCAGATGAGGCCCATACCTAGCTAGGCCCTCTGGCCCAGATCTGGGCCCACCGCCGCGACCCATGGCCACGGGTACGCTGTCGCAGGGCCGCGCCAGCCAGCCAGAAGCCGCGCCGCCACCCCGCCGGAGAAGCATCTTCACCACGCCGTGGTCAGGCCACCGCGCCGCCGCGCCAGACGTCGAGCACGGCGCCCTCGCCGACCGCGTCATCCCGCGCCAGACGTCGAGCACGGCGCCCTCGCCGACCGCGTCATCCCGCGCCACGACAGCCACGCGGGGGAGAGAGATGCCCTGCCGCCGCCGGTGCCCCGGGGTTTGCCCGGCGACGGCCTCTGGCGGCGGCGAGGGAGGGACGGGGAGAGAAGGGGCTGGAGGTTTGGGGAGCTAGGGTTCCGCCCTGAGCTCGCGGGAGCGGCAGGTCGAAACGGTTTGGATCTTGTCGCGATTAGTATCCGCCCCTTGTGGTTCCAAGTAACAAGGGATCAAATCTTTTCGAGTAAAGAAGTTACGAGTGGTTATTTTTCAATCTACTGTTGGTTGTTTGATTTGTTGGGAGGATGGGTGGATGCGGTAATGTAGAGTGTTCTGACTACCGAGTGCATTTTAGTTTTGGGAGCTTGTCGAGGATGGATTGGACTGACGAAGTAGTAGAAGACGATATTCAGAAAGGGAAGCTGACCACTGCAGAACCCGGCCCACCAGCGATCTAGTTAAGTTTTTTTTTTTTTGCTTTTACTCTTTCTATTTCTATGTTGGAAAAAATTGAGTAGCGCAGGTTTCTAGTGGGGTTTTGTCTATAGAGAGTACGTGCGTGAATGCAAAATATTTCAAAAAATAAAGCACACAGTACATAAAGTTTATATTTTTTCATCCATGAAATGCTAGCTAAAGAAGCATCATGGACTCGTAACAGTTCCAAAACGTGTATTACAACACCCGTTGCACTACTGGACAGAAAATTGATCCCTAGAAAGCAATCTAGAAGGTATCCCCTCACTTCCAGCCTTGAGGGAAAGTCCGAAGGTCATCCGGGGGAATTGTGAGGCACAAATTCAGTCAAGTTCAGTTTGAATGAAAACTTCAGTACCCGTAGGTGGCCTCTCGAGCCGCAGATACCACCCACAGCCCCACGGGCCACATCTCAGCAAAAGAAAGAAGTAAAATATCTACACCAGGGCAAGCTCGCGGAGAGCATCTCTCCCTGTCCTCCTCTTTACCATCTCTCACGCCGCGCACAGACGCAAATCCCCAGATCTCCGGCGATGGCTGACAACTTGGCCCGCCTAACGGACGACCTGCTCCTCCACATCCTCCAATTCGTCCTCGCCAAGGAGAGGGACTTCACCACCACCCTCTCCGGGTAGTGGCGCCATCTCTAGAGGTCCTCAGGCGCTGTCAATCTCGAGGAGGAGGAAGCCCCGCTCAACGCCAAGCGTGACAGGTTCTGGCTCAAGCACTCAAGGTGCTCGACAGTTTCGCGGAGGCCGGCCCCATCTTCCCCCTCAAGAAGCTCACCATCGTTGTGGATTTCTTAATCCGAAGTTGGATGCGGATGGAGTGATGTCGCTCACCCGGTGGTGTGCACCGTCCATGAGCTCAGTATCGACAACATCGAGGGTGAGCCGATGGTGTTCGAGAAAAGACCAGTTTGAGGCCAACCATGCCACTTTTGGGCCTCCCATCTACAACCTCAGGCTCTCCCACTTCCCGCGGCAGGATCTATGTGTTCTCGATCTGTTGGATTGTCGCGCCGGGAGTGGATATTATTATCTTCCCACAACTGCACAATATTCGACTCAAGCACTGCAACATCACTCCTCACAATCTACACAACATTGCAAGAGTTGCCCCGTCTCTGACCTAGAGTTTACCCTGCTGGATGGTGGAGCCTATATCACCAGGGACAATGTCCTCGTGTTCCCAGCCGCAACGTCAGTCCTCATCTACATGTGCTGCATCACGGAGCCAACAACTCTGGCGATCAACGCCTCGATGCTGCAGTAGTTTGGGTACAAGGGTATCTCATCCAAGATCTCGCTGCTCCCGCCACCGGAGGGGCTGCTGAGGGTGGGCTTGAACCAGATTTACTTCCGAGGGAAAGAAACGAGAAACCTCATGTCTGTTTGCAGCAACTTTTGGAACTTTCTCTGGGGATGCATCCATGCAAGCATTGGCGGAGCCAGAACTTCAAACTTGTGTTGTAACTTCAAAGTTGTGTAGTCAAATACATGTATTTCTATGAAATTTTCATTAATTTATGTCTTATTTTTTCTTATATACATAAAAACTGTGTAGTCAGTTGACTACACAGCTTGTATGCAAGGCGCCTAGCCTCTATGTGCTTGCTCAGACCAGGCCAGTCCTAGAGCTGATGCATGTCGATTCAGTAGAGTTGACTGCTGTTTACTGGCCATCATTCAAAAAGGCGAATGTCTCCATTGCCAATCTTCTCAGATGTTGCTCCGCGCTCCGCAAGCTCCGCATCAACCTCACCACAACTGACTTGACAGAAAAACAAGTTGCCTTTTTATTACTAGATGGTTTATTTGTATATCATACAATTTTTCATACAATTTTTTATACAATTTTTCATACAATTTCTGTAATTTGACAGAAAGACAAGCGTTGTTAATTTTTGTAATTATATCATATCTATATATCATACATTTTTTTAATCACAAGATTAGTTTATTTATCTATAAAAACACGAAAAATCAGAAACAATATTACATACAAACTACATACAAAATATATCTTCTCTTTTGGCTCCATCTATGGATGCCGTATATGATCCGATCATTTCTTAAACTTATTTACAATTCCTTACCAAATCATGCTTATTAAATATATGTTTATGAATCGAATTTGAAATAACCGATCCATGCAATCAAATAAATTATATAAACTAATTAAATAAAACGGGCATGTAATATAAGTCAATTATTGTCCATCTACTACAGCTATTTTTGGTTGTACGCATATTTGCTCCAGCTGAAACTCTATTAATTCTTAATAATTAGTCAGTTTTTCTTTATATATGGAGAGAGCATGCACAATAATCACCATGCCTAGTTATAATGATAGAGAGATGACTTGTACTTGACAGAAAAACAAGTTGCCTTTTCATTATTAGATTAGTTTATTTGTATATCATACAATTTTTCATACAATTTTTCATACAATTTGTGTAGTTTGACAGAAAGACAAGCGTTGTTAATTTGTGTAATTATATCATATGTATATATCGTACATTTTTTATCACAAGATTAGTTTGTTTATCTATAAAAACACGAAAAATCAGAAACAATATTACATACAAACTACATACAAAATATATATTCTCTTTTGGCTCCATCTATGGATGCCGTAGATGATCCGATCATTTCTTAAACTTATTTACAGTTCCGTACCAAATCATGCTTATTAAATATATGTTTATGAATCGAATTTGAAATAACCGGTCCATGCAACCAAATAAATTCTATAAACTAATTAAATAAAACGGGCATGTAATATAAGTCAATTATTGTCCATCTACTACTACAACTATTTTTGGTTGTACGCACATTTGCTCCAACTGAAACTCTATTAATTCTAAATAATTAGTCAGCTTTTATTTATATATGGAGAGATCATGCACAATAATCACCATGCCTAGTTATAATGATAGAGATATGACTTACGATATTATAGGCCACTCTAACATGAATGTACGTTGAAGTTCTGGTGTATTCTATAGATCTTTTTCTATGCATAGTAAGGGCATGAACAGTTGTAGATAAGATAATCTTCTCGGGGATGGAGTTTTGGCTCCCGGGTCTAGATGGAACTGCTATCTGGACCGATGTTGGGTGCATTGTTGATTTGATTGGAATTAAATGACGTACGCGCATCAATAAATGGAGAATACGGCGTCGATGTCGCATGCGATTGTACATCGGGCCCGCGCGGATTAACGAGCCGTGACTGGGACTGGGAGAAACCGTGCTTGCAGACGGAGACGGATTAATGATGCTTCTTTAGCTAGCATTTCATGGATGAAAAAATAAAATCTTTATGCACTGTGTGCTTTATTTTTTTGAAATATTTTGCATTAATGCACGTACTCTCTCTATAGGAGGAAACCCCACTAGAAACCTGCTCTACTCAATTTTTCCAACATAGAAATAGAAAGAGTAAAAGCAACAAAAAA
Organism: Lolium multiflorum; assembly: GCA_030979885.1. Classification (NCBI taxonomy): domain Eukaryota; kingdom Viridiplantae; phylum Streptophyta; class Magnoliopsida; order Poales; family Poaceae; genus Lolium; species Lolium multiflorum. The sequence continues at coordinate 81,662,810 of CM061750.1, forward strand.
AGAAACCTTAACTATATCGCCGGCGTGCCGGGTTCTGCAGTGGTCAGCTTCCCTTTTTGAATATCGTCTTCTACTACTAATGTCGCCTAGGCTACCAAACAAGTAGTTAACTGGAAGAAGAAGAAGAGCTCAAACTGAAGTGCACAACATGCCTCTATGTTTATTTAACAGCAATAGCAGTGTTAGAACCATAGATTGTAATGTGCAAATTACATGTTATGATCCCTGGGAATGTAAATCATGATCACATTTCTGAGCAATTGTGGACCTAGTATGTGTGATAACCCAAAACATGCAATTGCGCTACCGTAAATCAAATGCGTACAAATAGATAAAAGGGTCACAAAAATAGCAGTGTTAGAACCATAGATTGTACATTTCTGCAAGCATTTTGTGACAATTCCACACCAAATGTGCATACATACAGAGAACAAGGAAACATGTTTGTGCCCTGGAGATACTTCATCGCAAGTACATCAAACACACACAGCAAGATTGGGCATGAGAAAACTGAAGGAAAACATAGCATATCTGATGACAGTTCCTCATTTCCCAATGAGCGCACCGCAGCACGCGTCGGGCATCACCAACACGACAGTAGCTCCATTGTCGATCAGCTCGCCACCCTAAGGCCAGAGGATAACATAGCATAGGATTATATAACGAATCAACTGAAGGCCATCTGACTGACCGACTGAACCGAAACCAAGACTCAGCAGAGCGGAGCAGAGCAAGGATACCTGGAAGATGACTTGTTGGAGGATGATCTCGGCGGCGTCCATGACCTGGTGGAAGAGGCAGGAGAGGAGGAGGACCCTGCTTTGGGTGTCGAGGAGGAGCTGGCCGTGGTGGGAGAGCTGGACGTGGGCCCAAGAGGTGGACTAAACGGCAGTGATGGCGGACCCGCCCCTGCCGATGATGCTGCCGACCTCAGCATCCGAGACCAGGATCATGGCATGCGTCGGCTGCTTCCACCGATCATCTGAAGTAGAAAGATCGGCCATCGGTTGGTTCCAGAATTAAATCGAAGCGATTAAAAACCCTCGCTGTAATATCCAAATATTCTTTTTGTGCCTATGATAATAACCAGAAGTAAAATAGTTGATTCTTTATTTATTGCTTGGATTTTCGCATAAGACCAATCTGAAAATAAAGCAAGAGAAAAGATAAAGTAACTGCCAAGTAACCTTAAAATATCAAGATCAGTAGATGGTCCCTCGACTCAAAAATATCTGAGGCAGAGCCACTGGATAAGCATCCTAGCAGTAACGTGACCAAACCTAACTTGACCAGCGATTAAATCCACCGTTTTCCTTCGTCGCTAACCTGGACATGTGTCCATCTCTCCCCTATTTTCCCCAGCTATAAATAGCTTTTGTCCCCCGCACAGTGCCTCACACCACACACCACAGTAGAAATTGCCCTAGTTTTCTCGGAAGAGCTGGTATGATTGAGTAAATTACACAAATCTACCACAATTGAGGCACTCATTACAGGTCAGTACCATTCTTGGAAATTTTTGCTAAAAACTACAACTTCTGAGGTAATCAACAACAGATCGCGCAAACGGTTGTCTGATAGTAGTTTAAGTAAGGAGGGCCTGCTTACTAGACCGAACGGCCGTTTTCTCCCGTTAGGCCCGAGCTGAGATGGCCGCCGCTGCACGCCCGTGACAGGTCGCGCCGCCCGCACACATCCTCTCTCCGGTGGAGACCCACAATTAACCACTCCCCATCTCCATGCATGCAAGACCAGCGACACCCCTGCTCTTCCCTGCCTCGCAGTCGGCGGTGCCCCTCATCCACGGAGGCTGCTGTCGTGGGCGACGAGGAGCTCGCGCCCGTACTGCAGGGTCTGCAGCGCCGACGGCGACAACAAATCAACCATGGCGACTTGAAGACGCACGGTGCAGGGGAGGCAGGACGGCAGAGCGTACGGCCGAAACAAGGTACATGCGTGGACACCTTCGTCGCCGAGTAAGCCCGTTGCCACGACCCGGGCGTCTGCATGCTGGGCGCCGTCGTCGACATCGCCATAAGTTACGGCCACCCCGCTCCACGATGGCCTCACCGGATAGCAAGCAGCAGCACGGCCGGAGCCAGGCGGGAGCTGGCCGTCGGGCTGCACCCGGGCGTCGGGGACTGCGGGTGGCCGGTGAGCGTGGAGCGCCGCGCGACCAACTAGAACCAAGCAGCCGGCACGAACTTTGCGTATGTGCTTTGGCTGATCTATTTGCTCTCCTCGCGCAGCAGCTTGGCGCGAGCGTTTGCGGGCCATGCGCACGCGGATGGCCTGGACTTTGCGTCGACGGCGTCGCGCAGCTGCTGGAGGACGTCGGGGCAGCCGTCATCGCTGGCGCAGTCCATGACGCCGCGGAAATTGAGGCGCGCGTACTCGCCGCGGAGCCTGTAGACGGCGCGGCCGTAGGCGTGCGCAGCGGTTTCGGGCGAGTCGTACGAGCGCGAGCAGAGGCCGCCAGACGGAGGGCTTGCGTGGGGGACACCTGGTTTGGCGAGCGTCTGGTGGACCGCGCCGGCGGGTCCGGGCGCGGCACAGTGGGGCGGGCGTGTTCTCGCCGGCAGGTCTGCGCGCACCGCTAGCCTGGTTCCCTTGCGCCGTCGGCCAGGTCCGCGCGCGTCGCCGGCCTGGTTCCGCTTGCTCCGCCAGGCCAGGTCCGCGCGCTGCTGGGCAATTCCCTTCGCGCCGCCGGCCAGTTCCCCTCGCGCAGCGGGACAAGTCCGTGAGCGCCGCCGGCCAGTTCCGTCGCGCTGCCGAACAAGTCCAGATGCGCCGCCGGCCAGTTCCCGCCGCGGCCGCAGCCAAGTTGGCCACCCTCGGTGTTGCGTTGGAGCAAGGACGGATGGCGCGCTGGCGCACAGCGGGGAGGGCGTCCAGCTCGAGCGAGCTGGTCATGGAGACAGCGGGGAGCCTGCGCAACTCGCCGCACCTCCGGCCCGGCCCCACTCGCGGCTGAGGGAAAAGTCAAAGGAGAAAAGGAAAATACCTCATGGTCTCTGTCATGCCCCTAACGGGAGAATACGTCCGTTAGGCCTAGCCAGCACTGACAGTGGGCCCGCAAGCCTTAAACTGCTCTTAGACTTGTGTTTGCGCTATCTGTTGAGAATTACCTCTCAAGTTGTAGTTTTTAGCAAAAAAATCCAAGAATGGTACTGACCTGTTACCACTGCCTCAATTGTGGTAGATTTATGTAATTTACTCGGTATGATTTGGGAAGTGAGCAGGCAGGGGGCAGGTATGGCAGCAGCTTGACCGTATTCTTCATTGCTGTTCTTGAGCATGCAAATATCTGGCAGTGATTGTTTTTCTAGCTGCTGTAGCTTTTCTCTCTCTCAGATCTGCATGTCTTTTCCATAGATTTGAGTGGAATTTTTAGTTGTTCTTTATGCAACCGGTTGGAATGGAGAGTATTGCTCTTAGGAAGATGGATTGATTCTGTACTGATGCTTCATATGTACACTAGATCCATTCCCTCACTACTAAATCTACTATTAGTACTTCCTGCTACTGTTAATTCATTCCATGGCGTGGTACTAAGTCTACTTGCTATTCTGCAATGACTAAGAAATACATTTAGTGCTGCTTGTTGCTGCTAATAAATCTGATGTCTTCTTGCTATAGTGAACTAGCACAACTAGCTAGTAGTACTTGGTGCATTGCATGCGTACAGTATGCTCTGAAAATAATAATCTGCTTACATGCATAGACTTGCATGGTGGATTGATGTGAAGAATAGCTGCCAGACTAGTACTAGTACTAGCTACTCAAGTTCTATGTTCATACCCCATTTTGGATGGACCATTACACAGATCCGTCAACGAGGAGACCAGATCTTGGCAAATAATCTGGGAAACATATGTATTGGATTCCCTTTTTCTTCATTTCGAATTTACTCAGATCTCTAATCGACAGTGCTGACCCATTCCAGATTGTGATTTTGATGTGGGAATCAGTTCCAAGTCTAAATCTACACGAGATAGTCCCATTTGTTCGTCAGTCCGAGCAACTAGGAACGTCTAGGAATTAGTATTATTCCAAGTCAGGGGGGGCTGTCTAGAAAACGTGCAGCAAGTGGTAGGTGGGAGGATGAAGACTCAAATCTGGCCCTTAGAAAATGATCCAGTGGCTAGAAACAGAAATTTTCAGATTTTCAGGATCTATCTCATTTTCACCTGATATGTTCCCGTACTAGTACTAGCTACTCAAGTTCTATGTTCATACCCCACTCTTCTGCTACTAGTACTATGCATGAAATAATGACTGATTATACAAACCTGTTTAGGTTGGAGCCAAGTAACCAAGGAGAAATCATTTGAAGGCAAGGCTGTGCATACCAGCTTCTTCTAAAAATAAATCGTATTGATATTTAATTGTGATGCTTTATCAGTATAAATGCTTAGATTTTATACATGTGATATGTTGCTGACTATGGATGATTATTTGAGATGAATAAATGTTGTTCATAATTTACGTGAGAACGATCGCCGTCGTAATCATGGTATGTATGGGATATCTAGCCCGAGACGGTCGATACCTGAAATAACGATACGCGGTCACGCCGGTATCAGTGTGAGATGGGTTTTGCCTCACACAAGTAGGGGACTCGATGTCGTGATTCTCGGAGAGGGATATAGCCATTGGTGGAGATTACGGCGGTTGTTAGCGTGTCTCTGCAGAGGTCACTATAATTAAGTTTGCGCTAACGGACTAAATTTCATATATGTGTTTATACTCCTGTAAGATTACAGGAGACTTGTTTCCACCATATAAATCAACCTGAATTTATTATCTGTTATATCTTTGTTAATATTTCCTTTTTCCTTGCTGAGTATGTTTAACATACTCACGGCCAGTCTCTTTTCTCTGGTATGCGCAGAGTGTGAGCAACATGAATTTGATGGGGATGGAGCGGAAGCATAGTAATGTCTAGCACATAGGGAAGGAGTGTTGGGATTAGGAGATTTACTCTGATCTTACATAAATATTGTTCAAATAAATGGCAGGGATGCGTCGTGCATCTATGGATGCGTGCTCTGGTAGAAATGACTAGTTTGCTAACTAGCCTGGTGCTATACTTGTAAGCTATATTGTACTACTACTAAGGAATAAATGGAACCTGGTTGTCCTTGTGCTCTTAAGTTCATGATTACTACTTATGCCTTGTATGCTTATGAGGTATTTATCTCATAAGGATACGGCGAGCTGTCGCACTTAGTCCCTTCCCTTAGTTGAGGCGTGACAGTTTTAGTGGTATCAGAGCCAAGGTTTCAGAAAATTAACATAGTAATACTTCAATTAATCACACATTAGGGAGCACATAAGAAGTAAATATCAAATTAGAATAGCCGGGGTATTATGGGTGGGTCGATCTAGCTCAACCACTATGATGTGATGTGTGCTTGTTTTGTTTGCTTGTTTGCATTCGTTGCATCATAGACTAGGTAGTAGTATCCAGGAAAAAGGTGTAGCCATGCATGCTTGCTTGTTTTACTAAGATGCATTGTCAAATCAGGCATGTCGTATGTTGAGATTCCAGCCAAGCTTTTCCTGGAGCAGTTTGCAGCAATGCTCGGTCTGGGAGCACCGGTTGTCACTTGGAGGCCTGCTTCGGAGGGGACATTCTTGTAGGCGTCCAGGTCGACATGGAACCAACTGACACTGTTCCTTCCCTGTACTTTGAAGCTGCTGGAGCAACTATAGCTGAGGCTGAGCAGGCTGCTTCACTGATGGTTACCTATGCCTTAGCAACCGAACGTCGGGTGCAAATTAGAGACATCAATTACCCTGTGGTGGCGTACCAGCGCCAACAGCTGGACGATGCTGGCAAGAAGCTAGTGGAGACTAAGCACCTGTGTGTTGAGTTGATGGATGCTCTCCGCTCCAGTGAAAAAGAAGTAGCTTTTCTGGAGCGTCTTGTTCACAGGTTTTATCGCCGCATTCGCTGCCTGAAGGACACTGTTGCTGCCCTGCGGCGTGGGGGCGGGGGTGGCGATGGAAGCTCCAATGGCAGCTCTTGAACAAGGGGTCTGTCAGCATCCTAGTACCCAGTCATCCATAAAATAGTATGTTAAGAATAAAGTCTTGCAGAGTGTGAGTTTGGGTGGTGCAGACGTCTAGGCTGCAAAGGCTGCAAGTGAAAGTTGAATTAGGGTGGAGATGACACTGTCATCTTTCTTGGGGCTATAGAAGGGAAATGATCTGTAGTAGTTTTATACTTCACATGTTATGAATGAGCCTAAAATATCTACATCTGCTTTACATGTGATGTAAGAACTTATGATCTGGGATATGAATACTATGGAACTACTGGCTATATTATGTTCCTTGTGCAACTTTAGTCTTCCAAGAATTAGTTTGTATGGTGTTATCATTGGCTCCACTCAGCTCGTAGCTAGTTCTGGTAGTTTTGAAATCTCTCATGAATATTCATGTGTATGTATGTGTTCAACCATTCATTTTGCTTTTGCAAATTCTAGAGACTTAATTTAGACTCGTAGCTGGTACACGAATCAATCATCCTCTCTCTCTCATCTAGTGACCAGGCTAGCAAGTTGTGAAAAAAAAAATGGCATACATGCATGTGTCCTGTCGATGCATGTGGTCTATGGATGCATGTCCTGGTCTAAAATCTCTACTCCTAGCTAGACTAACTATTTGCTTAGCCATACACTGCCATAGACTGGTTGCTTACATGTACACTACGCATGCAGTGTGTGAATCTATCCAAGAAATTACTACTTCTTTCTGATGTGACTACTCTTGCTCAGACATAGATGGCTGATCACAACAATGGCACGAGCCATGAGACGGGCAACTCCAGCGATAACAATGCCAGATTAATGATGCATGAATTGGGAGACCAGAGTGCGTTAGCTAATCTGCTTGCCAACATACTGGGAAAACAGCAGGAAACTCAAGAACGCCAAATAGATATCCTGGAGCGTGTCATGAAGAGTGATAGTCACCGCAATGGACTTGCGGAATTTCAAAAGCTTAAGCCACCCTCATTTTCTGGAACAGCAAATCCACTTGAAGCTGAAGACTGGATAACTGCCATGGAAAAAGCATTTGACGCTATGGAATGTACCAATAAAGAGAAGGTTGTATACGCAGTCTATATGCTACAATCAAGTGCTTTTGAATGGTGGGATGCACACAAAAAGTCCTACCCAGAAGGTACTGAAATATCATGGGAATTATTCAAGGGGGCATTTTACAAGAAATATTTTCCGGAAAGTGTGAAGCGCATGAAGGAAAGAGAATTCCTTGAACTAAAACAAGGAAACAAATCCGTGATCGAATATGAAATTGAATTCTCTAGACTTGCAAGATTTGCTCCTGAGTTTGTCCAAACTGATGGCTCTAAGGCGCGACGCTTTGAAAGTGTTACGTCAACCGCTTAGACGGCGCGTGGAAGCCTTTGAACTAAGCACCTTCCGAAACGTTGTGAGTAAAGCACAACTTCTAGAAAAAGGATATCAAGAAGAAAGAGCCAATGGGGACCACCCATCAAAGAAGTTTAAGTTCAATAATAATCAACAGAATAACGAAAGGTTCAGATCAAGTGGCCGCCCCGAACGAACTGCAGGAAATTCACGGGGAAGCTTGGGAAGGAGATGTCCAATATGTAAGGGAAACCATACTCCAAATATTTGTCCTGGTCGTTGGGGAAAATGTTATACATGCGGGAAACCAGGTCACAGTAGGCATGAGTGTCCAAATAGACACAATTTTATGCTTTCCGCTCAACCGAGGCCTATGGCGTTGCCTCAGCCACCTCAACAACTGTATTTGACTGGTCCTTCCCCGACAACCAATCATGGATCAAATCAGTATGCGAAGGCCACCGCTTCTAATCAACCATCAGGATCTCAACCAAATAATAGGGAGAAGCCTCGAGGAGGGAACCGAGCTAGAGTATTTAATCTAACTCAGAGGAGTGCAGAGGAATCAAACAACGTGGTGACAGGTAAATTTCCGATATATTCTCATACGGGCTTAATTTTGTTTGATTCTGGTGCTACACATTCATTTATTTCCACAAGATTCATGACTGAGCATAAGATTCCTAGCAGCTTGCTAGAAGAAATTATTTACGTTGAGACACCCCTAGAGAGCCAAAGTGCAAAATTAATTTGCAACTCATGTCCCATTGAGATTGGTGGGTGGAAATTCATGGCCGATCTTATCATATTAGAAATACAAGAGTTTGACGTAATACTTGGAATGGACTGGTTACACCAGAATAAAGCCACCATTGATTGCCATGAAAAATCGGTTAAACTTAGACCGTTCGGCCAAACAGAAATTGTATACCATAGCAATAGAAGAAAATTATTCAAAACATTCATGGCGATGTTGGAAAGTAAGGAAATAAAGTTAGATGAGATTCCAGTGGTAAATGAATTTCCCGATGTCTTTCCAAAAGATTTACCTGGATTACCACCGGACCGGGAAATTGAGTTCGCGATCGTACTGATTCCTGGTACAAAGCCAATCCATAAGGCACCCTATAGGATGGCGCCCATGGAGCTAAAAGAGTTAAAAGTGCAATTAAAAGAATTAGAGGAAAAAGGATTTATTCGTCCAAGTGTTTCACCGTGGGGAGCTCCAGTTTTATTTGTGAAAAAGAAGGATGGAATTTTAAGGTTGTGCGTTGACTATGGGGAGCTAAATAAAGTGACCATTAGGAATAAATATCCTCTTCCCCGGATAGATGACTTGTTTGACCAACTACAAGGATCCAAAGTTTTCTCAAAGATTGATTTGCAATCTGGTTATCATCAGCTAAAAATAAATCCAAGTGATGTTCCTAAGACCGCCTTTCGCACTCGGTACAGACATTACGAGTATTTAGTTATGCCATTTGGATTGACTAATGCACCTGCAGCATTTATGGATTTGATGAATCGGATATTCAAGCCTTAGTTGGATCAATTTGTAGTTGTTTTTATTGATGATATCCTTATATACTCAAAGACAGAAGAAGATCATTCTAATCATCTTAGGATTGTATTGCAAACACTAAGAGAACATCAGTTATATGCCAAGTTAAAGAAATGTGATTTCTGGATGGACCAAGTACCTTTTCTTGGCCATATAATTTCAGGCGAGGGTATATTAGTGGACCCCGCCAAGGTGCAAGCCGTATCCAAATGGCAACGACCCTCTAATGCCACGGATATTCGAAGTTTTCTTGGAATTGCTGGGTATTACCGCAGATTCATAATGAACTTTGCTAAGATTGCTAGGCCTTTAACTCATTTAACAAAGAAATGAGTTAAATTTGAGTGGACAGATAAATGTGAAGAAAGCTTTCAGGAATTAAAGAACCGCCTAATTTCAGCCCCAGTTCTCGCCTTACCAATTGGTGGGGAAGATTTCACAATTTATTGTGATGCTTCAAAGTTTGGACTAGGATGCATCCTTATGCAAAGGGGAAAAGTCATTGCATATGCTTCTCGCCAACTGAAACCGCATGAACAAAATTATCCAACTCACGACATGGAGCTAGTAGCGGTAATTTTTGCACTAAAAATATGGAGGCATTACCTTTATGGGGAGCATTGTGAAATATTTACTGACCATAAGAGTTTGAAATATATTTTTACCCAAAAGGAATTGAATATGAGGCAAAGAAGGTGGTTAGAATTATTGAAAGACTACGACCTTAATATTAACTACCATCCGGGAAAGGCAAATATTGTGGCGGATGCTTTGAGTCGAAAAGCCTATTGCAATATGTCTATCCTAACTACTCAAGAACCCCATCTGCTGCGGGAGCTAGAAAAGTTGAGAATAGGACTAAAGATACATGTACCCAGAGGCATACTAGCTAGCTACTCTCCAAGTCACATCAACCCTAGAGAAACGAATCATGGAAAAGCAGATGGCTGACCCGGACCTGGTACGATTAAAGGAAAGTATTAGTGAAGGAGGACAATCTGAGTTTAATATTGATTCTAGCGGGGCTATACGTTTTAGAGATAGAATGTGTGTGCCTAATGATCCAGAACTAAAAAGGCATATTTTGGAACAAGCACACTCTTCTCTATACACCATGCACCCGGGCAGTACTAAAATGTATCAGGATATTAAAAAGACATTTTGGTGGAATAATATAAAAAGAGAAATAGCAAAATTTGTAATGGAATGTGACACATGTCAGCGCGTAAAAGCAGAGCACCAAAGACCAGCTGGACTCCTAAAACCTTTGTCTATACCTCTTTGGAAGTGGGAAGAAATTAGTATGGACTTTATTGTGGGACTACCAAAGACACCATCTGGTCATGATAGTATATGGGTGATAGTGGACCGACTAAGAAAATCTGCACATTTCATACCAGTGAAGATTACCTTTTCTCTAGAGAAATTTGCCAAATTATACATCAAGGAAATAGTATCCCTACATGGTGTTCCGTTGCGCATCGCGTCAGATAGAGACCCTCGCTTTGTCTCAAAATTTTGAAAAAGTCTGCACAGAGCTTTAGGAACCAAATTGGATTTTAGCACAACATATCATCCACAAAGCGATGGACAAACAGAGCGGGTAAATCAAATTTTAGAAGATATGCTCAGGGCATGTGTTCTAGAATTTAAAGGAGCATAGGATGAGTATATGCCTTTAGCTGAATTCGCATTTAATAATAGCTATCAGTCAAGTATTCAAATGGCTCCTTATGAGGCTTTATATGGAAGGAGGTGTCGCGCACCAATTTGCTGGGATGATGTTGGCCAAAGAAAAGTTCTAGGACCCGATATAATCCAGGAGACCAAGCATAAGGTGAAACTTATACGTGAGCGACTCCGAACTGCACAAAGTAGATAGAAAAGCTATGCGGACAGCAAAAGAAGGAACCTTCATTTTGAAGAAGGAGAACTAGTGTATTTAAAAGTATCACCAATGAAAGGGGTCAAACGATTTGGACAAGGAAAGAAATTAAGCCCAAGGTATATTGGACCTTTCCATGTTACTAAACAAGTTGGGAAAGTCGCATACCAGCTAGAGCTACCGGAATCTATAGTAGGAGTACGCAACGTGTTTCATGTTTCGTTACTCCGGAAATGCCTAAAACCACCACATCAACAAGTGGAGATGGAACTATCGGAGCTACAAAAAGATCTGTCATATGAAGAATATTGTGGTGATCCAGCGTACCACTGCATGGTGTAGTACACAACAAGTCGTTGACATAACACAAGTGAAACACCGTTCCACTCATATTACATCCCTCAGAGTGGTACAACAGAAACATATGCGAGTCCAAGGCATGTCTATAGAAGGATACACAAGCTGTTTACAGAAGATCAACACAGCCTCCTACTTTACAGTGATGTAAAACTTCAAATAAAACTCCAGAAGAACGACTCGTAGTCTAACTTATTGCTAACTTAAGCTTCACAGCTACTAGGCTTGCTATAGAAATCTAGCTACTTAAGTGCTAGGATTAGGGAAAGGCGCCCTTCTATTACTAGTCTAAGTTTCCACTCTAGTTGCTGCAGCAGTTGACTTTATTGACTTCTTTGCTTGGATTCTTCATCTTGTTGCAGTTGACTCCTTTATCTTCGAGTTCCACGGTAGTTTATCCTCCGGTGCCTCCATAGCTAAGCAGGGGATTTAAGAGTGGGATGAGTAGGAGCGTACTCAGCAAGTTCATATTAGGGAAATAGGTGTATCATGCACTAGCTACAGCCACAGACCAGAAAGTCATAGGAAAAATGCAAATTTCCGTAAATATTTCTTCAAAAGGTTTATTTTATTCTGAAAACTATGCCCGTCAGTCTTCACAGGTTGACTAGAACATCATGGAGTTCCTCTCCTGCCGCGTTCGCAGTTCCCTTCCCGGAACAGGGAGTGACAGTCTCAATTCAGTATCCTCTGCAGAGGTGCGTTAATTTTCCCATAAGAGAACTTATCCTTGATATACCTTATCGAGATGCATGCTCGTCCACACTTCCTTGGTGTTGGGCCAGGTGTAAGATCCAAGCCAATCACTGCCTTCTCCGCGACCCTGCAAACCCACCCTTTTGTCCATCCGTACACCCCGGTAGACATCTCCCGATCATACGGCTTTACCCCCGGTGTACGATGGACAATCCCTCATAGACGGTAGAGCCTCTCATCCACACGGATGGGGATTTTAAAGGATTTCCCAACCTACGGCAGTGTTAGCTCCAACACCCCGCCAGGCTCTATCAAGTCCGTTGGCGTGCAGGAGGGAAAAGATACAGCTGACTTCCCCAGAGCCATTATAGGTCTTATGGTTAACGCGATATGTACGACGCTAGAATCACTGGACGGCATTGGAACTTAGTCCTAGATGAATAGTACCCGTGCAATGGAACCTCCACCAATCAACACATACCATGGTTACATTGCCCACCACATAGTCATATTCATAATTGTAAAATAATATTTGCTTTTCAATGCAAGAGTGATAAGTATAGTACTTTGCATATAATTTGCTAAACATAATCAAATGACATGAGCAAGCGATGAACTTTCCTTTCTTGACTGAAAGATTATGCAGGCAAAAGCTTCGATACGTGAGAACTCCAAATTCTGAAATACCATCATTGTCCGGTAAGGACAATGTTTAAAGAACTGACAAAGATGCTATAATGCATAGTATGAGATGCAATCTTCCCGAGCGTAACCTAACCTTGATGATTTAGGATGTATGAGTTGTAAATATTTCTTTAGGTGTGTTGCACTTTTAGGATGGTTCTCAAACATGGTTGTTATTAGGTTTGGTTATAAGACTAGCATATACAAGTGATATAATGCATCATAACAATCATACATACAAAAGAATGGTGATTGCATAACAAGCAAGAGTAGTTGTCAGTTTTAAGTTCTACAGGACATGGTTGATGATTACTTATTTTATACTTCAAAAGAATAACTTTTGAAGAACAGGTTAATTAAGAAATAGTAAGTATTTTAAATAAGAACTAGGGCGTCTATGGTTTGATTGATATTTACATCAAAAGAATAACTTTTGAAGGATAGGTTAAATAAGAACAAGGACTATTATAAATAGAAGCTATGGCTTCTAGGGTTTACTATTGGATTCATTTAGTTTTCTAATAGGGACTAGTTGGTTCTTGAGTAGAATGGTTTATATGTAGCAAGTATAAGTAGGTTTATTACTATGGTTGATTATTGGTATCATATCAAAGAATGATGGTCAAGGTCTTGCTATGAGTTAGGGTTTACTATGGTTTCACATTTGCTTCACTAAGTAATCACTAATGGTTTCTAAGCTAGATGGTTTATTATTCCTAGCTAAGGTTTAGTTGAATAGGAGCATATAATATGCATTTCTACACAAGATTGGTATTAGGGTTTATCACTATGGTTCTACTAGGGTTTGATGGTTGAGGTTGAATCCCATGGTGTGGTATGGTGATGAATGGTGCTATCATATTAACAAGCTAGGTTTTATACATAGGTGATACTAGTGGATCATATAGGTTTATTCAAAAATAAAGACATGAAATGATAATCTTATATGAATTGGTTTTATTTTAGTGGATCATGAGCATGCATATATTTGTTGCCTAGCAAGGTGCTATAAGTGAAGTGAAGTTTATATGATCATATGGCTAAACCTCTAGGGTTTTAGAATTGAAACTAATGTGGAATGATCACATAAAATAATGGGTTCAAGGTCTTACTTTTATTAGAACTAGGGTTTCTAAATTATGTTTCAACTCTTAAATTGATAATTGACAATAGAGATGTGGTCACTAATTCCTTTGAAACAAAATTAATAATGGTTTTAGCATTTTATTAATTTTCACAAGAATTAAAATTAGGGTAACTCCTAATTAGGTTTAATTAAAAACTAGGGTTTAACAATTGTTATTACATTTTAAAATACTTAACTTGTTAACTATAGATGTTTAAGTCAACAAGTTTTCGAGTGCCCAAAATAATATTAGTTGTTGGTATTTTCTTGCTTTATTATTATTTAAAGAAATAGTAAATGGTAATTTGCAAGTTAGGGTTTATGAATTACCACTAATATTTTAATTGATGAAAATATGATCAAGAAAATTAATCTTAACATTTTATTTACTTACTGAATAGCTAATATTTAATTTTGGAACTTAACTAATTTATTGAATTCAATTTTTGTTTTTTAAATAAATGAAAAGGCATAGTTAATAAAGTTAAAAATAAGTGAATTTTTATTTTGACACACATTTTTATTTTATATTTTATTTGGATAGAGTTTATTTTTGTGAGCATTTTGATATATTATTTATATTTTTCTGAGCTAAAATGAATTTTATCTATTTCTGCAAAGTTTAAGCTATTTACTGGTTTTTAAATTAAAACGAAAATACTAAATGTACCGATTCAGATCTACCCGCAGAGACTGACTGGTGGGACCCTTTGACTGAGTCAACTGCCACGCGGGAAAGGACCAGTCAACAAGTGCTGACGAGGCAGGACACGTCGATCTCGCCGGCGGCTTGACGCCGGCGGCCAGACGGATACGGCGCCGCCGATTTACGGCCTCCCAGGACGCGCGACTAGGTGTATTCGAACGAGTACTGCAAGGCGAATCTACTGGTGGTGATGGTTTGCTCAGGGGATCATCGGAACTAGCTCCGGCGCGAGGTGCTGTGGCGGTGAGCTCCGGCCAACATGCTAAAATAGGCTACAAACGATGCCAGGAAGAGCTAGTGGGTTCTGGAGACGCGCCAACTCACCCTGAAGCTCAAGGTGTGGTCGGCTGAGGCACTGGTGGTCGGAGACGATGGCGATTGGCGATTCTCCGGCTAGCCCGAGGGAAAGGGAACGCCGGAATTACTCCTCCTCCTGGCTCCCCTGGATGCTGTGCTCCTCCCAGATGCTCTACGGTGCCAGGCGCTCTCCTCGACCACGCGCCGGAGGCTAGGGTGGCCTGTATCGTCGTGTTCTTCCTCGACACCGGTGACAGATGTTGGACGGTGACGAGAGATAGAGATGGATTGAGAAGGAATGGTTGGGCGACAAGGTTCTAGGGTTTCCTAGGGAAGCTCCAGACGTATTTATAGAGCGAGATGAGGTCTATTTCGGTATCTCACCGGCGGCAATGGCCGGGATGCAAACGGCGACCATGGTCGTATCTGGGCGCGAATCTTGGCGAGAAGTGGATGAGACGGACGCGAGGACGATAGGGTGGAATTCTAGAACCTTCTGCAGCGTCCGGGACATCC
Organism: Lolium multiflorum; assembly: GCA_030979885.1. Lineage (NCBI taxonomy): Eukaryota > Viridiplantae > Streptophyta > Magnoliopsida > Poales > Poaceae > Lolium > Lolium multiflorum. Next base: position 81,678,041 of record CM061750.1, read on the forward strand.
TTATCGGCTGCGAGGACGTGGCCGTCGTTCTTCTCTGCGCTGTCGACGCCGTGGGGGAAGACGAAGCCCTCGTTTTGTTTCACGCCAGCGACGAAGCGGTACGAGACCGTGGGCTGGACTGGGCCGTGGAGTTGGGTTGCTGTTGGGTTGGCTTCGGGCTACTGCGGCCTGCCAGGTAAGGCATCTCTCCCTCTATTTTCTGTTTTCTTTTCTATTTTCTGTTTTTATATTCTGGTTTGTATTCAAACTCAAATTTTGTTTACCTTGCAGGTTCAAAAATATTTGAATTATAAGTATAACCTGATAATCATACTTACTGCATAGCTTTGTTGTTTCCACAATTATTTAATACTTAATTACATTGGTGTTTTAGTGATATATAATTGAAATAGATATGATTTAAATATTTAGCTCAATTCCTTCTTAATTTTAGGGACTAAATCCATTTGATTGGTTTGAAAATTTTTAACCTCTACATGGTAAACTCATGATTAGGTTTTACTAGTACTTAGTAATATGGATTGTTTACATATTTTAATTATTACTAGAGTTTAAATTAAATGATAATGGGAATGGATTGGTTCATGATTTTATTTGAAGAATTGTTTCCAATGGTTTAAGAAAATGGTTTGGATCAACTCTAGAATTAAATAATCTTGCTTAGCAAACTCTTGCTTGAATTATTGAAAATGAATCCTAAACTCATCATGATTAACTCTCTTGTTGAGGTGATGCTATTTTATAAAATACTATTCATTTGGTTCACTTAGGCAAAGTATTTGGATTGCAAAGTAGAATAGGATATTGGTTTCACTCTACTCGCTTAAATAGCACTTGAGCTTGGGTATATACTTGTGATACATAATACACAAGTTAGGAAACAATATTTTATGTGAATTGGATCCTATGGGAAAGGGTTTTAGGAATTTGATGATGCTTCACTAATTGAAGTATAAAATAGGCATGAGGCATGGCAGGGTTCTACTTATGATCCCATGTGATACTTGGATTGAAATTCAAATGTGATCTAAGTTTTTTAGTGGTGATCACTAATAGAATATGGCTCTCACCTCCAAGATTAAAGGTTGGTTTGCACAAGTAAGATTTAAGACTACTCTAGTATTCTCTAGGATAGACATGGATATGGTTAACCTCTATAATCTCTCTCACTTCTAAATGTCTTTTAATAGCCTAAGGTTCTACTCAAGAGATGATGATATGATCCTCTAAATACATGGTTTGCCTAAGAATTCTACCTTGGTATCTTATGTAGCTTGTTCTTCTGGAAATCTGATAAACCTGCATCTTGTGGCATGCCTCCACCTCCTAGCTTCTTCATATTGATCCTAGCTAATGTATGGAGTGGCTCTATGTGTTGATTTCCTTGTATCATGCTACAAGATGATCAAAGGGATGAAGGGTGTGGCTCCTTTTATAGGTTTGGGCAAGCTCTAGTGTCAGGACACATAGGTGGGTGACTCTTGTTTTGGTTTGATGAGTAAGGTGCTTGGTTGTCATGCCCTCATCCATAGCAATCCTTTGAGCATGAGGTGGCAAGTCTTGGGATGCAAGTCATGTAGATATTTTCATCCTATGTGGCATGATCATTATCCTCTCATATGAATTATATTTGGATAGCCAAGTGGCATTTGTCACTAAATATCTTGTGGATTGTTTTATTATTGTGGATGAGTCACTATATCATATTTGATTGGATTTATATTATAATATTGGTCAAAAAGTCAAGGTTGAAGGTTATTCCTCAATTTTGAATAGTTGGTGTTTGATTGCACCAAGGCATGATCATATGGGTTTCAAAATATTCATGAGTAGTTTTATTCAAATAGTTTGAACTATAACTTGTAATGTAAATGGATTCAGTTTTATGATATTCCATATATTTAATAAGTTATGATTTAAATAAGAATGTGTGGCCTTTATGCACTTTAGACCCTGTGGTTTACCTTATTTATTAATAAGTTTAGAATTGAATTATATTACACACAAAAATAGTTGAAGATACACCATGAGAATCATGGTAGAAACATTTATTTAGTAAAAGATATGGAAAAGACAAGTAAAGAATAGTTTCTTAATTTTTTTATTTATGGTTGAATAATTAATCATGTGTTGTTGTAAGGAATGTCATGTTGAGATCTTTTATAAGATCTTGTAGTTGACCCTTACTTAAGGTATTGTTTGTTGTCAAAACTAATTCCATTTGATCTAGCTCCTAGATCAAATCCTCTCTACCCAAAACAAGGTTTTAGCAAATATCACAGTGAAGTTTATAGTGCTTGACTTGATGATCTACTTCAATTCCAGCAAGTCAAGTGAAACTTCAGCTGTGGTAAGTTTTATTTGAAAGCGCGAAAATTCCCCGGATTTTCTATGCATGAATGCAATGCACACTTTGGTGTTCTCTCATTTTATAGCCTCTAAACCTGGGATATTACAAATATCATGTTCGTATACTAGATATTAAAGACCGCGAGACAAGACGCAAAAATATACGATTTGTCAAAGTGCAACGGAGTAATCACAGCGAGGATGAAGCCACTTGGGAAAGGGAGGATGACTTAAAGAAAGACTACCCATACCTCTTCGACAAATAATGGTAAGAAAATTTCGAGGACAAAATTTTTATAAGGAGGGTAGGATGTAATATCCAAATTTTTTTGTGCCTATGATAATAACCAGAAGTAAAATAGTTGATTTTTTATTTATTGCTTGGATTTTCGCATAAGACCGATCTGAAAATAAAGCAAGAGAAAAGATAAAGTAACTGCCAAGTAACCTTAAAATATCTAGATCAGTAGATGGTCCCTCGACTCAAAAATATCCGAGGGAGAGCCACTGGATAAGCATCCTAGCAGTAACCTGACCAGAGATAACTTGACCAGCGATTAAATCCACCGCTTTCCTTCGTCGCTAACCTGGACAGGTGTCCATCTCTCCCCTATTTTCCCCAGCTATAAATAGCTTTTGTCCCCCGCACAGTGCCTCACACCACACACCACAGTAGAAATCGCCCTAGTTTTCTCGGAACAGCTGGTACGATTTGGGAAGTGAGTAGGCAGGGGGGCAGGTATGGCAGCAGCTTGACCGTATTCTTCATTGCTGTTCTTGAGCATGCAAGTATCTGGCAGTGATTGTTTTTCTAGGTGCTGTAGCTTTTCTCTCTCTCTCAGATCTGCATGTCCTTTCCATGGATTCGAGTGGAATTTTTAGTTGTTCTTGATGCAACCGGTTGGAATGGAGAGTATTGCTCTTAGGAAGATGGATTGATTCTGTACTGATGCTTCATATGTACACTAGATCCATTCCCTCACTACTAAGGCTGGTGCCAATGCACTGCCCGCCTCCCGCCCCGCCACGTCAGCTTTTCTCTTACTCTCACCTCACTCTCACCTCACTCTCACCCCACGGTGCCAGTGCACGGGCTATAGTGCGAGCTCTCGCCTCCCTCTCGCCCCACTAGCGCCTCCCTACCGCCCCCACTAGCACCGCTATCGCCTCTCTCTTGCCCCACTCTCGCCTCCAACGCGGGCTATAGGCGGGCGGTACCGCGCCCTAACGCCGGGCGCCCGCGCCACCGCCGGACGCTACCGTCCCGCCCTTCTCCCGCCTGCCTCTCGCCCCGCGCTGGGCGGTAGCGCCTCCACTCCGCCCCCATTGGCACCAGCCTAAATCTACTATTAGTACTCCCTGCTACTGTTAATTCATTCCATGGCGTGGTACTAAGTCTACTTGCTATTCTGCAATGACTAAGAAATACATTTAGTGCTGCTTGTTGGTGCTAATAAATCTGATGTCTTCTTGCTATAGTGAACTAGCACAACTAGCTAGTAGTACTTGGTGCATTGCATGCGTACAGTATGCTCTGAAAATAATAATCAGCTTACATGCATAGACTTGCATGGTGGATTGATGTGAAGAATAGCTGCCAGACTAGTACTAGTACTAGCTACTCAAGTTCTATGTTCATACCCCACTCTTCTGCTACTAGTACTATGCATGAAATAATGACTGATTATACAAACCTGTTTAGGTTGGAGCCAAGTAACCAAGGAGAAATCATTTGAAGGCAAGGCTGTACGTGCATACCAGCTACTTCTAAAAATAAATCATATTGATATTTAATTGTGATGCTTTATCAGTATAAATGCTTAGATTTTATACATGTGATATGTTGCTGACTATGGATGATTATTTGAGATGAATAAATGTTGTTCATAATTTACATGAGAACGATCGCCGTCGTAATCATGGTATGTATGGGATATCTAGCCCGAGACGGTCGATACCTGAAATAACGATACGCGGTCACGCCGGTATAAGTGTGAGATGAGTTTTGCCTCACACAAGTAGGGGACGCGATGTCGTGATTCTCGGAGAGGGATATAGCCATTGGTGGAGATTACGGCGGTTGTTAGCGTGTCTCTGCAGAGGTCACTATAATTAAGTTTTCATATATGTGTTTATACTCCTGTAAGATTACAGGAGACTTGTTTCCACCATATAAATCAACCTGAATTTATTATCTGTTATATCTTTGTTAATATTTCCTTTTTCCTTGCTGAGTATGTTTAACATACTCACGGCTAGTCTCTTTTCTCTGGTATGCGTAGAGTGTGAGCAACATGAATTTGATGGGGATGGAGCGGAAGCATAGTAATGTCTAGCACATAGGGAAGGAGTGTTGGGATTAGGAGATTTACTCTGATCTTACATAAATATTGTTCAAATAAATGGCAGGGATGCATCGTGCATCTGTCGATGCATGCTCTTGTAGAAATGACTAGTTTGCTAACTAGCCTGGTGCTATACTTGTAAGCTATATTGTACTACTACTAAGAATAAATGGAACCTGGTTCTCCTTGTGCTCTTAAGTTCATAATTACTACTTATGCCTTGTATGCTTATGAGGTATTTATCTCATAAGGATACGGCGTGCTGTCGCACTTAGTCCCTTCGCTTAGTTGGGGCGTGACACTCGCAAAACCCCTCTTTTTCTCATGGTCTGTACCGAGCCGAGCTCGGAGAGCGGGAGCGGAGGGGACCAGCTGGGGATGCAAGATCGGCAGCGCGTCGCCATGCTGGCGAGTGGGAGAATCATCGGAGCCAGAGGGGATGGATCATCGGGCAGGCTGGTCTCGTTCTTGGTGGAGAAGAAAGAAAAGGAAAAGGGAGGAAGGGAGGGAGACAGATCCCAGGATGGATTCCGTGCAGGAATCAGCACTGGAGTGAGGAGAATGCGGGTAGCCTACCTTGGTAGCCGTCGTTGTCGGAGGCCAGCAGCGAGGAAGCCATGGGGATGGTATGGGAGCGACGACGAGGAGGAGGTCAGGCAGGTCGCCGCGGCCTCGCTTCCTTGCTTTTGTGGTGGGTTTCTTTCCCCTTCTTGCTGGTGATACCACACTCCATCTAGGCTGGCCCAGCCGGCCAGTGACACTGAACCTATTTTTTCCCGTTTTATGCTCACAGAAAAATGAAAACTAGTTAGTTCAAGCAGCTTGCCGTCACACAAACTCTAGCGGTTTCATTAAAATTCCATTCCTCCAATCCACTGTAAAAAAAGGGCTTTCTAAATTTTCAGAGTGATAAGGACTAATAAAACGAAGATCCAAGGTGGGAGGAAACCCTTGGCATTTTGTTTATAAGAAGAGTGCTGAAACGCCACGGGAAGTAATACGGGTACAAGACTAGAACGCGAGTGGGTGTGTGCATAGATAAGAAGCATATACTTTGAAAAATAAGGACTCGGTACTTCGACAAATTTATGCATAGACACCGGTAACCGGAGCCCACTCGTCATTGACCAGCTCTCCCATTTCTTCTTCACGATCATCTTTCCTCTCTTTGAACTGGCCTTTCGGATGTGCCCCGGGTCATCGCTATTGTAGCTGCCTCAGCGTTAAGGCCTCCGAGGAGAGGCCAATCAACGGGGCCAAAAGAGTACCGGGCAAGAGACACTCGACAAGAGGAGTCGTGACGGTGCACAACCTATCACTAGTAGGAAAACGCTTATAGGTGGAGCTTAGTTCTGTGGCGCACCTCTAAAAATGCGCCACAGAAAGTTATTTTGTGGCGCGCCAGCCAAGGTGCGCCACAGAAATAGCTTAATTTTTTGGCGCACCAGGAAACCATGCGCCACAAAAACTAGGTGGGCCCCACACCCCGTCACTCCCAATCATTGGTTTTACTTTTTCTATGGCACACTGACCCTGGTGTGCCACAAAAATAAGTTATTCTGTGGCGCAGCTCCGCGGTGCGCCGCAGAAATAATGTATTCTATGGCGCACGTGGTCATGTGCGCCACATAATTAAGACATTTCTGTGGCGCACATGAGTTCCATGCGCCACAAGTTTTGGCTCCCCAACTCCCCCCCCCCCCGTGGATCGCCTTTTTTACCTCTGTAAAAAATAAAAGAAATAGATAAAAATTCTCAAAAAATAAATTCCTTCAAGATGCCCATGTATTATGTCATGCCCGGTTGGACAATTCCTTCAAAAATAAATTCCTTCAAGTGGGCTTGTCCGGTTGGACAATTTTTAGAATCTTCAAATTCGAAAAGAGTAAAAAGTTACGGGCAGTTAAAATTGTTTTTGCTGCAAAATACAAAAAAAAAAAATTCTGTGGCGCACCAAGTGCCCATGCGCCACAGAATTAACGTCCGAAATTTGAAATTTCTGGCGCCCACTTCTCCTTCTCTCCTCCATTTCTCCCCTTCTCCACTTCTCCACTTCTCCCCTTCTCCCCTTCTCCACTTCTCCTCTTCTTCTCCTCTCCTTCTCTTCCTCTTCTCTTCCTCCACTTCTCCACTCCTCCTCTCTCCTCTCCTCCACTCCTCCACTTCCCCTCTCTCCTCTCCTCCACCGGCGACCAACTCCGGCGACCACGACCAACACCTCGTCCGGCGACCACGACCTCCACAACAACCACCTTCTCCTCCTCCTCCGGCGACAACCACCACCACCACCACCACCACCACCTCCACCTCCACCTCCTCCTATTCCACCACCACCTCCACCTCCTCCTATTCCACCAGCACCTCCACCTCCTTCGGCCGGCCTCATCCTCCACCCACAAACCCACACCACCCACGCAACCAACCACCCACCTCCGGCGACCTCTGGCCGCCACTTTTTTTGAAATTTTAAAAAAGAATCTGTGGCGCACCGGCGGTGGTGCGCCACAGAAATAAGACTTTCTATTTCTGTGGCGCACCGCCGCCTGGTGCGCCACAGAAATAAGACTTTCTGTGGCGCATGGGCAGGTGCGCCACAGAAACCTTATTTTTGTGGCGAGAATTCTGTGGCGCACCGACCATGCGCCACAGAATCAATTTTTGGTGCGCCACTGATGAGGCTTTTCCTACTAGTGTATATTGGTAATGGCTAATTTACAAAACCACATATAACGTGATATCTTATTTTGTGGTGTGTGCCTTGAGATCTTCCTTTGTATGAGGACTGAGGACTAGCGCAGCCTGCATTTGGCATGACTCGCCCATTTGACGTGCTAGCTTAACATGTCCATCGGTGAGAACATACTCCACCAAGTAGTACCATGGGAGCGTCCAATCAGTGAAAGCCTATCTTGAAAGAGAGAACGGAAGAAAGGGAGAAGCGAGAGCAACATTCAAACAGGTGGATGCATTTTGGCCTACACATCTATAGCAAAAGGTAAAGGTGCAGATTAGGAAGTTGTTAGTACCATGTTGTGGTGGTGGTGGTGTGAGTTCTTTATTCTAAATAAATGGCTCTTTGAAAAATTTATTGCTACTCTTGCCCCTTCATAAAAATTATTGACATCATTTGTCTGAAAGATACATATTATGAATGCATTCAAAGAGGAGGATGCATTGAGGCGTACACATGTACCATTTAAGGATGGCAATTTTATCCACGGATCCGGGTATCCATGGATATCCGACCCGGTGAGCAATTTACGCCCACAGATTTCATGGGGCGGATATCCGCTAACTCATGGGACAGGCACGGGCACGGGTAGATGTTTCGCCCCGTAGATATCCAATGGAAACTCGTGTGACACGTGGAGCCCACATATCAGCAACACATTGTATTTTTACCCATTACATGTGCCAGGCTCACTTAAATCCCCAACATCCCCTGACCCAGGACCAAATGCCCACCCAACTCTAACTTGCTAACCCTAACATGATTTGCACGACGCACCACGCAAGGTCGCACCCCCACAGTCCCGTTCGACGGCCCTTCCGTTCCCGCAGAGCCACACACACTAAAGAGGCATCCGCAGTCGCATGCACCACACAATGGTGGCGCCGCCGACTTGGCGCCACAGCCCTCGGTGCCACCTCTGTTATGTTAAAACGATGTGCTTCTGATGTACATAGGCCGTAATACCATGGATATCCATGGATACCCAAGTATCTATCGGGCTTGGATTTGGGGCGCTATCCATGCCCACGTATACCTTCATGGGGCGGGGCTAGAGTGAGGCTGGGGGATCTGGATTTGGATTTAGTTTGGTCTACTCACCCAAACCCGCCCCATTGCCATCCTTAACTGCACTTGCCACTAATTTGGCTTATAAAACTATCGCGCTGGCATCAACGTATTGGAGAGTTAAAAAAAATTATGAGTAAAATTATGTGAATCAGAAAAATCTTGATAATTAGGTACTTGCCTGCCGACGTACAAGGGGGCAACTGTAGGAGCTGCCACACGCAGCTCCCCTTCTTCCTCTACCTCTCACTCTCAATCTCTCTTGTCTCTCACTCCTAGAACACACACGCGCACACACATAACCAAGGAAGAACAAACAGACTTTGTCGTGGTTCTCTTCCTTGACACCACAGGGGTTACATTTTCTTCACTTTCTCTTCAGCCCTCACGGCTTGTCTTTTTCCATTCATTTGATGCAATATATATACACATGGTCTGGCACTTCTACCACTCACGCCACTGACTCCACTAACAGCTAACTCCAGGCCACACCGGCCACTAACTCAACTAGGCATGCAATGGGCCACTAACAGCTGACCCGACTCATTCCTAGGCTCCAGGAAACGCACGACCCGGCCAGCATGCATGGCTAGCCAGCGATCCATGCTCTAACAAACTCAGGCATCTACTAACCTGTAGCTAACTAACTAACTAACTTTGGATAATCTTCCGACTCACTCGGTCATACATCTAATCACTAGGATGTAACGTGATGACAAGATTAATTTGCTAACATTCACCCCTTTAATCTTGTCATCATAACTCGGCTAATCTTCCAGATCACCCGCACACAAACTTTTCTTGAACGATGCCTTGGCAGCACCAGACCACAACATCTCGTTGCACGCAGGATCTTCATCTCTTGGACGACGCCCTCGCAGCGCCGATCACCACCGTCCTTTATTGGATGATGCCCTTGCAGCGTTGGTCACCACACCATCTCGTCGTGAACGACACCTTCACAGCACAGCTCACCACGCCCTCTTGCCGCAGCTTCACGCTGCGCCAAAGCTCCATGATGGTGATGGCATCACACCACCGTCGCCTGCATCGCGCCGACTCTCCTCGAGATGACGACACCGCGTCGTCGTCGCCGTGCAACGGCATCACACCATCACCTTCGGCACCCAGCGGCATCGCACCGCCACCGGCTCGTGACGGCATCACACCGTCGTCTCCTCATGGCAGCATCACACCACCGACTTCTCCTCGCGGCGTCGCACCGCAACCAGCTGCTAGCGGCATCGCACCGCCAACAGCCTCCACCTCGCGCCGTCGACCTCCACGTCGCATGGAGTTCGTAGCCGCCACCGTTGTCGGCTTCAGCGGCATCGCACACCGCCATCGCCTTGTCGCCGCAGCATCACACCGCGGCCTTCTCTTGACGTGGACGACGCCTTCTCGACGCCGAGCACCACGCCATGCTCCCACCAGCGTCGTCACGCAGCTTGCCTCCATCTCCCATGGAGTGCGCCACGTCGCCGCCGCGGATCTTCGTGGCTCTGATACCAAATGTAGGATGTTGGGGCTGCATCTCGCAGCCCCTCTTCTTCTACCTCTGAAACTCAACTTCTCTCTCACTCACAAACTATCTATCTGCTTCTTCTCTAGAACACACACGCGCACACACATAACCAAGGAAGAACAAACAGACTTTGTCGTGGTTCTCTTCCTTGACACCACAGGGGTTACATTTTCTTCACTTTCTCTTCAGCCCTCACGGCTTGTCTTTTTCCATTCATTTGATGCAATATATATACACATGGTCTGGCACTTCTACCACTCACGCCACTGACTCCACTAACAGCTAACTCCAGGCCACACCGGCCACTAACTCAACTAGGCATGCAATGGGCCACTAACAGCTGACCCGACTCATTCCTAGGCTCCAGGAAACGCACGACCCGGCCAGCATGCATGGCTAGCCAGCGATCCATGCTCTAACAAACTCAGGCATCTACTAACCTGTAGCTAACTAACTAACTAACTTTGGATAATCTTCCGACTCACTCGGTCATACATCTAATCACTAGGATGTAACGTGATGACAAGATTAATTTGCTAACATTCACCCCTTTAATCTTGTCATCATAACTCGGCTAATCTTCCAGATCACCCGCACACAAACTTTTCTTGAACGATGCCTTGGCAGCACCAGACCACAACATCTCGTTGCACGCAGGATCTTCATCTCTTGGACGACGCCCTCGCAGCGCCGATCACCACCGTCCTTTATTGGATGATGCCCTTGCAGCGTTGGTCACCACACCATCTCGTCGTGAACGACACCTTCACAGCACAGCTCACCACGCCCTCTTGCCGCAGCTTCACGCTGCGCCAAAGCTCCATGATGGTGATGGCATCACACCACCGTCGCCTGCATCGCGCCGACTCTCCTCGAGATGACGACACCGCGTCGTCGTCGCCGTGCAACGGCATCACACCATCACCTTCGGCACCCAGCGGCATCGCACCGCCACCGGCTCGTGACGGCATCACACCGTCGTCTCCTCATGGCAGCATCACACCACCGACTTCTCCTCGCGGCGTCGCACCGCAACCAGCTGCTAGCGGCATCGCACCGCCAACAGCCTCCACCTCGCGCCGTCGACCTCCACGTCGCATGGAGTTCGTAGCCGCCACCGTTGTCGGCTTCAGCGGCATCGCACACCGCCATCGCCTTGTCGCCGCAGCATCACACCGCGGCCTTCTCTTGACGTGGACGACGCCTTCTCGACGCCGAGCACCACGCCATGCTCCCACCAGCGTCGTCACGCAGCTTGCCTCCATCTCCCATGGAGTGCGCCACGTCGCCGCCGCGGATCTTCGTGGCTCTGATACCAAATGTAGGATGTTGGGGCTGCATCTCGCAGCCCCTCTTCTTCTACCTCTGAAACTCAACTTCTCTCTCACTCACAAACTATCTATCTGCTTCTTCTCTAGAACACACACGCGCACACACATAACCAAGGAAGAACAAACAGACTTTGTCGTGGTTCTCTTCCTTGACACCACAGGGGTTACATTTTCTTCACTTTCTCTTCAGCCCTCACGGCTTGTCTTTTTCCATTCATTTGATGCAATATATATACACATGGTCTGGCACTTCTACCACTCACGCCACTGACTCCACTAACAGCTAACTCCAGGCCACACCGGCCACTAACTCAACTAGGCATGCAATGGGCCACTAACAGCTGACCCGACTCATTCCTAGGCTCCAGGAAACGCACGACCCGGCCAGCATGCATGGCTAGCCAGCGATCCATGCTCTAACAAACTCAGGCATCTACTAACCTGTAGCTAACTAACTAACTAACTTTGGATAATCTTCCGACTCACTCGGTCATACATCTAATCACTAGGATGTAACGTGATGACAAGATTAATTTGCTAACAGCAACCCGCAACAAAATCGATGCCTAATGAGCGGATGCATGGATGGCTGGCGACAAAATCAAGTGCTGTCAGAGAAGGTGAGCAGCAACAGATGCACCACCAGTCCGCCACAATTCTTTTGCTCGGCTGCCTCATCGGCAACGATGGCCAGCTGCTCTCATCCAAACATTTTTCAATACAACTTCTTCTTGGCTGCAACAACATAGCAGGATAAAATATTCTGCTTGACTAAAAATAGATGTTGGGCTAACTGTGTGGTCATTGGACATAACTTGAAAGATGATACGACTCAAGAATCTAAAGTTGGAGAGGAAAAGGATTACATGGAGTTGAATAGGTTGGGTAGGCCGCAGACTGGTTATCACCACCTATCCACAAATAGCAAATAGAAACAATTGTTACGATCCATCCTCAAGGGAAAATAAAATATTTCTGCTTGTGATCCACCATTAGATTTGCAGTCATGAAACCCAAGAGAGAATGCATAATGAAGGAAAGAACGGCAATGAAAAATAAATAAGAAATAGCATGCAAGATAGTATGAATTATCCAACATCAAGAAATTATACAGTAGTATGCTAGTTTTACACTGCGATGGTTTAAATTATAAAGGCACCGTCCATTTGCATGAGGCAACACTTCACCAATTGTGAGATCAATAAAATTGAGATGCAACAAAAAAAAGCCTAATAGGCACCTGATTTGAAGGGGATAGTATGAGAGCAAGCCAATCCTTTTAATCAAAGATGAAAATCCTATCAAAACCAAAAACTTAAATAAGAATAAATTCTTGAGCTGAATCCTCCAATTCCCTTACCAGCGAATGTGTATACATGTGTTGTACTTCATACTTTGACAAGTAGCAGAACACTCAACACGTCCAGCAAATTTAAGGAGGTAGTTTCCGATTCCCCAATCTAACCATCTACAGCAAACACCCTCCTCCACTCACACCAACAAGAGTGAGAGCAGAGAGAGGTAGAGAGGAAGAGACAAAGAGAGGGCGGAGAGGCGAACCTGAATGAATCTCAGCCAGTTATAGATATTCAGCGCGGAAAATATTAATTTCTGGTATATCTACATTGATATACCACCGGCATGCCGATGCACTCACCAATTCAGTAAGGCCTCTTCCCAACAAAATAACATGCTTCAGTTAAAAGATCGAGGCTCCAAAAGGCACACATATATAGCAAAATAGTTATAGAAGTAAGTGAGAGCTAACCATCACATGAATGAACTTTCATGCCATCAAAAACAACAACTCCTGATTCTTCCTGGCCAAGGTAGTGAATAACATCTACCACCTCCTACAAAACAAGCATCGAGATTATTTCTTCAGACACAAGCAATGTGATATATGGGTGAAAATCTAGGTTCCCTAAATACATCAGATGCAAACAATGTTGATATATAATTAAGCACAACATACTGACCAGATGAGAAGCAAGAAAAACGGATTATACCTGTCCACAACAAGTGGAACATAATTTTACCATTTGAATCACAATTAATAAGAAAATATTTGACCATTTGAATCACAGATAATATAGTTTCAGTTAAGAACAAGTGATGAGTAATTTCATGTATGAAGATATCTATGTGTCATGAGTTTGAGCTCTTATGAGTAAGTGTTGCCTAATTTTCTTGAATGCTAAGGACTACACCTCTTGTTACTCAGCTTCGGGTTACCAAGACTTTTCACCATACATGTTTTAACTGTAGGGTTCGTTTCATAGAAAACGAAAAAATTCTACCACAAAGACGAATAAAACCAAGATCCAATCTATGGAAAAGCCAAGATCTAATCTATGAGATCTGAGCAACGAGAAAGAGAAAGACTAACCCTCGAAGATCCAAAGCCTTAACAAGATCAGATCTCGTGGTTGATGTAGACGATCCTTCCGGTGTTGCAATCCAGCAACACTTCTGTACTCTGTCACACGTACGGTGTCGATGACGTACTTCTTCTCCCCGTTCCAGCGGGCAGCGAAGGAGTAGATCCCCTCGGAATCCCAGCAGTACGCCGGCGTGGTGGTGGTGGAGGAGAATTCCTGCAGGACTTCGCCTAAGCCGAAGCAGGAGAAACTAGGAGGGAGGAGAGGTGGCAGATAGGGTTGAGGGAAGGGGGCTATGGCCGGCCGCCCCACCCCTCTTTATATAGTGGGGGGATCAGCTAGGGTTGCCCCCTTGCCCAAAACCCATCTAGTGTCGGCGCAAAGGGGGGGGGGGCTTTCCTCCCCCCCAAGCCTTCTGTGACGCCTCGGAACCGGTACCATGAGGATTCCAGCGATCCCGCCGAAATCCGCACGATATCGATTTACTCGTACCGTGGATCTTGTCACATGCTTGCAAGCTAATTAGATGACATTCCACCGAGAGGGCCCAGAGTATATCTACCCGTCATCAGGATGGACAAATACCACTCTTGATCCGTGCGCTTCAACTCATACTTTCAGAATAGTTAATCCCATCTTTATAACCACCCGTTTACGAAGTGGTGTTTGATGTAATCAAAGCATCTATCCAGTGTAAGTGATTAACATGATCTCATGGTCGAAGGATTAGGTTACTATGTATCGATAGCTTATAGCAAGATGAACTTAATGACTTGATCTTATGCTATGCTTACTATGTGTGTGTGTCCATTATATCATTCTCCTAATGACATAACCTTGTTATTAATAACATCCAATGTTCATGATCAGGAAACCATGATCATCTATTAATTAACAAGCTAGTTTAACAAGACGCTTACTAGGGACTCTTTTATGTTTACAAAACACACAAGTATTAATGTTTCCGGTTAATACAATTATAGCATGAGATGCAAACATTTATCATAAACACAAAGATATATAATAACCACTTTATTATTGCCTCTTGGGCATATCTCCAACATTAACCAAAATATCACAGTGGGGTACCTTCATGCCGCCTGTACAAAGGACCAAAGGAGATGTATATCTCAATTATAGGCCATCCATACCGAAACAATATGAACAACAGACGTTGAACATCCTCTCTAACTCTCTCTCACTTTTTTCTCATACTCTTTTTTCTTTTTTCCACTCTCTTTTTTCACAACTCTTTTTCTCTTATTTTTTATATCTTCGTATTGAGGATGCTCGTTGCTGGAACTTTCACCATGATTAAGCATGGCTTCGGTTAGCGGCCCATTGCTCTTCACTAACAATGCATGCTTAGTTGCTTAAAATAACCTCCATTCATTCCACAAGAGATAGCCATCAACAAAATAAAATAAATGATGATCAACGCATGGTGCAATACCCCAAAAGTGCAATGTTGAAAGACTTCCCCAGTAAACATGGTTACGGTCTAGCTCATTACTCATAATCAGTCAAACCAAGAACATGCATAGTGGTATTTTCCTACCAAACCTTACTTTCTTAATTATCAGCTTTAAATTACACAAAAAAGAAATTTTGAAAAGGTTGGAGGAAAAACATACACATTATACTTGGAATAGAAAGTGCTATATAGGTAGGTATGATAGACATTAGATTTAAGTTGAGCTTGGAAACAAGTCTATGCTTGTGTAAGAATTTAAATCTTTTGGCTAGCAAGAGGTCTAAAAGCATAGAATAGTATCCATAGACTATTCATTCATCATCAATCAATGATACTTAAAATTAAACATCTATGTATACTAGCAAGAAGTAGCACTGAATAAGGAACATAACAAATCATCGCTCAGTAGAGCATGTGAGACTAGAAATACCATACACAAAATAAAATTAAGCTTTTAGGCATTCCTCATTTTCTTTTATAAGCATGCAACTTATTTTACTTTGAACATTCAGAGATAAAGAGTTTGGTCCAGTAGCTCATGCATATGCATTATAAACACTCAATATGACTCAAATAAAACAAGGACGCTTTAAGTTTTTTCGAAAATTCTATGTTGCTCAAAAACAGAGTTTAGAGATGCTCAAACCAGTAGTTTTTGAATGAGTCTAGTGGGGTGTCATGAGCATCCCCAATCTTATGATATTCATCATACTCGACATCTTAGTGTGATGTTCCTCCATTGCCCATGAAAAAACTTTAACATAAACTGTTATGCCCATTCTTTTCTATAGGGTGATGTTTGAGGTACAAACAAATCATGCTTGCTGCTATTTTACTCAAGAATAAAATTATATCTTCATGAACCAGAGAGAACATAATGTTCTACTCATTCTAGCATATCAAAAGCTACAAGCAAAAATTATTTTGATACTCAAATAATGGATCTAACAAAGTAAGGTGGAATCTATCCAGAATTTTTGCTACAGCAAAACTGAATTTTTGGATCGACTTAAACACCTCAGAAAATTTAGCCAATTTACGTGCAAATAGAGGATGAAAAGTTATATCTTGTTGCTATTTTCATCAGCGCCCACTAGAATTGTGAGATGGCATCTTCCATTCTTTTAAAAATTCCCTTCGGTATTTTAAAGACTGATATGGAAAAAACAGAAATGGCCTGCCCCACAACCTTCGGTATAATTTCTTTCACTCCAATTGAGAGTATCATATCCTTCCAACCATTGATACATTGTATAATTCTTTCAATGAAGTGTGCAAAACAATCATTTCTATCTGCTTCCACAAGGGCTAGGAGTCCCAAATATTTATCCAATAAAGCTTCACTATCAATATAGAGCTTCACAATTTTTTGCTCTGTGTGAGAACTTTAGTATTTGGAGAAAACAAAATACTTGACTACAAAATTCACCAATTTCCCCAAGTTAGCACAGTATGTATACAATACTCGTTGCAAGGAAGTTTCATTGTTCATTTTCGCCTTCATGGGAATCATGGAATCATCAGCAAAAAGTAAATGTGAGACTGATGACTGTACGCCCTTACCCCATCGATGCCACCAACTTCTACATCGTGCAACAACAGACTGGATAAACATCCGCACATAAAAGGAACAACTAAGGGGAGAGTGGATCCCCCTGACAAAGATCTCTTGTGGGAGTAAACATATTGGTATCTTCATAGTTGAATCTCACTTGATATCTAAGTGATCTAACACATGCCATTATCAAATAAATCCACATATCCGCAAAACCTAGTCTGCTAATCATATTCTATAAGAAAAATCCATTTGACTCTGTCATAGGCCTTGTGCATGCCTAATTTCACCGCACATGCCCCTGTCTTACCAACTATTTTATTTTTTTGATAGTATGGATGCACTCATAGGCTACCAAAATATTATAAGTGATGAACCTCGCTGGCACAAAAGCACTTTCCATAGGAGAAATAACTTCGGGAAGGATAGCCTTGAGCCTAAGCGCCAACATCTTAGAGATAATCATATAAATCACATTACAAAAGCTGGTGGGATCGACTCCGGATTGTTGATCTTTGGTACGAAAACAACCGTGGTATCATTCCAGCCTTCAAGGTATTACCTGGAACGGTTCCTGGGATTTTTTTTTAGTTCGTGAGTAAAAATTGGTTAGCGGTGGAGCAAATGTTTTCAGCTCCCTTCTAACACGCTGAGATTAGTTCGAGGATTTCACTGCGACCAATAACCATCTGACAGTCTGGGACTCTCATGCTCCACGCAAATGCATTTTTTTTGTTTGGCTCGTTATCCTTTGTAGAAGCCTTACCGCTGATAACATGTAGAAATGAGGAATGACTCACAATCCAATTTGCCCCTTGTGTTTTATACACCATAACACTGCGCTGCATTACAGTAAAAAAAACTGCGCCGCATCTCCTCCTAGGCTGCTCCTTTGCACACAACAAGTCTAGGATTTGGTTCTCAACCACTGCCAATTGGACGTGGCCACGCCGCCACGAGGAAGGGATGGGCCGCTCGAGGTGGCTGCCGATGCGGCCGGGAGGCCCACTGCTGCGGGGGCTCCGGTGACGGTGGGGCTGCCTAGGGCACCTACGTCATCACCTCCGTCTTCACCGGGAGCTCAGCCGCTGGTGGCTTCAGACCGGGTTCGGGGGGTTGATACGTCTCCAACGTATCTATAATTTCTGATGTTCCATGCTTATATTATACCAATTGCTACATGTTTTATATACACTTTATATCATTTTTATGCATTTTCGGGATTAACCTATTAACAAGATCCAGAAAATTACTTCTCCGAATATTCTCAGAATTGCACGAAACAAGGCCAGGTCCCTATTTTTCCAGAAGCTTCACGGAGTCCGAAGGAGAGATGAAGGGGGGCCACGAGCTGGCCACACCATAGGGGGGCGCGGCCCCACCTCCTGCCGCGCCGCCAGGTGGGTTGGGCCCTCGGGACTCCACCGACGCCGCCCTTCGCCTATATATTGCCCCAGACGCAAAAAAAGAATCGAGCCATATTCCACGAAGAGTTCCGTAGCGCCGCCATCGACGACAAGTTTGGGGGAGAATCTCTGTTGGCACGCCACCGAGACGGAAATTGCCCCCAGTCATCTCCATCGACACCACCGCCATCTTCATCGCCATGCTGACTCCCATGATGAGGAGGGAGTAGTTCTCCCCCGAGCTGAGGGCTCTACCGGTAGCTATGTGGTTCATCTCTCTCTCCCATGGTGTGATCTTTATGTGATCATGAGCTTTGTAATGTAGTTGAATATGTAGATGTTACTCTTGTCTATTATGCACTCTAGAGGTTACTTTAATATGAACTCCGGAGTCACTCTCCACGGTGTGATGGTGACAGTGTGCGCATCGTGTGTGATTCCTTTATGAAGTTGTGGAGCTTGTTTACTCCGGCTTGAGGTGTGATACGTCCCAAACGTATCTATAATTTCTTATGTTCCATGCTAGTTATATGACAATACTCACATGTTTTATATACACTTTATATCATTTTGATGCATTTTCTGGCACTAACCTATTAACAAGATGCCGAAGCGTCAGTTCCTGTTTTCTGCTGTTTTTGGTTTCAGAAATCCCACACAGGAAATATTCTCGGAATTGGACGAAACAAAAGTCCACGGTCTTATTTTCCATGGAGGATTCCAGAACAGCGAAGAAGACTCGAAGGCGGCCAGCAGGGGGGCCACCCCATAGGGCGGCGCGGCCTGCCCCCTGGCGCGCCCAGGTATGGGGAGCCCACCCCCTGGTTCCCCCGACGCTGCCTCTTCGCCTATATAAACTCTCCGTCGTGAAAACCCTATTACCGAGAGCCACGATACGAGCAAAGTTCCAGAGCCGCCGTCGCCAATCCCATCTCAGGGGATTCAGGAGATCGCCTCCGGCACCTGCGGAGAGGGGAATCATCACCGGAGGGCTCTACATCACCATGCCCGCCTCCGGACTGATGCATGAGTAGTTCATCCTTGGACTATGGGTCCATAGCAGTAGCTAGATGGTTGTCTTCTCCTCTTGTGCTATCATGTTTAGATCTTGTGAGCTTTCTATCATGATCAAGATTGTCTATTTGTAATGCTACATGTTGCGTTTGTTGGGATCCGATGAATATTAAATACTATGTCAAGTTGATTATCAATCTATCATATATGTGTTGTTTATGTTCTTGCATGCTCTCCGTTTCTAGTAGAGGCTCTGGCCAAGTTGATACTTGTGACTCCAAGAGGGAGTATTTATGCTCGATAGTGGGTTCATGCCTCCATTGAATCTGGACAGTGACAGAAAGTTCTAAGGTTGTGGATGTGATGTTAAAACATCAATACTTTGTCTAAGGATATTTGTGTTGATTACATTACGCACCATACTTAATGCAATTGTCTGTTGTTTAATGCGGGGAAGGGTGCAGATGCTAACCTGAAGGTGGACTTTTTAGGCATAGATGCATGCTGGATGGCGGTCTATGTTCTTTGTCGTAATTCCCTGATTAAATCTCATAGTAGTCATCATGATATATGTATGTGCATCTCTATTTGTCAATTGCCCAACTGTAATTTGTTCACCCAACATGCTATTTTTCTTATTGGAGAGACACCACTAGTGAACCCCGGTCCATTCTTTTACATCTGAAATACAATCTGCAATCTCTGTTCTCTATTGTTTTTTACAAGCAAACATCATTCTCCACACCATACGTTTAATCCTTTGTTTTCAGCAAGCCGGTGAGATTGACAACCTCACGTTAAGTTGGGGCAAAGTATTGTGATTGTGTTGTGCAGGTTCCACGTTGGCGCCGGAATCCCTGGTGTTGCGCCGCACTACCTCCTCCACCAACAACCTTCACGTGGCCTTCATCTCCTACTGGTTCGATAACCTTGGTTTCTTACTGAGGGAAAACTTGCTGCTGTACGCATCACACCTTCCTCTTGGGGTTCCCAACAGACGTGTGCTTCACGCGCCATCAAGGTGTGATTTTGCAGCCCTACACAATGAATGGTGTTTGTTATCCAACAAGAGAGTGTTTGAGAGTAGCATTTATTTATTCAATTATATGATCATTGTTGAGAGTGTCCACTAGTGAAAGTATGATCCCTAGGCCTTGTTTCTAAGCATTGAAACACCGTTTCCAACTAGTTCTGTTACATGTTCGCTTGCTGCCATTTTTATTTCAGATTGCAATTGCTACTTATAATCATCCATATTACTTGTATTTCACTATCTCTTCGCCGAACTAGTGCACCTATACATCTGACAAGTGTATTAGGTGTGTTGGGGACACAAGAGACTTCTTGTATCTTAATTGCGGGTTGCTTGAGAGGGATATCTTTGACCTCTACCTCTGAGTTCGATAAACCTTGGGTGATTCACTTAAGGGAAACTTGCTGCTGCTCTACAAACCTCTGCTCTTGGAGGCCCAACACTGTCTACAGGAATAGAAGCGTGCGTAGACATCAGGGGTATACGTCGACTTCTCCCCTCTCACCTCGGTCGCCGACGCCTTGTGTTTGTACGGTCGAGTGCCTCCCCTTTGTCCCCAGCTGACGCACCCTCCTCATGTTCATCAGCCGGAGATGAGGAGAAGCGGACGCCATGCGATGGATGCGGATGGGGCTGGGGCTACGGACGAGGATATGATTGAGAAGGCAATGCGATGTAAGGTGGCAAAGAACCTAGATGCGTCAGGTACGAAAAGTTCCCCCACGTCTTTTACTAGATTTTTAGATTCCAAAATTTCTTCCACGTTGGGTAGTGTAGGAGTTTCTTTGGGTCGCACTTCGGAGGAGATTTCGATTTCGGCCAATGTCTTGAGGCATTTGGAATATGACCACACCACGGTAATTCCGAAGGTTTCGGCGGAGGCTGGACTATCTTCTCTAGAGGAGGAGGAAAACTATGTCATCTCAGATGATCGTCTTCTTTCTACTCTAATAGGAGGTATTTTGGAGGTTGTCTTAGAACAGTCGGGGTTAGAGTCATTTTATTAACTAAAAGCCTCTCGACGGTCTTCTAAGTCTTCCGCCGAATAGAAGAAGAAGCATAGGTCAGGTCTAGCTACAAAATTTAAAATAGTTTCTAAATGAATGGCATGTTTAGGAATAGCAGAGGTCTTCGTGATTTGGCTAAACACTCTCATATTTCTGATTGTTGTAAGTACTATAATTTAGATTTTATTGCTATTTCTGAGACGAGAAAGCGTGATTACTCTCAAAGTTTCTTAAACCGGTTATCCGGAGGATTAGACTTTGAATGGTTCTGTCGCCCACCTAGAGGTAGGTCCGGTGGCTTGCTAATTGGAGGCCAGACATATTTCATGGAAGTTTTGGCTCATTCTGATGGTGAGTATCATATCAAACTCACTATTCGAAATAGGGCTGATAATTTCATTTGGAGTCTGGTATCCGTTTATGGTGCGGCCCAGGATAACTTTAAGGCTGACTTTCTTCGTGAGCTTGTGAATCTTGCAAAGGACGATCCATACCCTATTCTCATAGGGGTGATTTCAATTTTCTTAGATTCCACCATGAGAAAAGTAAAGGCTCTTCCAATGGCCACTGACCTTTCTTATTTAATGCTGTCATCGACAGCTTAGATTTGAGAGAGGTTGAGATGGCAGTCCGACGGTATACATGGGCTAACAGTTTGCCTGACCCAACATACGAGAATTAGACCGCGTGCTGATGGACACCACTTGGGAGGATAAATACCCAATGGTGTTAGTGCATGCTCCCATACTTTTAACTACTGGGTTAACAAGACCGTTGTCTAAGAAACGATTTTAGTTTGAACTTGGATGGTTACAGCGGGAAGGTTTTCACGAGATGGTTAAAAATGTTTGGGAAATGCCAGTATATGTCAACAATCCGGTTCTAAGGTGGAATAAAAAGATGCGAGCAGTTCACAAACACCTTTCTGGATGGACGAGTCATACAGCTGGTATTCTTAAGAAGGAGAAGCTTCGGTTATCGACTATCATTGATGAGTTAGGAGCGCTTGCTGAAGTGAGACCACTAACGAGCATTGAATTGGATTTGAAAAATCAATGTAATACTCAACTAGCGGGTCTTCTTCGGGAAGAGGAGTTGAAATGGTACCAGCGTTCAAAAACCCAATTAATTCTGGAAGGGGACTCAAATACGAGATATTTTCATGGGATTGACAATGGCCGTCACAGGAAAAAAATGTATTCAATCCCTGGTACAAGATGAGGGTCTAATTGAAGGCCATGAACAACTCAAATCCTACATTACTAATTATTACAAGAGCCTATTTGGTCCTCCAGAAGAGAGTTCCTTCTCTCTCGATGAGTCCCAAATAGAAGATATACCCCAAGTGTCTTAGGAGGAGAACGATGTTTTAACGGCCCCTTACTTCGAGGAGGAAGTTAAAAAAGCGATTTTCCAAATGGAACATAACAAAGCCCCGGGTCTAGATGGTTTCCCTGCTGAATTTTATCAGACTTTCTGGGATACCATTAAAGAGGATCTTCTCGACATGTTCAGTGTTTTATATGCCGGATAAATAAAATTATTCCGTCTAAATTTTGGTGAGGTTATCTTGTTACCCAAAATTAAGGAGGCGGAAAGGATCCAACAATATAGACCCATCTTCCTCTTAAATATAAGTTTCAAGATTTTCACGAAAGTGGCCACCATTAGACTTAATACAGTGGTTGATCACGTGATCAGGCCGTCGCAAACCGTATTCATGGAAGGATGTAATATCCTAGATGGGGTTGTGGTTCTACATGAGGCGGTTCATGAGATGCATACCAAAATTTTGAATGGCGTAATTTTAAAACTTGACTTTGAGAAGGCTTATGATAAAGTTAATTGATTTTTTCTTCATCACGCACTCAAGATGAAAGGTTTTTCACCCGAGTGGAGAGCGTTGATCAATAATTTTGTGTATGGAGGAAGTGTTGCGATTCGTGTCAGTGGCGACACGGGACGCTTCTTTCAGACACGAAAAGGCTTACACCAGGACGATCCTCTATCACCACTTTTATTCAACACTGTGGGTGATATGCTCGCTATCTTGATCGAACGAGCAAAATATGATGGCCAAATTGAAGGCGTGATCCCACATCTTGTTGATGGGGGCTTATCAAGTCTTCAATACGCCGGCGGTACAATTTTATTTATGGAACATGGCTTCAAAAAAGCTCGAAATTTAAAGCTAATATTGGCAGCTTTTGAGCATTTATCGGGTCTCAAAATAAACTTCCAAAAAAGCGAATTGTTCTGCTTTGGCAAAGCTCGGGACTCATTAGTCAAATATTCGGAACTTTTTGGCTGTGGGCAAGGCCAGTTTCCTATCAACTATCTGGGCACCCCGATTCATTATCGGAGATTAATTATAGCTGAGTGGAAACTAGTCGAGGAAAGACATGAGAAGAGACTTAGTAGTTGGAAAGATAAAATGCTATCCCTCGGAGGAAGACTGGTTCTCATTAACGCAGTACTCACTAACTTGGTGATGTATATGATATCCTTCTTCATCTTGCCAAAAGGTGTGTTACACAAGCTCGATTATTATAGATTGAGATTATTTTGACAAGGGGATAGTGAAAAAGAAAAAAAAGTATCGAGTGGTCAAGTGGTCTGTCGTATGCCGACCCAGAGATATGGGTGGATTGGGGGTTCATGATCTTGAGGTCAAGAACTCGGCCGTGTTAGGTAAGTGGCTATATAAGCTTCTAACGGAACATGGCGTATGGCAGACCATGATTAAAATAAAATACATTGGCAAGAAAGAGTTATCCCAGATCCATTGGAAACCGGGAGACTCGCATTTCTGGGCTCAACTCGGCCGTGTTAGGTAAGTGGCTATATAAGATTCTAACGGAACATGGCGTATGGAAGACCATGATTAAAAGAAAATACATTGGCAAGAAAGCGTTATCCCATATGCATTAGAAACCGGGAGACTCGCATTTCTGGGCTGACCTAATGAAAACGAAGAAATTTTCTTCAGATATGGCAGTTTCAATATTAAGTATGAATCGCAGATACGATTCTGGGAGGATACATGGCTAGAGAATAGGCCTCTCTCTGAACAATATCCAGCGTTATACAATATTGTTCGTCGCAAAAGTGATACCATTGCATTAGTAATGGAAACCTCACCTCCGACTGTGACGTTTAGACGAGATTTAATCGGTTCGGGACCTCTTGCACGGAATGCCTTACTACTATGTTTGGACTCCATTTAGTTGTTCGAACGGCATGATGAATTTCGTTGGAACTTACAATCCAATGGAAAGTTCTCTGTAAGTTCATTGTACAATGCAATTATCCAACCTGAAATATCAGTTGATAAAAACAAGAAAATCTGGAATATGAAAATACCGCTCAAAATTAAGATTTTTAGCTAGTATTTGCGTCGAGGAGTAATCCTAACCAGAGATAATCTTGTGAAACGCAATTGGCATGTGAGTACGCAGTGTGTTTTCTTTCACCACAATGAGACGATTAAACATTTGTTCTTCCAATGTTGCTTTGCCAAGTCTACATGGTCATGCATCCAAGTAGTTTCTGATCTGTATCCCCCGACTGGTGTGACCAATTGATGTCTACGTGTGCTTCTATTCTTGTAGACAGTGTTGGGCCTCCAAGAGCAGAGGTTTGTAGAACAGCAGCAAGTTTCCCTTAAGTGCACTACAAGAAAAGTTGCCATGGCCGATGAAGTTGATGTCGCGCCGTCGTTGCTGGTGTACCATGGCCGACGATTTTTGGTCCCTCCGTGGTGCATGTCAAAACTTTTTTTTTTGAGGCCACCTAGCCCGACGAAAGGCCAAAACGTCGCGTATGGTGCCCCGGGACGTGGTAGATCTCGAAATCTCGGGTTCGCCGGCGAGTCAACGCAAATCCGCACCGCCAGGGATGTAGGGCCCAGATGGCAGCCTCTCTGCATTGTTTTTCTAGATCGCGCCATCTCGTTCAACGTTCTCCGATCGAGCCGTTTACGATGCAGGATCATGGGTCCCGTCATCCTCTATGAACCAAAATTCTTTCTATTCTTGGATTTTTTTGACCCCGATTTCTGGCTACTTCCTTTTTCTTTTGATCCCTTGCCGCCTTGGAAACGTTGAGACCGCTGCTGCTAAATGGGACCCGCATGTCATCCTCTATGTGCAATCAACTTTCTTTTCTTGGAGTTTTTTGGCACCTCAAATTTGGTCACTTGCCTTTTTCTTTCGATCCCTGCCGCCTCTCAAACGGTGATACCGCTGCTGCTAACTGGGACCCGCATGTCATCCTGTATGTACTATAAAACTTTCTTTTCTTGAATTATTTTTGGCACCTCATATTTGGTCACTTACCTTTTTCTTTCGATCCTGCCGCCTCTCAAACGGTGATACCTCTTGCTAAATGGGACCCGCATGTCATCCTCTATGTACTATAAAACTTTCTTTTCTTGGATTTTTTGGCACCTCATATTTGGTCACTTGACTTTTCTTTCGATCACTTGCCTCTCAAACAGTGATACTGCTGCTAAATGGGACCCGCATGTCATCCTCTATGTACTATAAAACTTTCTTTTCTTGGATTTTTGGCACCTCATATTTGGTCACTTGACTTTTTCTTTCGATCACCTGCTGCCTCTCAAACAGTGATACCGCTGCTGCTAAATGGGACCCGCATGTCATCCTCTATGTACTATAAAACTTTCTTTTCTTGGATTTTTTTCGCACCTCATATTTGGTCACTTGACTTTTTGTTTCGATCCCTGCTGCCTCTCAAACAGTGTACCGCTGCTGCTAAATGGGACCCGCATGTCATCCTCTATGTACTATAAAACTTTCTTTTCTTGGATTTTTTGGCACCTCATATTTGGTAACTTGACTTTTCTTTCGATCCCCTGCTGCCTCTCAAACAGTGATACCCTGCTGCTAAATGGGACCCATGTCATCCTCTATGTACTATAAAACTTCCTTTTTTTGGATTATTTTTGGCACCTCATATTTGGTCACTTGACTTTTTCTTTCGATCCCCTGCCGCCTCTCAAACGGTGAGACCGCTGCAGCTAAATGGGACCCGCATGTCATCCTCTATGAGCAATCAACTTTCTTTTCTTGGAGTTTTTTTTGGCACCTCATATTTGGTCACTTGCCTTTTCTTTCGATCTCATGCCACGTTTGAAACGTTGAGGAACCTGCTCATGGGACCCGCATGTCATCCTCTGTGTGCTATAAAAGTTTCCTTTGTTGGATTTTTTTTTCACCCTCTGATTTTTGGCTTGCCTTTTCTTTTGATCCCCTGCCGCCTTTGAAACGTTGAGTAAGCTGTTGGTTCAAGGGACCCGCATGTCATCCTCTATGTCCATCAAGTTTCTTTTCTTTTTTTTTCACCCCCTAATTACTAGCTACTTTCTTTTTCTTTTGATCTCAAGCATATTACAAACATTGAGACCGCTGCTGCAAAATGGGACCCACATGTCATCCTCTATGCACAATAAATCTTGGATTATTTTTGGCTCGATATTTGGTCACTTGCCTTTTCTTTCGATCTCATGCCGCCTTTGAAACGTTGAGTAAGCTGTGGCTCATGGGTCCGCATGTCATCCTCTACGAACAATAAAAGTTTCCTTTATTGGAGTTATTTTTGACCCTAATTTCTGGCTATTTGCCTTTTTCTTTTGATCCCCTGCCCCTTGAAACGATGAGGACGCTGTTGGCAGGTCGGTCCCACATGTCATCCTCTATGAACAATAAAAGTTTCCTTTGGTGGATTTATTTTTGACCCCTAAATAATTTCGGCTATTTCCTTTATTTTTCTTTTGATCCCTGCCGCCTTGGAAACGTTTGAGAATGCTGCTGCCTCATGGGTCCCGCATGTCATCCTCTCGGAACGATAAATGTTTTCTTTTCTTGGATTTTGTTACCAACTGACTTTTGGTTTTTTATTTTATTTTCGATCCTGCCGCCTTTGAAACGTTGACGACGCTGCTGGCTCATGGGTCCCCGTGTCAGCCTCCCCGTACAAGAAACATGTGATATCTTGATTATTTCGCTCTGAGCTATTGCAAACGGATAAATTAAATCTTTATTTTTACATAAACAAACTTATATGTTGAGTGTCCTTGTTTTTTGTTTTTAAGCATAGGACTTTCTGTTTTTTTAGAAAAATCCGAACTTTCCTGTTTTGGTGGGCTGAAATTGTACGAGACAAAAGGCCCAGCAGGATAGTTCGAAGGCCCGATGTCCAGATCTGACCAATTGAAATCTTTCTTTTCTTGGATTTTTTTCACCCCATTTCTGGCTACTTCATTTTTGGTCTGTGCCGCCTTGGAAACGTTGAGACGCTGCTGCAAAATGGGACCCACATGTCATCCTCTATGTACAATAAAGTTTCTTTTCTTGGATTATTTTTGGCTCTTGATATTTGGTCACTTTCCTTTTTCTTTCGATCTCATGCCATGTTTGAAACGTTGAGGAACCTGCTGGCTCATGGGACCCGCATGTCATCCTCTATGTACAATAAAGTTTCTTTTCTTGGATTATTTTTGGCTCTTGATATTTGGTCACTTTCCTTTTCTTTCGATCTCATGCCATGTTTGAAACTTTGAGGAACCTGCTGGCTCATGGGACCCATGTCATCCTCTATGTACAATAAAGTTTCTTTTCTTGGATTATTTTTGGCTCTTGATATTTGGTCACTTTCCTTTTTCTTTCGATCTCATGCCACGTTTGAAACGTTGCTGGCTCATGGGACCCGCATGTCATCCTCTATGTACAATAAAGTTTCTTTTCTTGGATTATTTTTGGCTCTTGATATTTGGTCACTTTCCTTTTTCTTTCGATCTCATGCCACGTTTGAAACGTTGAGGAACCTGCTGGCTCATGGGACCCGCATGTCATCCTCTATGTACAATAAAGTTTCTTTTCTTGGATTATTTTTGGCTCTTGATATTTGGTCACTTTCCTTTTTCTTTCGATCTCATGCCACGTTTGAAACGTTGAGGAACCTGCTGGCTCATGGGACCCGCATGTCATCCTCTATGTACAATAAAAGTTTCTTTTCTTGGATTTTTTTCACCATCTGATTTTTGGCTATTTCCTTTTCTTTTGATCCCCTGCACGCCTGCCTTGAAAGCATGAGTAAGCTCAGGGCTCATAGGTCCGACATGTCAGCCTGTATGAACGATAAAGCTTTCCTTTCTTGGAGTTTTTTTACCCCCTAATTTCTGGCTATTTTCTTTTTCTTTTGATCTCAAGCCGCATTTGAAACGTTGAGACCGCTGCTGCTAAATGGGACCCGCATGTCATCCTCTATGTACAATAAAGTTTCTTTTTTTCTTGGATTATCTTTAGCTCCTGATATTTTGTCACTTGCGTTTTTCTTTCGATCTCATGCCGCCTTTGAAACGTTGAGTAAGCTGCTGAATCATGGGTCCCGCATGTCATCCTCTACGAACAATAAAAGTTTCCTTTTTTGGAGTTATTTTTGACCCCTAATGTCTGGCTATTTGCCTTTTTCTTTTGATCTCCTGCCCCCTTTGAAACGATGAGGATGCTGTTGGCACGTCGGTCCCACATGTCATCCTCTATGAACAATAAAAGTTTCTTTTGATGGATTTATTTTGAACCCCTAATTAATTTCTGGATATTTCCTTTTTTTCTTTTGATCCCCTGCCGCCTTGGAATCGTTGAGGATGCTGCTGCCTCATGGGTCCCGCATGTCATCCTCTCAGTGGGTAAATGTTTCTTTTCTTGGATTTTGTTTACCAAATGATTTTTGGCTTATTTTATCTTTTGATCTCGTGCCGCCATTAAAACGTTGAGGACGCTGCTGGCTCGGAGGTCCCACATGTCAGCCTCTATGAACAATAAACCTTTCCTTTGTTTGATTTATTATTGACCCATAATTTCTGGCTATTTGCCTTTTTCTTTCGATCTCATGCCGCCTCTGAAACGTTGAGACGCTGCTGGCTCATGGGTCCCACATGTCAGCCTCTATGAACAGTCAAAGTTTCCTTTGTTTGATTTTTTTTACCTAATTACTGGCTATTTGCCTTTTTTTATCCCCTGCCGCCTTTGAAACTAAGAGGACGCTGCTGGCCCATGGGTCCCACATCTCAGCCTCTCCGAACGATAAACCTTTCCTTTCTTTTTTTTTCGATCCCGTGCCGCCTTGGAAACGGTGAGACGGCTCCTGCAAAACGGGACCCATATGTCATCCTCTATGTACAATAAATTTCTTTCCTTGGATTATTTTTGGCACCTGATATATGGTCACTTGCCTTTTCGATCCCCTGCCGCCTTTGAAACGTTGAGGACGATGCTCGCTCGTGGGTCCCATATGTCAGCCTCTAGGAACAATAAACATTTCGTTTCTTGGATTTATTTTTGACCGCTGATTTCTGCAACTTTGCTTTTTCTTTCGATCCCCTGCCGCCTTTGTTAAAGTTGAGGACGCTGCTGCAAAATGCGTCCCACATGTCAGCTTCTCTGTACGATAATTGTTTCCTCTCTTTGATTTTTTTTCCACTGCTGGCCAATGGGTCCCCGATGTCAGCCTCTATGTACAAGAAATATGTGAATTCTCGATATATTTTAAGCCGAGATATGTAGGATGCTTTTTTTTCGATCCCTTCTGTTTGTTTTTACCTTCAAATGTTGAGGGACGCTACTAGCAAATGGGTCCTGCTCTAGCATTCTCAACTGAAGGAAAAACTGAAATATTGCCTATTCATTTGTTTTTCGTACTCCATGCATCTAATCCATACTAATTGTTGATCCGGGTTTTAGTTCAACTTAATTAGATCAAATTTGATCTACGAGGGAGTATGTAATATATTTTGGGTTCACAACACTGCACTTGTTAACAACAATCTGATGAAGAGGTTTGTCATTTTTTTTAAACTACAAATACACTCTAAGATCTTGCACACTAATAGAATAAATCTTGGAACTTTATATAATTAATGACAATTTTGAAATCGACTATATGAATATATCAAAATATAGAGCCCATGTAGATGCGCATACTGGCTATGCGCATTTAAAAAGAATCATAATCATAATTGATACGAAATAAAAATAACTTTATATGTAGAATCTCGGTTTCTAGAGGGCCAATCATAGGATATCCGTGTTTAAATTAGGAAGGGCCCCAATGGCATGAGTCGGAGGCCCATTAAGTGTTTTTGGAATGTTATCAGCGAAGTAAGCAGGCTGACAATCACCATGTACATGGCCGGCGGCAGCCCAAAAGTACAAACAATTGGCCCATGCAGGGAAGGTAGTACTTTTTTTTATTGGGAAGGTTGTCTGGCTAACCCAAAAAAAAAGTGGTGCTACATGGGGTAATACTTGAACCCGGAATGAGATCGAGTGCCTTGATGAAGGCTAGGCACACATAAATAGTACTCCGTACCATGCCTTGCCCCTCCCTTTCAACCGTTGGATAAAAAATAATTAGACAGATGACTATTAACTAGTAACTGCTACAGTACCAACCAATGTACAGGACATGTGCTACAGTACGTCGTCCACAGTGCATGTGCTTTAGAACCATGAACAGTACATATGCTACATGCTACAGTACTTTGATCTTAGCTATCTATTTTCAATCCAACGGCCAAATCTACAAGTCACCGTACTGTTCATCTGTGCCTTGCTTATGTCAAGGCACTGGATCCTGGACACTTGAACCCATGATCGTTGCTGAGGGTTGCCTATTTGCGCATAATATGTTTTGTCAGCGGGCACTTCACTAGTTTGTGCAAAACATATCCAGCGCAGGATTCAAAAAAACATCACGTTTTTTTCTTTACGTAAACAACAAAACATCTCATGTTCATCACAATCCAGCCAACATAAGCACATAATAATTAATAGTACAACTAGAGAGCTGTACACATAAATAAGGTTTGTCAAGCTTCATGCACTAGCCAACGCAACCAAAAGTCCGAACTAATAGAAAGGGCTAGGCAATCCAATTATACATTTCAACATCCCCCCACATGTGACCACAATCCAGTAATGGTACCATCATGTTCACCACAATGCATCATTAAAGAGAGCAGTATACTATTATAGACCAGCTCTCTCTAAAGAACATTTGTAAGACAACTTAATACAGCTGTGATTCATATTGTTGCCCCAGCGATGGGTGATAACCTGAACACCATATAACCTTCTCACAGCAATTGTAACCAAATATGAGCACCTGCAATGATTTGGTGTCAAGCTTCTTGAAGGTCAGGAGGTATCCTACCTTCAAGTCATGTGCTTTGACAAACTCTGGCCATCCTTTGTCCATTAAAACATTGCCATCTTGTTGCTTCAGGTCCACAATCCAGGTGCATGCAGTGGACATCTTCAGGTTGATGGACTCTGGACACCCACCGTAAAACCAGGGTAGAACACGACTGGGGATGGAAATCACCTCTAACTCCGATGTACATAGTACCTTGCAGAAGCTGTCAGGGGTATTCTCCTCATCGATGCGCCCAAACACCTTGCACACTGGGGCTGGCTCTACAGATGTCTCCTTCCATGATAAGCTCTCTCCAAGCTTGAGCTTCTTGTTTGAACACTGCAAAAAAGAGGCCTCAATTAGATAATGCCTCTAGCTTCTGACCGTAATTCCAAGCAAATGCATAATCAAAGGCACCTAGCAAACTCAGCGGATCATTGTTCTTATCAAACACACAGTCTGAACAATAAGCTTCTGAATCTAGCTAGGCTGATATGTACAACCTTGTATCATCAAATTATTCAGCATAGTGTATCATTGTATCGCAGAAGCCAAATCGATATAAATAGTAGCTATGAGAATAGAAATCAAGCTAGCATGAGCCATGCATGCTTGCTGGCTATGTCTAGCATCAGAATAATGCATCTGCAGTTCATCATCCGCCAGTACAGATTGACCAAGCAAACAAAAAAAAAATCAGCGTCGGCCTAAAGAGTCCACAAGCCAGACATGCATGCTCGGTGTCCTCATATGTGATCATCGGCCGTGGATTGACCAATAGCATATTTGAACGATTATTACTGCACACATTAGATCCAGTCCCAACATAGCTAGCATGGGTGCATGTGTAACCCGAGTCTTTACCAGAGGATTAATATATACACTGGCTGAGAGAAGTACTGTATATCAAACAATGCTAAGCAACCGGCAATACAGCTTAGATATAATAAAGATGTGACCGGCAACGCTAGTGATTCGGGGGAAACATACCGCCATTGCAGCCATGGACCGAGAGAATCGGGGATGCCGCGCCGCCTTAGTGGAGTTTTTAGATGCGACGTCGCCGCATCCGTAGAGGACGGAGTCCAAGCCGCGTAGTCCGAGCGGTGGTGGACGCCGGTGGTGTAGAGAGAGGACTCAGGGGAGATGGACGGCGAGGGATCTGGGGAGATCTGAAGTTCTGAACATGAGGGGGCTGTGAGAAACTGAGAATGATACATCAGCAATCAGCAAGGGAATAAATGCGCGTGTCCCCCGGTCAAAAAAAATGCGCGTGTCTAGGAGGAACGAAGCCAGGTACGCAGGAATCCACACACAAAACTTCACCCGGCGGGTCACTGGGCTTTATCAGTATCTGGTGGGGTCCGGACCTACAGACCAGTGAGACATGTCGTGTGGGTTATGATCCGTTCAGTGTGCACACAGAAATTGCATTCAGAGCTCAGGGCTTCAGGCTACGTTGTACTATACAGTAATATATCCATTTCTTTTGGTAAAATGAAAACGATACTCCATCTGATCCTCATTACATGATGATAAAATGGATGTCTCTACAACTAATATGTGTCTAGATACATCTATATGAGAGCGTCTGTGTTTGTACTGTGTATCTAAAAAAAATATGGATCGGAGGGAGCATTAAGAGGTGTCCAAAAAAAACTGCAAACAAACATGGATGTAAGCAGTTGAGTATTAAACCAGTGCGTGAAATACCTTTATATCTCGACCATGTAACAATGAATATGAGAAGTTTTTGGGGTTTGACCATCTGCACTTGTGTTTGCTACAATCAGATCAAAAAATTGGTCACTTTTACACTTTCTAAAATAAAATGTATTTTTCCCTGAGATTTTACAAGTTCGTACAAGATAGCATTGACTACATCTGGGATATATCACATTTACACTTACAAATCTATGAATATTTCAAAATATTGAGCTCCGTGTACCTACATATAATACAAATCATCAGACCGCACATTGAAACTACCGCAGCATATCACAGTAAATTAAAATAAAATAAAACAAGTCTAACATATACTATATTAGCTAATTAACAAAGTCTCATCACAGTGTATCTGATCCCCAGTTCAGCTTAATACAAAAACCAAGTTCAGCTTGAACATCAGCAGGGGAGTAACCCAGGTCCAAAAGCAGCATCTAGTTAATTCAATAAAATATTGAGGTTATTCTGATCCCCTCTTCCTAAAAACACTGCAGATCATGCATGCAACTAAGGGTGATCAGCACAAAATATTATCCTCTGGGTGGAGGTGTTACTGTCGTAGATCAACACATTCATCAAGGAAGTGTCTTTCACCTCGAAGACGAGAAGGTCATCAAGCTGCAGTTCATGCGCCTCTGCAAACCCGAACCAACCATCCTTCAAGACCAGTTCACCCTGGTACTCATCGATGTGCACATACCAGGCGCAGCCTACGCTGGTCTTGAGCTTGATAGGCCTGGGAAGAATCCCTTTCAGACATTGCTTGAATTCTCTGGGGATGACCAACATATACATGTCATCGTTGCCGTCCAGTTGCACATAGAAGCGCGAGGGCTGAGGAGGGTCCGCCGAGTGACCAACCCGTTTAGGGCGGCCTTTCCCTCGCCCTTTTAATATACAACGTTGAATTGCTGCATCACGCCTGCCCGTCACCTTTGGCTTTTTGGCTAGTGAATTTCTTTGAATTCTGAACTCGGGGGTGCAGAGGACATGTACAATCGACAGTCCTAAGACGTAGTTGCTTATTGACGTTGGAGCGAGTTTGCTTCTGCAGTTAAGCACGGTATATATCAATCAACAGCATATAAATCAGAACGTAGCATACATGGAGAAAATGCATCTAGCTATCTCTTTAATTAGTTTGCACAAAATCTAGCAGCAGCAAGACAATTTGATTTTACAGGTACTGAGCAAGCTTTCAGACTTTCTGAAACAGGTAACATGGAGCATATATTTGTATGTTCAGACTGCGAAACCCTGCTCTGTGATGGATACTATTACTAAACATCTTTTTTTGCCAGAACTAGTACTTAACATCTACTGTTTCCGTCATTAAAAAAAATTGCAGAAGAATACTACGGTTTCCCGTCATTAAATTTTAAAGAAAAAAGAACTTGTTTAAGATCCCAACTATCATTGACTACTTACACCTGCATCCTAGTGAGTTCAGGACAACTTACACCACTTTTGGTGGTGCCGCCACCGGAGAAGACCGTGCCGCGGGGGTTGGGGTCGGCGCAGCCGGAGAAGCTGGTGCCGCCGCCAGGGAAATCAGTGCCGAGCCAGATGGTGCTTCCAGCGGAGAAGAAAGTACCGCGAGAGATGGAACCGACGCTGCCAAAGGGTAAGAAACGGATGTACTCGTAGATCCTTCTCTAGTCACGATCTGGATAGAAGAGACTGGACGTCCATCAAGCTGCTGGAGGATGCGGTGGATCAAATCGGCTGAGTTCAGGAAATATCGGTGATGTTCATCTGTGTCGGCGAAGCAGCTGCCGGTGGAAGGAGGAGGCGAGCCGTTCATGGCAGTCATTAGTGTAAAAGAGGTGAAGTGGGTGGGAGTATGGGTGGGAGAGAGAGGGTTCGGGACTGAAGTAATTGTAGTCTGCTCTCTCTTTTTTACAAGCATGCGTCCTCAGGCTGATATTTTTTTTAGATATGTACTCAGGCTGCTTTGTCAAACCAGGGCCTCAATGAAGCTAATAGCACGCTATAGCATATCTAGAGGGTCCACGCTTAGTAATTTTGCTCGCTGTGGCGCTATTTGCGAAACAGCATGCTATATCGCCCTAAAACTTCATAGCGTTAGCGCGCTATTTTTTTCAGGCAAGTTGCTTTCACTTTTTCGTGGTGATGAACTAATCTGTTGGTTCCACTTCTAAATCAGAAAATAATATCGCTAATGCTAATATTTTTTAATAAATAATTTATACTATGTTGTTGCCTTGTGAAATGTTGATGTTAGCCTTCTAATATACTTGAGATCTATTTCTATATGTGGTTATGTATGTATGATTCAGTCACTTTTGGACTATATATATCTATTCGTTCTAGTAAAATTATTTATTTTTAGGCTATATTTAGTATTATTTTGAAAATGCTATTTAAAATATACCACACTATTACCACGATATAGCGTCCATATCGTTTGAAGGTGGCTGCCGCTAATTCATTTAGCACGCTATTTTAAACCTTGGTTAAGACGCGTTTGGCGGCCTGCATCCAGGCTGGTGGGGAAATACCGTACCCAAGTGCTTAAAAGATTGCATCTTTTAGCTGGAAAACATTAGGGCATGTCCAACACAGGCGCTACTGCAAGGGCGCTAGGAATTATTTCCTCGTCGTTTGGCGGTTGGAGAGGCTAATCCCAGCGGTAGTCCTAGCGTCGACGCAAAAGAAAGAGGCGTGAAACTCTTTTCACCTGTCCTAGCTAAAGCACCGGAACCAACTGTCATCATCATCAGCAATTGCAAGGAGAGTACCTGGAGGATTTTACAATCTTTTGACATTCATTTGTTCTCTATTAGCGCCATATAGTATATAGCATTGTAATGCCCTTATACTCCTCTCAACATTAAAAAAAAAGTGTGCATATACTAATAACAGTTGCTGAAATGAAACTAAAAATAAACAGACATGCACGGTTTACGAAGGATGGAAATACAGAGTTCATCACCATCCGTTTTAAATTATAACACGCCACAAGGCGTCCTCGAAGGGTTGGATCTGTCTCTCCCTTCAGAGGAACGTACCAGAGCCCTGCGACAGGAAATCAACTACGTGGTGGCTCATTCGCTGCATCGGCATTCTGAGAGCCTGTAAATACTTTGGAGCGCGTTGCGCTCCAGGTGGTGCAAGAGATCATGAAGCATCAGTACTCCCCTTCAGGACCTGCTCTAGGGACTCACCAGGGAGAGGTGCAACTCCACACCAGGCCACCATTGCCGTACGCGATGGCAGCTCCACAGCAACAAGGTTCACCGGCATACGTTGTCTACAAGGTTGGAGGTGATCCGGGCGACTACCAGTTCTTATATGAGCCGCCCAAGGAGATCCCGCACGGATACGTGTGCACGTTTGTGCCGGACTGCAACAACTGGACGCAGGCGATCCAGGCTCCGACAGGAGGGATTGCCGGAGCAGGAGCAATTGTTCCGGCGGGAGGAACGGCTGCAGCAACGGGGAGTTTGGGGGCAGACGCTGAAACAGGCGTGGCTAGCCAAGTATGCCACTGCACCAATTCATGAAAGCTCAGCTGCTACTTCCTCCACCGCGGATCAGATCAGTGCAGTCTGAGAGATCAGTTCGGCATCCTGCCGAAGAAGAAGATAATCGGCTATTCCAAGCCGTACCCCAATGAGTTTGACCTGATCCCACTACCACCTAAGTACCGGCTCCCGGACTTCACCAAATTCAGTGGGTCAGAAGGATCTAGCTCAATCGAACACGTGAGCCGATACTTGGCCCAGTTGGGCATGGTTTCAGCATCGGATCAGCTACGGGTGAGGTTCTTTTCGCAATCCCTCACCGGTCCAGCTTTTGGATGGTACACCTCGTTGCAGCCAAATTCAGTGCGATCATGGAAGCAGCTAGAGGAACAGTTTCACACACAATATCATTCAGAAGCTACTGAAGCTGGCATTGCCGAACTAGCACAGTTCGGCAAAGGCGAGGAGAGACCGAATACATTCAGCGTTTCAGAACTCAAAACCGATGTTATTCGTTCATTTAACTGAGAAAGAAGCGATCGAGCTGCAGGCCTTGCAGCGTCATTCAAGGATCTGACGTTCCAAGTGGAGTACAACTCGCTGGCGCACATGGTCCAGAGACTGACCTTATATGAACAGCGCCATCCAGAACTGTACCAAGACAAGTTCAAGTGCGCGATAAGCCTGGTCAATGCTGATGAGGATGAAGATTCTGCGGAAGATCAGGAAGTCGCAGTAGCTGAATGGACTCGGACGGCAGTACCTGTGTCCTGCAAATGGGTGAACCCACCAGGGCCTCCAAGAGGGTTTGACTTTGATGTGAGCAAAGCTGAACAGATCTTCGATCTGCTACTGAAAGAGAAACAGTTGAAGCTACCTGAGGCCACAAGATCCCTACGGCACAAGAGATGAACAAAAGGCCATACTGCAAATGGCATCATACGTTCACGCACGCCACCAACGACTGCAAAGTATTGCACGCACAAATTCAGATGGCGATAGAATCAGGCGATTAACTTTCGGACAGTTTGCCATGAAGGTAGACATGCGTCCGTTTCCGGACGTCAACATGGTGGACCTAAGCCACTCCATAAGGGAACCAGGGTTCTCTTTTGATGTCAATATGGCAGGGCTTGTGGGCCGCCATGGCAAAGATAAAGCAGAGAGCAGCCACTCATGGCAAAGATAAAGAGGAGGCCGTTCCACGCGACGGCCCCAGGATGATGACAGACGATACCTAACCGAGGAGGAGGTGAGAAGCATACGGTATCAACGCCCACTCTCCGTGCATCTCCTCAACAAATATGAGCAGCATACGACCGACGTCGGCGCCACGACGAAGACGATGAAAGATATCATCGATCGGATGCAGCGGACAGGAGGTATCGTCAGCACGACAGAAACAACGACGGGTACGAGCGTCGCGCTAGAGGGAGGTCAAGGGAGCAAGACAACATGGATAAGCACTGGAGCTGTCCTTTCTTCAAACATTGCTGGGACTCCGGAATGAGCCGATTGCCAACAATCGAGAACTGCTGTTATCACCAGATTTTGGCCAAATCAGGAGATGGGCCGTAAGTGAAGATGGGCTTGAAGGACGTACACGTGGAGCATCTTCGAAGCGGCCTTGCGCTAAGAGTTTGGGCTTAACTGCCCGTGTATCTGTAATATAGTAGATCGCGTTGTAATTTAGATTAAAAGATAGAGTCTGGCCCGTGCACGGTTAGGTGCACGCCTCAATTAGAAAGTCCCTTGGACTATAAATATGTATCTAGGGTTATCGGAAAAGGAGGACAATCATCGTTCAACCAACACAAATCAGGCGCATCGCCACCCTTTCTTCGAGGGTTTCTCCCGGGTAAGCACCATGCTGCCTAGATCGCATCTAGCGATCTAGGCGTATACGTTTATTCGTTACCTTGTACCTCGTGCTGAAGCCTTGTTGATGGCGAGCAGTACTGTTTATCCTTAGGTGTCTATGGGCTTGCATTGATGCTTTTGCGTGTATATCGGCGTGGCAATGCCGTCCCTTGACACCTAGCTGCCCTTACACCTATCTGGGTGTAAGGGCAGCATCTTGCTTGTTCCTTAGTAGATCCGATCCGTTATAGTTGCTCCTTGCTCCGCAGGATTAGTTTAATATCTGCATAGTTAGGCCTTATGTTGGGGTCGG
Organism: Lolium multiflorum; assembly: GCA_030979885.1. Lineage (NCBI taxonomy): Eukaryota > Viridiplantae > Streptophyta > Magnoliopsida > Poales > Poaceae > Lolium > Lolium multiflorum. The sequence goes on from CM061750.1 coordinate 81,716,864, forward strand.
ACGATCCGGTAGTGCGTTAGGTGTTGTTCATCGTCCCTGCAAGGGATGTTCCGGGAATCAACGTTATGTTGGTTTTTAGGCCTCTCGTAGGGGTAGTTTGCATCATCTTCCGTAGCTGCTAGGCCCGATCACACGTAGGACGTTCCGGTTATGCGGTGAAAACCCTAAACTGTCGTGGATCGCTTTAGCTTTGTTCTGATCAAGCAGGATCCCCATGCCATTGTAAATCCAACGTGAAACATGGGGCGATCGGCTCCTTGAGCCGATCCACAGGAAACCTGATGAGCCGATAGGGCTCGTATTTAATGTTTACGTGTCTACCATGCAGGAACAATCGAAGCACTCTAACACCTTCCTGATCGGGTCTAGGTCAGGTGGCCCGCCCTAGCAACCGCCAGGACGTGGCTGGAAGATTTGCGGGACGACGCGAGGTGCCAGGGTCCACTAAGCGGCCCGGAGCTTCCCGGCTCTTCGTGTTGCTTAGCCATTGCCCGTCGGTGGGTTTTGGAGGGTAACAACTGCCCAGAGTGCAAACATCAAAGGAGGAGCCCTGCGACAGGAAATCAACTACGTGGTGGCTCACTCGCTACATCGGCATTCTGAGAGCCTGGTGATTCTTTGGAGCGCGTTGCGTTCCGGGTGGTCCAAGAGATCATGGAGCGTCGGTACTCCCCTTCAGGACCTGCTCTAGGGACTCACCAAGGAGAGGTGCAACTCCACACCAGGCCACCATTGCCGTACGCGATGGCAGCTCCACAGCAACAAGGTTCGCCGGCATACGTTGTCTACAAGGTTGGAGGTGATCCGGGCGACTACCATTCTTATATGAGCCGCCCAAGGAGATCCCACACGGATACGTGTGCACGTTTGTGCCGGACTGCAACAACTGGACAGGCGATCCAGGCTCCAACAGGAGGGATTGCCGGAGCAGGAGCCATTGTTCCGGCAGGAGGAACGACTGCAGCAGCGGGAGTTTGGGAGCGGAAGCTGAGAAACAGGCGTGGCTAGCCAAGTATACCACTGCACCAGTCCAGGAAAGCTCAGCTGCCACTACCTCCACCGCAGATCAGATCAGCGCAGTCCTGAGAGATCAGTTCGGCATCTTGCCGAAGAAGAAGGTAATCGGCTATTCCAAGCCGTACCCCAATGAGTTCGACCTGATCCCACTACCACCTAAGTACCGGCTTCCGGACTTCAACAAATTCAGTGGGTCAGAAGGATCTAGCTCCATTGAGCACGTGAGCCGATACTTGGCCCAGCTGGGCATGGCTTCGGCATCGGATCAGCTACGGGTGAGGTGCTTCTCGCAATCCCTCACCGGTCCAGCTTTTGGATGGTACACCTCGTTGCAGCCAAATTCAGTACGATCATGGAAGCAGCTGGAGGAACAATTTCACCCAATATCATTCAGAAGCTACTGAAGCTGGTATTGCCGAACTAGCACAGTTCGGCAGAGAAGAGAGAGACAGTGACTGAGTACATTCAGCGTTTCAGAACTGTCAAGACCCGATGCTATTCGGTTCATTTAACTGAGAAAGAAGCAGTCAGCTGGCCGTGGCAGGCCTTGCAGCGTCATTCAAGGATCTGACGTTCCAAGTGGAGTACAACTCGTTGACGCACCTGGTCATAGGCTGACCTTATATGAACAGCCATCCAGAACTGTACCAGGACAAGTTCAAGCGCGCGATAACCCTGGTCAACGCTGATGAGGATGAAGATCTGCGGAAGATCAAGAAGTGCAGCGAGGCCGAGTGGACTCGGACGCCAGTACCTGTCCCTGCAAATGGGTGAACCCGCCAGGGCCTCCAAGAGGGTTGGACTTTGATGTGAGCAAAACTGAACAGATCTTCGATCTGCTACTGAAAGAGAAACAGTTGAAGCTCCCGAAGGCCACAAGATCCCTACGGCGCAAGAGATGAACAAAAGGCCATACTGCAAATGGCATCATACGTTCACGCACGCCACCAACGACTGCAAAGTATTGCGCGCACAAATTCAGATGGCGATAGAATCAGGCCGATTAACTTTCGGACAGTTTGCCATGAAGGTAGACATGCGTCCGTTTCCGGACGTCAACATGGTGGACCTAAGCCACTCCATAAGGGAGCCAGGGTTCTCTTTTGATGTCAATATGGCAGGATTTGTCATCCGCCATGGCAAAGATAAAGCAGAGAGCAGCCACTCTCGTGGCAAAGATAAAGAGGAGGCCATTCCACGCGACCGGCCCCAAGATGATGATAGACGGTACCTAACCGAGGAGGAGGTGAGAAGCATACGGTATCAGCGCCCACTCTCCGTGCATCTCCTCAACAAATATGAGCAGCAATACGACCGACGTCGGCGCTACGACAAAGACGATGAAAGATCTCGTTGGTCTGATGCGAAAACAGGAGGTATCGTCAGCATGACAGGAAAACACGGGTACGAACGCTACGCTGGAGGGAGGTCAAGGAGCAAGACAACGTGGATAAGCACTGAACTGTCCCTTCTTCAAACATTGCTGGGACTCAGGAATGAGCTGATTGCCAACAATCGAGAACTGCCCGAATGCAAACAGCAAAGGAGAAGGACAAACGAAGTTTCAGTGTTCGAACGTCTAGGACCTCTCCCGCCTATCAACAAACGAGCTGAGTCATCTCAAGAAGAAGACTTCGAGGAGTCAGATGGAGAAGAAGATAGGTATCACCGACCAAGGTGGTGCCCTGATGGACTCATCCTCTCGAAGCGTAGAGTGCGCGGCTGCGAAACCTGGAAGAAGCCGAGGCACAATGTACACGTTGAGAAGAGCGGCCCGATTTGGCGCGAATTCGAAACGTTGGAGACGAAGGCGCGCCAAAGAAAGTATGGCGCCCAAAACAGGCGAAAGCCGATGCAGCAGGGCCGGCTGATGCGTGCGAGACATCGGCTGGCACAAACATGGTGTTTATACTCCCGTCGGAGTTTCGCGCTCCAAGCGACGAGGAAGTTTCAGTGGCTCAATTCGACTGCGGTCCACGACCAGTTATCTTTGAGAAGCCACGGGATAGAAGCTACAGGCATCTGAAAGCCCTATACTTGAGGGGTTACATCAACGGGCAGCCTGTCAGCAAGATGTTGGTTGATACCGGAGCGGCAGTCAACATAATGCCGTATTCCATGCTACGACGTTTGGGGCATTCCAGCGATGATCTGATCAAGACCAACATCACATTAAGCGACTTCAACGGCCAGGCGTCAGAAGCGAAAGGTGTTCTGAATGTAGAGCTTACTGTAGGCCGGAAGACCATACCTACCGCGTTCTTCATCGTCGACAGCAAAAGCAATTACGCCGTCCTATTGGGAAGGGACTGGATTCATGCTAACTGTTGCATTCCGTCTACAATGCACCAATGCATCATACAGTGGGATGGAGATGAAGTGGAAGTCGTTCAGGCGGATGACTCAATCGAGATATCATTAGCTGCCATGAGCGTGTGGGAAGCAGATAACCAAGAGCCGCTCTCTGGAATCAGTTTAGAGGGTTGTGAGCGCATCGAAGCTTCGAAAAATGGGGTAAGGCTGGTTTTATCCACCGGCCTAACAGAGTAGCAGGTCCAAGACATTGGACATACGTGGCAAGGCCGATCCCTGAGATCGGCCCTCAAAAAATGAAAAGCAAAGGATCTTATCTCCAGCATGCCACGTAGCTACAATGGAAATCCAAGAAGTTGCAAACCATCGTCAAGCAATGCAACGGAAAGGAGGCCGATTCCCGTAATCGGCCAAAATTATCCTCAACATCCTTTTGTCTGTGTTCAGCATTGATCCAACAGATGCCTGAAGAGCCGATACCATCAATTACTTGACAGAATCGGCTCGGGGGGCACATAGATGGAGGAGACACGAGGATACGAAGCTTGGAGTGGATATCAAATGCCCAGCAGAACAGCTCAAATATGGGGGCCGATACGTAAACAAATCGGCCGCAAAAAATCGAAAATACAGAAATTTTTGGGCAGACATCGACTTAAGAATTCAAAGCCGATGCACGGCCATCGACTCAAGGGATACAACTGTTACAAGTGGAAGCCTAATGGAGCAGTCACCAAGTCACGGGGCGAGGCTCTACTGGAGGAACCTCTCTGCAAGGGCCCCCAACTCCTTTTGCAGGATTTCAGGCTCGGCTCTCTTCGGGCGTCCAAGGCCCTTTTCTCAAGTTACTCTGTTGGTATTTGCCGGCAAGTTTGAGGATCGCAGCCCTGGCCAACAGCAAAAACAGTATGAGCGTGCAGATCAGACCAGGATCATGAGGACAACCGACGATCGTTCAGTTGGACTAAACTGCATTCTCACCAAAGATTGTGTCATTGGACTGAAGAAGCTCGGGGGGCAGCTCGCCTTGGAGGTTCTCTGCTTTTGAAAGCCGATTTGGGTAGAATCGGCGGATGCTGCACTACAGTTGGGAAGCCGATAGTGGCCCAATGCGGCTGGTACACTTCCATTCTCGCCTTGACTGAGGCTCGGGGGGCAGCTAGCCCTGAAGATTCTTCGCTCTGAAAAGCCGATGGTGTTGAAATCGGCTGTCTCTGCATCATAACCATGTTGAAGGGTGGAGGACTCTTGCAGAGGAGAATTACCAAGTTGGCAGGAGGAGTCTGAAGCGAGCCATCATGATTGATAGGCTTTGGGCCAGTTTGTTGCTACAAGGAGACAAAGCATCGCGGCGAAAGTTGTAGGCGATCAAGGTGTTCAGCAATGGTCCTAGAGTTCTCCTGAAGGCATCAAATCTGGAGTCTTGCCGATTAAAGCTGACGTTAAACTCAGGGGATCCAGATTTCCAATATTTAAGGTGTGCGCGATTCCGGTTTGGTCCTGTTCGACTGAAACTTGAGGATCTGAACTGATCTATCGCGAAATTTATCATAAGAAACCGATGCGTGGCCATCGGTTCATCGAGCATTGATCAGGCCAACAATCGGCAAAATCAATACAAGGGAGAATCGGCTAAATCAATTTGCAAGGAATCGGCAGAGTCAAATTGGGGAAATTTCTTCAATCAATAATCGGATTTCTTACATGAAAAGAGCTGATTGCTCTCAAAAGGAAGGCCGGGGGGATACATTGCCCCTCCTACTACTACTGATCCTATGCTAGGGATCATATCTAGGGGCTATTGTTGCCCTCATCATCGCCGTCGCCGCCGCTATCGGCTTCCGGGCTCGTCATCGCTGTCTGTAGCGGCCGCCGGCAGGACCCTCGTCGTCCTCATCCTCCTCGTCGCATCATCGTCTTCGCCGTCGAAGTCGCTGAGGTTCCCGGGCCGGGGGCAATGGCGTTTGGCCGGCGGCTCGTTGGAGGAGCTGTCATCCTCCTCCTCTTCCTTCACCTCCTCGGAAGAGGTGACCCCGTCCCAGAAAAGCGGTCGTCGTCGCTTGCCTCCACCGCTTCCTCATTGGCGAGGAAGCGGAGGTCACTCTCCCCGTCAGTTGAGGACTTGTCATCCTCGGACCAGATGGAGAAGTCATGGTCCTCCTTGTCCCACGCTGTTGGGGCAAGGATATCGTACGCCGCCTGCGTACCCCACTCTGGTGTTGATTCCCGGATGGGAGAGGACACGTAGGAGAGACCCGATGAAGTGGAGGAAGAAGAGGAAGAAGACATGGCGGCGGAGAAGGTTTTTTTTGGAAGTGCTGATGCAGAGGGGTGACGAGGAGAATTGTTCGATGCGGTTAGATAAAAGGAGATTGAAATTTAATTGTCGAAGCAGTTTCCGAGGACATGGGGCCAAAACTGTCAAGTCGTGCAGGGAAGTTGAGAAGGCAAGACGTCATCATGGAGAAAACTGCGACAGTTCTGCCACGACATGACCCTTCGAAGGAGACAGATGGTTTTGCAATTATCATTATCAAAACCAGGGGGCATGTGTTATCACCGATTTTGGCCAAATCAGGAGATGGGCCGTAAGTGAAGATGGGCTTGAAGGACGTACACGTGGAGCATCTTCGAAGCGGCCTTGCGCTAAGAGTTTGGGCTTAATTGCCCGTGTATCGTAATATAGTAGATCGCGTTGTAATTTAGATTAAAAGATAGAGTTTGGCCCGTGCACGGTTAGGTGCACGCTCAATTAGAAAGTCCCTTGGACTATAAATATGTATCTAGGGTTATCGGAAAAGGAGGACAATCATCGTTCAACCAACACAAATCAGGCGCATCGCCACCCCTTTCTTCGAGGGTTTCTCCCGGGTAAGCACCATGCTGCCTAGATCGCATCTAGCGATCTAGGCAGTATACGTTTATTCGTTACCTTGTACTGCTCGTGCTGAAGCCTTGTTGATGGCGAGCAGTACTGTTTATCCTTAGGTGTCTAGGGGCTTGCATTGATGCTTTTGCGTGCATATCTGCGTGGCAATGCCGTCCCTTGACACCTAGCTGCCCTTACACCTATCTGGGTGTAAGGGCAGCATCTTGCTTGTTCGTTACTTAGTAGATCCGATCCGTTATAGTTGCTCCTTGCTCCGCAGGGATTAGTTTAATATCTGCATAGTTAGGCCTTATGTTGGGGTCGGACGATCCGGTAGTGCGTTAGGTGTTGTTCATCGTCCCTGCAAGGGATGTTCCGGGAATCAACATTATGTTGGTTTTTAGGCCTCTCGTAGGGGTAATTTGCATCATCTTCCGTAGCTGCTAGGCCCGATCACACGTAGGACGTTCCGGTTATGCGGTGAAAACCCTAAACTGTCGTGGATCGCTTTAGCTTTGTTTTGATCAAGCAGGATCCCCATGCCATTGTAAATCCAACGTGAAACATGGGGCGATCGGCTCCTTGAGCCGATCCACAGGGAAACCTGATGAGCCGATAGGGCTTGTATTTAATGTTTACGTGTCTACCATGCAGGAACAATCGAAGCACTCTAACACCTTCCTGATCGGGTCTAGGTCAGGTGGCACGCCTAGCAACCGCCAGAACGTGGTGAAGATTTGCGGGACGACGCGAGGTGCCAGGGTCCACTAAGCGGCCCTGGGAGCTTCCCGGCTCTTCGTGTTGCTTAGCCATTGCCCGTCGGTGGGTTTTGGAGGGTAACAACTGCCCAGAGTGCAAACATCAAAGGAGGAGGGCAAATGAAGTTTCAGTGTTCGAGTGTCTAGGGCCTCTCCCACCTCATAATAAACAAGCTGAGTCATCTCAAGAAGAAGACTTTGAGGAGTCGGATGGAGAAGAAGATAGGTATCACCGACCAAGGTGGTGCCCTGATGGACTCAGCCATTCTCAGAAGCGTAGGGTGCAGCGGCTGCGAAACTTGGAAGAAGCCGAGGCACAGCACCTACACGTTGAGAAAGCGCGGCCCGATCGGCCGCGAAATTCAGCAAACATTGGGGACAAAGGCACGCCCGCTAAAGAAAGTATGGCGCCCCAACAGACGGAAGCCGATGCACAGGCATCGGCTGATGCCGATGCAGAGGCATCGGCTGATACAAACATGGTATCCGTGATCCGGACAGAGTAGCAGGTCCAAGACATTGGACGTACATGGCAAGGCCGATTCCCGCAATCGGCCAAAATTATCCTCGACATGCGTTCAGCATTGATCCGACAGATGCCTGAAGAGCCGATACCATCAAATACTTGACAGAATCGGCTCGGGGGGCACATAGATGGATGAGACACGAGGATACAAAGCTTGGAGTGGATGTCAAATGCCCAGCAGAACAGCTCAAGTATGGGGGGCCGATGCATAAATAAATCGGCCATATGAAAAATTGAAAATCCAAATTTTTTGGGCACAGCCGATGCGTAGACATCGACTTAAGAATTAAAGCCGATGCACGGCCATCGACTCAAGGGGACTGTTACAAGCAGAAGCCTAATGGAGCAGTCATCGAGTTACGTAGCGAGGCTCTACTGAAGGAGCCCCTCAGTGGAATGGTTGGTGGCTCGTTAGCAAATCTTCAAGATCAGCAGCGCCTGCGTAAGCATGCAGATCAGGTTAGGATCATGAGAACAGCCGATGACCATCCAATTGGCTGTGACGTTTCCTCCTGGGGCTTGACCAAGGTGACAACTTCATCAAACATCTTCACCAGAAGCTGCATCAGTCTGCCCGAGGTGATGAGCCAATCTGAGCAGCAAGGCGCAAGAATGGAGCTAGGAAGAGTTCAAGGGCCACTACGTTTGAGGCTTCTTAGTTCAAGGGAGCTGCTGATCCTTCCAGAGCCGTCCTAGTGCATTGTCTCCTTGGGCGTAAGCTTTCCTGCCCTGTTTTGATGAAGAGCTGGAGTGGCTCGAGGGGGCAGCTCACCTGAAGGTTCTCTGCTATTGAAAGCCGATTTGGTCAGAATCGGCTGACGCTGCACTACAGTTGGGAAGCCGATGATGGCCCATTCGGTTGGTACACCTTTATCCTCGCCTTGACTGAGGCTCGGGGGGCAGCTCGCCCTCAAGGTTCTTTGCTCTGAGGAGCTAGAGCCACCAATTTGAAGAGGGAGCCATCATAATTGATAGGCTTTGGGCCAGTTTGCTGTTGCAAAGAGACAAAGCCTCACGAGGAAAGTTGTAGGCGATCAAGATTTTCAGCAATGGTCCTAGAGTTCTCCTGAAGGCATCAATTCTGGAGTCTTGCCGATTAAAGCTAACATTAAGCTCAGGGGACTTGGATTTCCAAGATTTAAGGTTTGCACTATTACGATTTGGTCCTGTTCGACTGGAATTTGAGGATCTGAACTGATCTATCTCGGAATTTATCATACGAGACCGATGCGTTGCCATCGGCTCATCGAGCGTTGATCAGGCTAACAATCGGCAAAGTCAATACAAGGGAGAATCGGCTAAATCAATTTGCAAGGAATCGGCAGAGTCAAATTGGGGAAATTTCTTCATTGATAATCAGATTTCTTACATGAAAAGAGCTGATTGCTCTCAAAAGGAAGGCCTAGGGGGATGCATTGCCCCTCCTACTACTACTGATCCTATTCTAGGGATCCTATCTAGGGGCCATTGTTGCCCTCGTCATCGCCGTCGTCGCCGCTGTCGGCGCTTTCGGCGGGCTCGTCGTCGCTCTGCCGCGACCACCTAGAGGCCCTCATTGTCCTCATCGTCCTCGCCAGCGTCGTCTTCGTCGCTGTCGAAGTCACTAAGGTTGCCCGGCCAAGGGCAGGCGCTTGGCCGGCGGCTCGTCGGAGGAGGTGCTGTCCTCCTCCTCTTCTTCTTCCTTCACCTCCTCGGAGGAGGTGAAATCGCCCCAGGAGAAGCGATCGTCGTCGCTCTCCTCTTCCGATTCCCCGTATGCAAGGAAACGGAGGTCTCTCCCCGTCGGTCGAGGACTTGTCGTCCTCCGACCAGACGGAGAAGTCGTGGCTCGACTCTTCCCCGTCGGCAATGGCGCGGCGGATGTTGGCCGCGTGGGCCTCTTGCGGGTCCCACTCTGGCGTCGGCTCTCGGAGGGGGGAGGATTGGACAGAGAGGCTTGATGCAGCAGAGGAGGAAGAAGAAGAAGACATGGTGGCAGAGGAGGGCTTTTGGAAGTGCTGATGCGAGGGGATGAAGAGGAGAACTGTTCGATGCGGTTAAATAAAAGGAGATGGAAATTTAATTGTCGAGCAGTTTTCGAGGACATGGTGCCAAAACTGTCAAATCGTGCAGAGAAGTTGGAAGGCAAGTCGTCATGATGAGAAAATACTGCGACGGTTCTGCTCTGCCACGACATGACCCCTCGAAGGAAAACAGATGGTTTTGAAATTATCATTACCAAAACCAGGGGGGCATGTGTTATCACCAGATTTTGGCCAAATCAGGAGATGGGCCGTAAGTGAAGATGGGCTTGAAGGACATACACGTGGAGCATCTTCGAAGCGGCCTTGCGCTAAGAGTTTGGGCTAAATTGCCCGTGTATCTGTAATATAGTAGATCGTATCGTGTTTAGAATTAACAGATAGAGTCTGGCCCGTGCACGGTTAGGTGCACGCCTCAATTAGAAAGTCCCTTGGACTATAAATATGTATCTAGGGTTATCGAGAAAGGAGGACAATCACGTTCACAACAAACACAAATCAGGCGCATCGCCACCCCTTCCTTCGAGGGTTTCTTCCGGGTAAGCATCATGCTGCCTAGATCGCATCTCGCGATCTAGGCAGTACACGTTTATTCGTCTACCTTGTGCTGCTCGTGCTGAAGCGTTGTTGATGGCGAGCAGCACTACTTATCTTTAGGTGTTTAGGGGCTTGCATTGATGCTTTCTCGTGCATATCTGCGTGGCAATGCCGTCCCTCGACACCTAGCTGCCCTTACACCTATCTGGTGTAAGGGCAGCATCTTGCTTGTTCGTTACTTAGTAGATCCGGTCTGTTATAGTTGCTCCTTGCTCCGCAAGGATTAGTTTAATATCTGCATAGTTATGTTGGAGATATGCCCAAGAGGCAATAATAAATTAGTTATTGTTATATCTTAGTGTTCATGATAAATGTTTACATCCCATGCTATAATTGTATTAACCGAAACATTGATACATGTGTGTTATGTAAACAACAAGGAGTCCCTAGTAAGCCTCTTGTATAACTAGCTTGTTGATTAATGGATGATCATGGTTTCGTGATCATGAACATTGGATGTTATTAATAACAAGGTTATGTCATTAGGTGAATGATATAATGGACACACACCCAAATGAGCATAGCATAAGATCAAGTCATTAAGTTCAATTTGCTATAAGCTTTCGATACATAGTTGCCTAAGTCCTTCGACCATGAGATCATGTAAATCACTTACACCGGAAGGGTACTTTGATTACATCAAACGCCATTGCGTAAATGGGTGGTTATAAAGATGGGATTAAGTATTCGGAAAGTGTGAGTTGAAGCATATGGATCAATAGTGGGATTTGTCCATCCTGATGACGGATAGATATACTCTGGGCCCTCTCGGTGGAATGTCGTCTGATTAGCTTGCAAGCATATGATTGGATCATAAGAGATGACATACCACGGTACGAGTAAAGAGTACTTGTCGGTAACGAGGTTGAACAAGGTATGGAGATACCGATGATCGAACCTCGGACAAGTAAAATATCGCGTGACAAAGGGAATTGGCATCGTATGTAAATGGTTCAATCGATCACTAAGTCATCGTTGAATATGTGGGAGCCATTATGGATCTCCAGATCCCGCTATTGGTTATTGCTCGGAGAGGAGTCTCGACCATGTCTGCATAGTTCGCGAACCGTAGGGTGACGCGCTTAAGGTTCGATGTCGCATAAGTAGATTCGGAATATGAGATGGAGACCGAAGTTTGTTCGGAGTCTCGGATGGGATCCAGGACATCACGAGGAGGTCCGGAATGGTCCGGAGAATAAGATTCATATAAGGGAAGTTATTTTCCGGGGTTCGGAAAAAGTTTCGGTGTTTGACCGGAGCTTCTAGAAGGTTCTAGAGGGCCACCGGTGGGCCCACCACCCCGGGAGGGACCACATGGGCCAAGGGAGTGCAGCCTAGCCTAATGGGCCAGGGGCACCAAGCCCTCAAGGCCCAGCCGGCCAGCCCCCCTAGGGATAAGATCAAATCCCGGAGGATAAGATCAAATCCCTAAAATCGAGGGAGCAACTTTGGAAGGGGAAGCAAACTTGGAAGGGGATGATTTCTGATCCCCCCTTTCCTTCTGTGCACTGGTGGGGCCCAAGGGGCTGCCTTGGCCGCCCCTCCCTCTATAAATAGAGGAGAGGGGCAGCCGACCATTTGCCCCGTGACACACCAAAGTCTGCCGCCCCCTCTCTCCTCCACCGCTAGTCTGCTCCGGCTTGGCGAAGCCCTGCAGCTTTTCTCCTCCACCACCACCACCACGCCGTCGTGCTGCTGGGATTCCGAGGGGATCTACCACACTCCGCTGCCCGCTGGAACAGGAGAGGACGGGCTTCATCGACACCGTACGCGCGACCGAGTACGGAAGTGCTGCCGGATTGCAGCGCAAGTGGATCGACTACATCAACCACGAGATCTGATCTCGTTAAGGCTTTGGATCTTCGAGGGTTAGTCTCTCTTCTCTCTCGTTGCTCCGATCTTGTAGATTAGATCTTGGGTGTTCCATAGATTAGATCTTGGATTTATTCGTCTTGCGGTAGGATTTTTTTTTGTTTTCTATGCTACGAACCCCAACAGTGGTATCAGAGCCAGGTCTATGCATAGATCTGTTGCACGAGTAGAACACAATGGTTTTGTGGGCGTTGATGCTTTTGTTGCTTTAGTTTGTGTACTTTGCATCTTGCGGGATGGTGGGATGAAGCGGCCCGGGCTAACTTTACATGACCGCGTCTCATGAGACTTGCTCCACGCTTGACATGCAACTTGTATTGCATAAGTGGCTTTGCGGGTGTCTGTCTCTCCCACCATAGTGAAGATTCCAATTTACACTTTCTATTGTCAACACTAGTATCACCGTTGTGGTTCATGTTCGTAGGTAGATTGGATCTTACTCGAAAACCCTAAACCACGTAAAATATGCAAACCAAATTAGAGGCGTCTAACTTGTTTTTGCAGGGTTTGGTGATGTGATATGGCCATGATGTGATGATGATTATATTTGATGTATGAGATGTTCATTATTGTATTATGGCAACCGGCAGGAGCCTAATGGTTGTCTTTAATTTTTGTTAAAGACCTGCGTGTCTATTCATCATGTAATAGCTTTATTTCAAGTAGTTGTCATAGTAGCTATAAGTGATGGACAACCATGAAGCGGCGCCACGGACCTTGGTGCAATGCTGGTGATGATGGAGATCATGATCATGTGCTTTGGAGATGGAGATCAAAAGCACAAGAAGAAAGGCCATATCATATCACATATTATGAATTGCATGTGATGTTAATCCTTTATGCATCTTATCTTGCTTAGATCGCGACGGTAGCATTATAAGATGATCCCTCACATTAATATCAAGATAATAAAGTGTTCTCCCCTCGTATGCACCGTTGCTACAGTTCGTCGTTTTGAAGCATCTCGTGATGATCGGATGTGATAGACTCTACGTTCACATACAACGGGTGTAAGCCATGTTTGCACACGCGGAATACTTGGGTTTGCTTGACGAGCCTAGCATGTACAGACATGGCCTCGGGACAACGGAAACCGAAAGGTTGAACACGAGTCATATGGATGATATGATCAACATGTTGATGTTCACCATTGAAGCTACATCATCTCACGTGATGATCGGTTTTGGTGTAGTGAATGTGGATCGTGTGCCACTTAACAACTATGAGGGATGTTGTATTAAGTGGGAGTTCATTAGTAATTAGATTAAAACATGAACTAATTATCATGAACATAGTCTGAATAGTATTTTGAATTAAATTTGTAGAATTGGCATCCGTTATCTACCATGCGCTAGTCTTGTAATTGAGATAGAAATACTGTTAAGTCTGACAAGTAACTTTACGGACTGGTACCGTATTGTTAAAGAATCAAGATATGATTAAGTCCTAATGCAAACTTTTAGTAAACCTCACATTGATGATTCAAAGAGCAATGGTTTCAATTAGTACCTTAAATCATCTTGTCTCCGTGAAACTTGAAGTTCAAATCCGTTTGAAAAGTAAGGAGCTGGAAATTTTGTTTTCAGAAATAAGCAAGGTATGAGATATATGTGATATCTAAGACCTTATTGCAAGATGATAGAATATAATCTAGTGAGACTACATAAACTCATAAGTTTTATGGGAATGTACGAAGGTTGAAGACGCCAGGCGTCCCAATCCTCCAACTAGTTGGGCACTAACGATATTCGCATATCCATGAAGTGACCGTCCTTAGTATGCACCGTTGCTAAGACTCGTCGTTTCGAAGCATCACGTGATGATCGGGTGTTATAGATTCTACGTGTGCATACAACGGGTGCAAGCCAGATTTGCACATGCGAATACTGAGGTTAAACTTTACGAGCCTAGCATGTACAGACATGGTCTCGGAAAGTCGTCATGATATAATGGATAAAATTATGAGTGAAATTGTTCATCATATTACAAAGTTACTAATAGTGAAATCTAGAACACTTGTCATATGATGATCAACTTCAAAGTAAAAACCTCAAAGTTATTGGTATTTGACCAATGGACCTAGAAGTTATTGAAGGTGGAGTGTTTTTCTAGAATGAGGAAAGCTAAAAGAGAAACTACAAAAGATATTTTGGCAGAAAGAAAGAAAAGACTAGAAAGTCTAGCTCAGGTGTATATAGATGATATACATGTTATGGATGTATTCCTTGTTTGGTCACATAATGAAATTCTTGGGTATTTGTACCAGATTGGTTGGTATGAGATGTCATACAATACAACGCAATACAAGAATACGATGGCCTAAGTGACTGAAAAGGAATGTGATAGGAATGCACGTCTGGAACAAAAATAAAGTGTTATTATGTTCGTCGTTGGCATTCTGTCTAGCCATTCAGATTTATAATAAAGAACTTTATAATTGTTGTTTTGTTCTGGTTAAATGAAAACAATGAGTTGTTCAAATTATAACAGCATTCCATGTATGATGGATAAGTTATTATAAATCTTTATGGTGAAGCACACATACATAACACTGACGCTAAAATGCCATAAGGCAAATGATGTGAATTCCACTCATTAGTGGAACCGCCATTTAGGTCATGTTAGAAAGGAACGCATGAAGGAACTCCATTTGAATGGATTTTTGGAGTCATATGATTTTTGAATCATTTGGCGCTTGCAAATCTCTTCTAAAGAGAATGACTTAAATACCGTTCATAGGCCAAGAGTTGAACGGGCAACTAACTTAGTGGAAACATACATGGTGATGTATATGGTTCACTGGGCATAGTTGTGTGCGGGAGATTCTTCTACTTCATGAAAACTTCTAACAATGAATTGAGTATATATATGTGGATATATTCGATAAGGAAGAAGTTTAAAACATTTGAATGGATTCAAATAAATTTCAGCATGAAGTGGAAATCATCGTAATAGAAAAGTCAAATATCTATGATTGGATCATGGTGGAAATATTTGAATTACGAGTTTTAGCGAACATCTAAGAGATTTATGAAATTGTTCTACAACTCACGTTTCTTGGAGTATCATAATGATGATGGAGTATCCAAGAGACGTATCCAAACCTGTTGGATTGATGATGAGATAAAATAAAATGACGCCATTATACTTTTGTGGATTATGCTTTAGAGACTACCGCTTTTACACTGAATAGAGCATCATCATGATCCATTGAAATGACACCATACGAGTTATGGCATGGGTATAAACCCTAAATAGTCATTTCTTAAATTTTGGTATGCATAGCATAAGTAAATGAGTTTACAACCAAAATCGGATAAATGTCTTTGTTGATTATCCCATGAAATTGATTGGGAATTCTTTCCACTATGAAGTCAAAGACAAAAGTGTTTGTCGATGTTTCTTACTTATTTCAAAGAAATTGTTTCTAGCGAACTATTTGAGTGGGAGGACAATGGAACTTGATAAGGTTTATGAACCTGAGCATGATGATCAGAGTAGCACAACATCGGAAATGGTTCCGGAAGCAGCTACGAAGATCATGGCTCCCATGTCTACAAAGTGTTATAGTCATGGAGATCAAAGTACTTATTGAACCTTGTAGATGTGGTTTATTTTGTGATCAAATAAATGATTTGTGGACAAAGGATTGTTTTTGAACAATGATAAACCAACTACATGCAAAGAAGTTATGATGGGCCCTGACTCCGTTAAAATGGCTATGCGCCATGAAATCCAAGATAGGTGAATACTTTTTGAAAGTAAATGGATCTATAAAGTAGATGGACTTGGATGGAATATCCTTAAAGAAGCTTGACTTATCGAAAAGTTGTTTACGACAAAGTTCAAAGAGTTGACTACGATAAGATTAGATCTTCCGTGGCAATGCTTATAGTCTATGTGGATTATTCTAGTAATCGCTACATATTTCTTTTATGAGATATGATAGTAGGATGGCAGAAATACATTCCTTACCAGAAGTGTGTATGAAGGATGTATACTAGATACAACCAAGAGTTTTGCTGGTCCGTGGAATACTAGATAAGTATACAAACTTCAATTGGATGAAGTGAGTATCGCGGAGTTGGAATCTTCACCGGATGAAATAATCAAAGAGTTTTGATTTCATCAGAAACGATGAAGATGCTTGCATTTGCAAGAAATTAAGTGGGAGCACTGAGACATATTTATAATACTTTATGTAGATGACATATCGTTGATTAAAAATAATGTAATCATGTACTTGATGTGATTAAAAGGTTTCATTGAGAATTAATTTCAATGAAAGGATATGGACTGAAACATATTTAGTGTCAAGATCTATGAAGATAGATTGAAACACATAATAAGTTTAAGTCAAAGTACATAGAGTGAATATTGAAGTAGTTCAATATAAAAATATTAAGAAGGTGTTCTTTTCATGTGAAGGTTTAACAAGACTTGAGTGTATTTGACATTCAATGAGTAAAAACACATGAGTGACTTTAGATCACGAATAATATGTACAAAATCAGATGTCCTGTGCTCTAAAGTGTTACGAGCATATACCAGAATGATTCATGTAATGGTCATTGGACAACAGTAAGAATATCCCTGAGTACTTTAGAAGAACCAAGGATATATATAGTTTTATATGGGTAATGACAAACAAATCGATGTAAAGTGTTGCACCGATATTAGTTTGGTCACATATAAAAGTAAAATTTCAATCTCAATTAGGCTAAGTGTCATTTAAAAGGTAGCACAATGAGCTAGAATATGTCTATGCTAGATTTAGATGAGTTCTAAATATTGTGACGGATTCTACAAACGAAGGCAGAGTATGTCATTGTTTTGACAATGACTGAGGATGTTAAGTCGAAGAGTTCTTGGAGAACTTGGTGTAGTTTCGACAGTGTCAGAATTTTGAAGCTATATTGTGTGTGACAATATTAGTGACTTATTTCAGACCGCGGAATTAAGGTTCCACCAGAGGACTAAGCATATACAATTAATGCCGACTCATTTGGAAAATGAGTGATGCGTTGAGACGCAAATGAATTGCAAAATACATACGTTTCTGAGCATGTCAGATCCGTTGACTAAAACCTCTCCCGTGAGCAAAACATGATAAGCACCAGAAGGCCAAGGTGTTATATCTTTACATATGTAAACTAGATTATTGACTCTAGTGCAAGTGGGAGACTGTTGGAGATATGCCCAAGAGGCAATAATAAATTAGTTATTGTTATATCTTAGTGTTCATGATAAATGTTTACATCCCATGCTATAATTGTATTAACCGAAACATTGATACATGTGTGTTATGTAAACAACAAGGAGTCCCTAGTAAGCCTCTTGTATAACTAGCTTGTTGATTAATGGATGATCATGGTTTCGTGATCATGAACATTGGATGTTATTAATAACAAGGTTATGTCATTAGGTGAATGATATAATGGACACACACCCAAATGAGCATAGCATAAGATCAAGTCATTAAGTTCAATTTGCTATAAGCTTTCGATACATAGTTGCCTAAGTCCTTCGACCATGAGATCATGTAAATCACTTACACCGGAAGGGTACTTTGATTACATCAAACGCCATTGCGTAAATGGGTGGTTATAAAGATGGGATTAAGTATTCGGAAAGTGTGAGTTGAAGCATATGGATCAATAGTGGGATTTGTCCATCCTGATGACGGATAGATATACTCTGGGCCCTCTCGGTGGAATGTCGTCTGATTAGCTTGCAAGCATATGATTGGATCATAAGAGATGACATACCACGGTACGAGTAAAGAGTACTTGTCGGTAACGAGGTTGAACAAGGTATGGAGATACCGATGATCGAACCTCGGACAAGTAAAATATCGCGTGACAAAGGGAATTGGCATCGTATGTAAATGGTTCAATCGATCACTAAGTCATCGTTGAATATGTGGGAGCCATTATGGATCTCCAGATCCCGCTATTGGTTATTGCTCGGAGAGGAGTCTCGACCATGTCTGCATAGTTCGCGAACCGTAGGGTGACGCGCTTAAGGTTCGATGTCGCATAAGTAGATTCGGAATATGAGATGGAGACCGAAGTTTGTTCGGAGTCTCGGATGGGATCCAGGACATCACGAGGAGGTCCGGAATGGTCCGGAGAATAAGATTCATATAAGGGAAGTTATTTTCCGGGGTTCGGAAAAAGTTTCGGTGTTTGACCGGAGCTTCTAGAAGGTTCTAGAGGGCCACCGGTGGGCCCACCACCCCGGGAGGGACCACATGGGCCAAGGGAGTGCAGCCTAGCCTAATGGGCCAGGGGCACCAAGCCCTCAAGGCCCAGCCGGCCAGCCCCCCTAGGGATAAGATCAAATCCCGGAGGATAAGATCAAATCCCTAAAATCGAGGGAGCAACTTTGGAAGGGGAAGCAAACTTGGAAGGGGATGATTTCGGATCCCCCCTTTCCTTCTGTGCACTGGTGGGGCCCAAGGGGCTGCCTTGGCCGCCCCTCCCTCTATAAATAGAGGAGAGGGGCAGCCGACCATTTGCCCCGCGACACACCAAAGTCTGCCGCCCCCTCTCTCCTCCACCGCTAGTCTGCTCCGGCTTGGCGAAGCCCTGCAGCTTTTCTCCTCCACCACCACCACCACGCCGTCGTGCTGCTGGGATTCCGAGGGGATCTACCACACCTCCGCTGCCCGCTGGAACGGGGAGAGGACGGGCTTCATCGACACCGTACGCGCGACCGAGTACGGAAGTGCTGCCGGATTGCAGCAGGATCGACTACATCAACCACGAGATCTGATCTCGTTAAGGCTTTGGATCTTCGAGGGTTAGTCTCTCTTCTCTCTCGTTGCTCCGATCTCATAGATTAGATCTTGGGTGTTCCATAGATTAGATCTTGGATTTATTCGTCTTGCGGTAGGAATTTTTTTGTTTGTTTTCTATGCTACGAACCCCAACAAGTTAGGCCTTATGCTGGGGTCGGACGATCCGGTAGTGCGTTAGGTGTTGTTTACCGTTCCTACAAGGGATGTTCCGGGAATTAACGTTATGTTGGTTTTTAGGCCTCTTGTAGGGGTAGTTTGCATCATCTTCCGTATCTGCTAGGCCCGATCACACGTAGGACGTTCCGGTTATGCGGTGAAAACCCTAAACTGTCGTAGATCGGTTTAGCTTTGTTTTGATCAAGCAGGATCCCCATGTCATTGCAAATCCAACGTGAACCATGGGGCGATCGGCTCTTTGAGCCGATCCACAGGGCAACCTGAGAGCCGATAGGGCTCGTATTTAATGTTTACGTGTCTACCATGCAGGAACAATCGAAGCAATCTAACACCTTCCTGATCGGGTCTAGGTCAGGTGGCACGCCCTAGCAACCGCCAGGACGTGGCTGGAAGACTTGCGGGACGACGCGAGGTGCCAGGGTCCACTAAGCGGCCTTGGGAGCCTCCCGGCTCTTCGTGTTGCTTAACCATTGCCCGCCGGTGGGTTTTGGCAGGTAACACATTCTGGGAAGTGACAGAGGGCACAGTACGTGCGCCAGAAAAAGCGGAGGACGTGTGTCCCCCACTTGCACGACGTGTCAACTGATAGGAAAATTGGACCCACAAGGCAGAGAGAGAAGCGGTTCTTGCAGGTTCCCGATACAGTAATCATGGCTGTCGTAACCAATGATGTCATCTTGACAAAAGAAAATTTCGACAAAGACGCTTGACAGAATTTCGACAGCAAAAGATTATTTCGGGAGCCTTTGATCAAATACAAGTTTTTGCCCAAACGCTCGGGGGCTACTTCGGAAAAAAGAAATATTCAAGTATGACAAAATAGAAATGTCGAGAGCCTATGATCAAATACAAGTATTTGTTCATAGCCTCGGGGGCTACTCCCATCGGGAGCGCTGGTCGCGCACCCGATAGGTATGAAAGGCTCGAGAAAGATTAACAATATAGTGACAGATGATATTAATTGTGGAGCCTACAACCAAGCACAAGTCCTTGGCTGTAGCCTCGGGGGCTACTCCCATCGGGAACGCTGTTCGCGTGCCCGATGAAATTATACAAAAATATAGAGAAAGAAAAAGAAGTGAGTATATTTCGAGTTATACAAATAACTCTACATATACTCCCATCGGGAAGGCAAAATAAGTCATCAAATATGACTCGATAAAATGTGCTATTCCAACAGCCGAAAAGCACTCGACAATATATTCTCAGAGCGCTAAAAGTCGCGAATAATCTCTGAATGCCGCAAAACTTTGCGAAGGTAAGACCCCAGATCCGTTCTGAGCGGCGTGGCACCGTCTCTGACGGCGGTTTGCTACTTTTTTCCGTATCAACAGATACGAAGAAAAATCCTAACGGACGCGTTAGGTACCCGATAAAATATGACTGGGACTCGACAGAATGGTAAGACCTTAAGCGGCACCTGTCGAAGTTTACACCAGTATCCCAAGATCATGTCCAGGGACGTGATCTTGAAGTAGGTTTTTGCGGATTGCCACTAGAGCAGTTAACTAGTACCTGATCCGTCAGATGAACTAGCCCCAATTACCGTTATCCCTGTACAATATAGAACTGCAAAAAATATGTGATAAATTCGAAAAATGAACGATAAAGCTAGAGATTTTCCCTGATTCTGCGATTCAAGCAAAATCTCGGGGGCTACTGACATAGGCATCCCCAATGGGCCTGCCGAAGATAGTACCCGGGGTTTACTGGAGGCCCATGACCCGAAGAATAAGGAGATTCGGAAGCCCAAGATATTATTAAGGAAAGCTAGAGTTGTATTAGGAAAGGATACTTGTAATCTTGCGGGACGGGTTAGAAACCCTCCTCTGTAAACTTATGTATTACGAAACCCTCGCTCCACCTCCTATATAAGGGGGAGTCGAGGGACAAAGAAAGAATTGAATCTATTGTCAACAGAACCCTAGTTTTCATAATCAGCGAGTACTTTTCGGCTGAAACCTTCGAGATCTACTTGCCCTCTACTTCCAACGAAACCCTAGTCTACGATCTGTAGGCATTGACAAATTAATCCTTTGTCACCTGCCGCATGGACTGTCTCTGTCCGCGGAATTATTTCGGCTGCGCCCGCCGCACGGACTATCTTTGGCCGTGCAACTATTTCGACTGCGCCTGCAGAACTAAGTGTTCCTCTTTCTTTTGCCACACCCGATGATTGGGGAGGCGCCATTACCTCCAGTACTCTCGATTACTCGGTGGATTTATTTTCCCTGAATCAGTGGATTTATTTTCTCCATCATCTATGATTACTCGATGGACTTATCTTCTTCGGCTCTGGATATATCTCCTCCCGATGCACTCTCGGGTTGGTGGATTCATCATCTGGAATATTCAATGGATATCATCTTATTTAATATCGACCCGATGCGATCCCATCGGGAGCGCTGGAATTACTCGGGGGCTCCTGGAATATCTTCGAGCTATTGCGGTTACTCCCATCGGGAGCGCCGGTGTATTGGAATTCAAGAAGATATGAAGACTATTACTCCCATCGGGAGCGCCGGTGTGCTGGAATTATTACTCCCATCGGGAGCGCCGGTGTATTGGAATTCAAGAAGATATGAAGACTATTACTCCCATCGGGAGCGCCGGTGTGCTGGAATTATTACTCCCATCGGGAGCGCCGGTGTATTGGAATTCAAGAAGATATGAAGACTATTACTCCCATCGGGAGCGCCGGTGTGCTGGAATTATTACTCCCATCGGGAGCGCTGGTGTATTGGAATTCAAGAGGAAATGAAGACTTCTTATACCTGAAGTTATCATCTAAAAGCCTCTGAAAATACGAGTGCTGCAATGGATGGTAATCAACGGGGACATTGCTCTTTTCCTTTGCTATAGATGCCTCAAAGAGTGCCGCAAATAGCAAGGATCATGAAGCAACGAAGACCTTGCTCTTTTCCTTTGCTATAGATGCCTCAAAGAGTGCCGCAAATAGCAAGGATCATGAAGCAACGAAGACCTTGCTCTTTTCCTTTGCTATAGATGCCTCAAAGAGTGCCGCAAATAGCAAGGATCATGAAGCAACGAAGACCTTGCTCTTTTCCTTTGCTATAGATGCCTCAAAGAGTGCCGCAAATAGCAAGGATCATGAAGCAACGAAGACCTTGCTCTTTTCCTTTGCTATAGATGCCTCAAAGAGTGCCGCAAATAGCAAGGATCATGAAGCAACGGGGACCTTGCTCTTTTCCTTTGCTATAGATGCCTCAAAGAGTGCCGCAGATAGCAAGGATCATGAAACACGTACGAAAACGACCCACGGTCAAGACATGCATCGGTTGAAAGCAAAGTTGCACATACAACGGGTTTAGCAAGACCTGCAACACGAGCTGATCACTCAAACAATTTGCTGACCAACGAATACACATACGCTTAAACGGGCAATTAAGATTTGCTCCTTCAAAATTTGCCAACGGCATTAACACGGTAAAAGTGCATATATATGTACCTATGATGTCTACGGGTGCTTCTATTCTTGTAGACAGTGTTGGGCCTCCAAGAGCAGAGGTTTGTAGAACAGCAGCAAGTTTCCCTTAAGTGGATCACCCAAGGTTTATCGAACTCAGGGAGGAAGAGGTCAAAGATATCCCTCTCAAGCAACCCTGTAATCACAAAGCAAGAAGTCTCTTGTGTCCCCAACACACCAAATACACTTGTCAGATGTATAGGTGCACTAGTTCGGCGAAGAGATAGTGAAATACAAGTAATATGGATGTATATGAGTGGTAATAGCAATCTGAATAAAATATGGCAGCGAGTAAACATGCAACAAAACAGTAAACAAACGGAGATTCGATGCTTGGAAGCAAGGCCTAGGGATCCTGCTTTCACTAGTGGACACTCTCAACAATGATCACATAATAGAACCACTCTACACTCTTTTGTTGGATGATGAACACCACTAACTGTGTAGGATTACATGAACCCTCAATGCCGGAGTTAACAAGCTCCACAGTATTCGATATTCATGTTTAAGTAACCTTAGAGTGCAAGATAGATCAACACAATTACACCAAGAACTAACATAGCATGCACACTATCACCATCACACTATGAAGGAGGCATAGATCACATCAATACTTATCATAGCAATAGTTAACTTCATAATCTACAAGAGATTACAATCATAGCCTACACCAAGTACTACACGATGCACACACTGTCACCATTACACCGTGCAGGAGGAATAGAGTACTTTAATAACATTACTAGAGTAGCACATAGATGATATTCAACTAGATCACATAAAGAGAGAGATGAACCACATAGCTACAGCGGAGCCCTCAGCCCCGGGGGTGAATTACTCCCTCCTCATCATGGAGACAGCGATGGCGGTGAAGATGGCGGTGGAGACGGCGGTGGAGATGACTCCGGGGGCAATTCCCCGTCCCGGCGGCGTGCCGGAACAGAGACTTCTGTCCCCCGAATCTTGATTTCGCGATGGCGGCGGCTCTGGAAGGTTTTCTCGGGTTTCGTCAATCGTGATAGGGTTTTCGCGACGGAGACCTTAAGTAGGCGGAAGGGGAGCCTCGGAGGGGGCCTGGTGGGCCCACACACTAAGGGGGCGCGCCCCACCCCTTGGCCGCGCCGCCCTAGCGTGTGGGGCCCCCTGGCTCCTCTCCGGTACTTCTTCGACGCTCTGGAGGCTTCCGGTGAAAATAAGGTACAGGGCGTTGATTTCGTCCGATTCCGAGAATATTTCCTTACTAGGATTTCGAAACCAAAAACAGCAGAAAAAGGCACTTCGGCATCTCGTCAATAGGTTAGTTCCGGAAAACGCATCAAAACGATGTAAAGTGTGCATAAAACATGTAAGTATCATCATAAAAGTAGCATATGGAACATAAGAAATTATAGATACGTTTGAGACGTATCAAGCATCCCCAAGCTTAGTTCCTACTCGCCCTCGAGTAGGTAAACGATAACAAAGATAATTTCTTAAATGACATGCTATCATAATCTTGATCAACATTATTGTAAGCATATGTAATGAATGCAGCGATAAAAAACAATGCTAATGACATGAGTAAACAAATGAATCATAAATCAAAGACTTTTCATGAATAGTACTTTCAAGACAAGCATCAATAAGTCTTGCATAAGAGTTAACTCATAAAGCAATAATTCAAAGTAGAGGTATTGAAGCAACACAAAGGAAGATTAAGTTTTAGCGGTTGCTTTCAACTTATAACATGTATATCTCATGGATATTGTCAATGTAAAGTAATATAACAAGTGCAATATGCAAGTATGTAAGAATCAATGCACAGTTAACACAAGTGTTTGCTTCTTGAGATGGGAGGAAATAGGTAGATTGACTCAACATAAAAGTAGAAGAATGGCCCTTCGAAGAGGGAAGCATCGATTGCTATATTTGTGCTAGAGCTTTTATTTTGAAAACATAAAGAGAGCATAAAAATAAAGTTTTGAGAGGTGTTTGTTGTTGTCAACGAATGGTAGCGGGTACTCTAACCCCCTTGCCAGACAAACCTTCAAAGAGCGGCTCCCATTTTATTTTATTTTTGGGTGGCACTCCTTCCAACCTTTCTTTCACAAACCATGGCTAACCGAATCCTCGGGTGCCTGCCAACAATCTCATACCATGAAGGAGTGCCTTTTTATTTTAGTTTTATTATGATGACACTCCTCCCCACCTTTGCTTTCTCAAGCCATGGCTAACCGAATCCTTCGGGTGCCGTCCAACAATCACATACCATGGAGGAGTGTCTATTTTTGTTAATTAATTTGGGACTGGGAATCCCATTGCCAGCTCTTTTTGCAAAGTTATTGGATAAGCGGATGAAGCCACTAGTCCATTGGTGAAAGTTGCCCAACAAGATTGAAAGATAAACACCACATACTTCTTCATGAGCTATAAAACATTGACACAAATCAGAGGTGATAACTTTTGAAATGTTTAAAGGTAGCACTCAAGCAATTTACTTTGGAATGGCGGAGAAATACCATGTAGTAGGTAGGTATGGTGGACACAAATGGCATAGTGATTGGCTCAAGGATTTGGATGCATGAGAAGTATTCCCTCTCGATACAAGGCTTAGGCTAGCAAGGTTATTCGAAACAAACACAAGGATGAACCGGTGCAGCAAAACTTACATAAAAGACATATTGTAAATATTATAAGACTCTACACCATCTTCCTTGTTGTTCAAAACTCAATACTAGAAATTATCTAGACTTTAGAGAGACCAAATATGCAAACCAAATTTTAGCAAGCTCTATGTATTTCTTCATTAATAGGTACAAAGTATATGATGCAAGAGCTTAAACATGAGCACAATAATTGCCAAGTATCACATTATCCAGGACATTTTACCAATTACCACATGTAGCATTTCCCGTTTCCAACCATATAACAATTAACGAAGCAGTTTCAACCTTCGCCATGAAAATTAAAAGCTAAGAACACATGTGTTCATACGAACCAGCGGAGCGTGTCTCTCTCCCAAACAATCATTTATTCAAACAAAAACAAAAACAAAAACATACAGACGCTCCAAGTAAAGTACATAAGATGTGACCGAATAAAAATATAGTTTCAAGAGAAGGAACCTGATAATTTGTCGATGAAGAAGGGGATGCCTTGGGCATCCCCAAGCTTAGATGCTTGAGTCTTCTTGAAATATGCAGGGATGAACCACCGGGGCATCCCCAAGCTTAGACTTTTCATTCTTCTTGATCGTAGTATATCATCCTCCTCTCTTGACCCTTGAAAACTTCCTCCACACCAAACTCAAAACAACTCATTAGAGGGTTAGTGCATAATCAAAAACTCACATGTTCAGAGGTGACACAATCATTCTTAACACTTCTGGACATTGCACAAAGCTTCTGAAAGTTAATGGAACAAACAAATCCATCCAACACAGAAAAAGAGGCAATGCAAAATAAAAGGCAGAATCTGTCAAAACAGAACAGTCCGTAAAGACGAATTTTAAAATGGCACCAGACTTGCTCAGATGAAAATGCTCAAATTGAATGAAAGTTGCGTACATATCTGAGGATCACTCACGTAAATTGGCATAATTTTCTGAGTTACCTACAGAGAATTAGGCCCAGATTCGTGACAGCAAGAAATCTGTTTCTGCGCAGTAATCCAAATCTAGTATCAACCTTTCTATCAAAGACTTTACTTGGCACAACAATGCAATAAAAATAAGATAAGGAGAGGTTGCTACAGTAGTAACAACTTCCAAGACACAAATATAAAACAAAAGTACTGTAGCAAAATAAACACATGGGTTATCTCCCAAGAAGTTCTTTCTTTATAGCCATTAAGATGGGCTCAGCAGTTTTAATGATGCACTCGCAAGAAATAAGAGTTGAGGCAAAAGAGAGCATTTAAGTCTAACACACTTCCTATGCAAAGGAGTCTTGTACACAAATGAATTCATGAAGAACAAAGTGACAAGCATAAGAGGATAAAACACGAGTAACTTCAAGATTCTCAACATAAAGAGGGGAAACTTAATATTATTAAGATGCCTATAACCATGTTTCCCTCTCTCATAATAACTTTCAGTAGCATCATTGATGAAATCTACAATATAACCATCACTTAAAACATTCTTATCATGGTTCATATGCATAAGGGTATCATTATTTTTGACATAAGAAAAACTCTTCTCATTAATAGTAATTGGAGCAGGATCATTGTTGAGAATTTGAACATGGTAAACAAGTTGCATACTAAGGGAATGGTTTTTGGCAAGCCCATCATAACTATGACAAGTTTCATAAGGATAATTGTAACATGTGTCATATACATCTCTATAGCAATTATCTAAACCAGAATATGTAATATCATCATTTTCACTAAAAGTAGAGGTCTCAAATATAGGATCTTCAAGCACAACATCCCCAAGCTTAGAGCTTTCAATATCATCGTTTAAGGGGACATGAATAATGCTATCATCATTACTTTCATAATCAGTACCAAAGAGATTTCCAATATCAAAGGTAGTGTGCTCATCCAAATCATGATCACTAACATGGGTACAGGGCATAGGAAGATCATCGTACTCAGATTCATTATCATAATAATCATTAGGCGCAACATACTTACGGTTACCTATTGTTACCTCATACACGCGGGGATATGCCATTGCCTCTTTCTCTTTATTCTCCTTCTTCTTCTTCTTCTTCTTCTTCTTCTTCGTTCCCTTCTTCTTCTTCTTTTCCTTCTCCTCGTTCCCTTCTTTAGGAGGAAGAGGCTTGAAGGGTGGCTTGTCCGCATAACCTGATTTACTTTCAGAAACAATAGAAGAAACTTGGGAGGATCCCTCCTTTTCATTAATTAGTTGAAAACACACAGCGGTCCTATCATATTTTGGCAAGGTGTCATCTTCTAAAATATTTTGTATGTAAGTGTTTGTATGGCTATTGTCAATGCAATAAGAAAAACACCCATGCAGGACATCATCAATATCAAGATCACTCATATGTAACAAAGAGATTTTTCTTGAGAGCTCTTCACACCACAAAAATAAAGTAAGTTCATCATGCTGATTAGGAGTAATTTCATCATCACAATACAAATTTGCAGCACTCATTGGGTTCAAATTATCATTGGAGGAGCATTGAAAATTAAAATGACCCACTTCATGGCAAACTTCACAAATAAAAGGATAGAGGGCACAAACTTTTTTACCAAGATCATCTAGAGTCCTAGCCCACTTTCTAGTTTTTTCATTAATATGGTGGATACAATATTCATCTTCGATTTGATTAATTCCACAAGGTCTATGCATTCCACAAAAATTAACATGCTTATAGGAAATAGCATTCTTAGGAGTTTGAGCATGCTTATTGCAATCATTAACAACAATTTCATTCTTCATGCAAGCCTCTTTAAAAGGTTCATGATACTTATCAAAATTCTTTTTAGGCAATTCAAAATGAGAAGCAAAGGCTTTATAAAGATTTGCAGCAACTTGAGAGTCAAGACCATAAGTAGCACTCATATCTCGAAATTTATCAGTATCCATAAAAGTTTCAATGCATTCATAATCATAATTTATACCTGACTCTTCACCTTTGTTGTTCTCCCATCCTTCAGCGTTGTCCTAAATCCGATCAAGAAGATCCCACCTAGCTTCAACCTCCTTGCTTGTGAAAGATCCCTCCGAACAGGCATCCAGATAGTCCTTGTGTTGTCCTGAAATCCTCGCATAAAAATTGTTAACAATAACATTACGGGGGAGCTCATGGATGGGACATTTGAGCATTAGTGACTTCAATCTCCCCCACGCTTGAGAGATACTCTCTCCATTACGAGGATAAAAGTTATAAATGTAATTCCTATCAATATGCACTTCATGAGGAGGATAAAATTTAGAGTAAAAGAGAGATACAATTTCCTCCCAACCAAGAGAATGACTATTCTTCAACAATTTATACCAATGCGCCGCTTTACCAGACAGCGAAACAGAGAATAGCTTCTTCCTCACTTCATCCATAGAGATACCTGCACACTTGAATAACCCGCATAATTCATGCAAAAACAGTAAATGATCTCCAGGATGGACAGTTCCATCCCCTTCATAGCGGTTATCCATAACACGTTCAATAATTTTCATAGGTATTTTATACGGAATACTTTCAGCAGGTGGATTTAAAATATCAGAAGCATCATTAGAGTTATCGCATATGGGAGATAAAGCATTATCAGAGCAAAATATTTCTTCCAAAGCGGAGGAGCAAAAAAGATTATTTTTATGTAAACTAGCTTCCCCAAGCTTAGACTTATCCATAGCATTAGCAGTGATTGCGTTCATACTAATAATATTGCTACTAGCATGCAATTGAGGCTCCATAGGTTCTTTAATTTTCGCATCACACAATTCATGTCTTAACTCAGGAAATAAAATAAGAAGCTCATTGTTGTCCATTATGCCTAACTAGTGTAAAACAAGAAACAAAAAGATGCAATTGCAGGATCTAAAGGAAATAGCTTCGAGCACACACACAATGGCTTGATGGCGTGTAACTCACACGTTCGTTGGGAACCCCAAGAGGAAGGTATGATGCGCACAGTAGCAAGTTTTCCCTCAGAAAGAAACCAAGGTTTAATCGAACCAGTAGGAGCCAAGAAGCACGTTGAAGGTTGATGGTGGCGAAATGTGATGCGGCGCAACAACAGGGATTCCGGCGCCAACGTGGAATCTGCACAACAAAACCAAAGTACTTTGCCCCAACGAAACAGTGAGGTTGTCAATCTCACCGGCTTGCTGTAACAAAGGATTAAACGTATCGAGTGGAAGATGTTTGCAAAGAAAACAGTAAAACACAATTGCAGTAGATTGTATGCTATGTAAAGAATAGGACCGGGGTCCACAGTTCACTAGAGGTGTCTCTCCCATAAGATAAAAGCATGTTGGGTGAACAAATTACAGTCGGGCAATTGACAAATAGAGAAAGGCATAACAATGCATATACATGATATGATAAATATAGTGAGATTTAATCCGGGCATTACGACAAAGTACATAGACCGCCATCCAACTGCATCTATGCCTAAAAAGTCCACCTTCAGGTTATCATCCGAACCCCATTCAGTATTAAGTTGCTAAGCAACAGACAATTGCATTAAGTATGGTGCGTAATGTAATCAACAACTACATCCTTAGACATAGCATCAATGTTTTATCCCTAGTGGCAACAGCACATCACAACCTTAGAACCTACTGTCACGATCCCAGGTGTCAATGAAGGCATGAACCCACTATCGAGCATAAATACCCCCTCTTGGAGTTAAGAGCAAAAACTTGGCCAGAGCCTCTACTAATAACGGAGAGCATGCAAGATCATAAACAACACATAAACAATAGATTGATAATCACCATAACATAGTATTCTCTATCCATCGGATCCCGACAAACACAACATATAGAATTACAGATAGATGATCTTGATCATGTTAGGCAGCTCACAAGATCCAACAATGAAGCACAACGAGGAGAAGACGACCATCTAGCTACTGCTATGGACCCATGGTC
Source organism: Lolium multiflorum (assembly GCA_030979885.1). Classification (NCBI taxonomy): domain Eukaryota; kingdom Viridiplantae; phylum Streptophyta; class Magnoliopsida; order Poales; family Poaceae; genus Lolium; species Lolium multiflorum. Next base: position 81,746,852 of record CM061750.1, read on the forward strand.
CAGGGGTGAACTACTCACTCATCACTCCGGAGGCGATCATGGCGATGAAGAGTCCTCCGGGAGATGAATCCCCTCTCCGGCAGGGTGCCGGAGGCGATCTCCTTAATCCCCCGAGATGGGATTCGCGGCGGCGGCATCTCTGGAAGGTTTTCCGTATCGTGGCTCTCGGTACTGGGGGTTTCGCGACGGAGGCTTTAAGTAGGCGGAAGGTCAACGCGGGGGCCACACGAGGGGGGGGGCAGGCCGGCGCGGCCAGGGCCGCCGCCCTATGCCCTGGCTACCTCGTGGCCCCACTTCGTTATCTCTTCGGTCTTCTGGAAGCTTCGTGCAAAAATAGGACCCTGGGCGAAAGTTTCGTCCAATTCCGAGAATATTTCCTTACTAGGATTTCTGAAACAAAAACAAGAAAGCAACTGGCTCTTCGGCATCTCGTTAATAGGTTAGTTCCAAAAAATGCATAAATATGACATATAATGTGCATAAAACATGTAGGTATCATCAATAAAGTAGCATGGAACATAAGAAATTATCGATACGTTGGAGACGTATCAGCATCCCCAAGCTTAGTTCTGCTCGTCCCGAGCAGGTAAAACGATAACAAAGATAATTTCTGAAGTGACATGCCATCATAATCTTGATCATACTATTTGTAAACATATGTAATGAATGCAGCGATCAAAACAAAGGTAATGACATGAGTAAACAAGTGAATCATAAAGCAAAGACTTTTCATGAATAGTACTTCAAGACAAGCATCAATAAGTCTTGCATAAGAGTTAACTCATAAAGCAATAAATCAAAGTAAAGGTATTGAAGCAACACAAAGGAAGATTAAGTTTCAGCGGTTGCTTTCAACTTATAACATGTATATCTCATGGATATTGTCAACATAAAGTAATATAACAAGTGCAATATGCAAGTATGTAGGAATCAATGCACAGTTCACACAAGTGTTTGCTTCTTAAGGTGGAGGGAGATAGGTAAACTGACTCAACAATAAAAGTAAAAGAATGGTCCTTCAAAGAGGAAAGCATCGATTGCTGTATTTGTGCTAGAGCTTTTATTTTGAAAACATGAAACAATTTTGTCAACGGTAGTAATAAAGCATATGAGTTATGTAAATTATATCTTACAAGTTGCAAGCCTCATGCATAGTATACTAATAGTGCCCGCACCTCGTCCTACTTAGCTTGGACTACCGGATCTTTGCATGCCATGTTTCAACCAAGTGTCACAAAGGGGTACCTCCATGCCGCCTGTACAAAGGTCTAAGGAGAATGCTCGCATTTTGGATTTCTCGCTTTTGATTATTCTCAACTTAGACATCCATACCGGGACAACATGGACAACAGATAATGGACTCCTCTTAAATGCATAAGCATGTAGCAACAATTATTATTCTCATATGAGATTGAGGATATATGTCCAAAACTGAAACTTCAACCATGATTCATGGCTTTAGTTAGCGGCCCAATGTTCTTCTCTAACAATTTTGCATGCTCCAACCACTAAAATGATAGATCCTTCAGACAAGACGGACATGCATAGCAACTCACATGATATTCAACAATAGTTGATGGCGTTCCCCAGAAACATGGTTATCGCACAACAAGCAACTTAATAAAAGATAAAGTGCATAAGTACATATTCAATACTACGATAGTTTTTAAGGCTATTTTGTCCCATGAGCTATATATTGCAAAGGTGAATGATGGAATTTTAAAGGTAGCACTCAAGCAATTTACTTTGGAATGGCGGAGAAATACCACGTAGTAGGTAGTTATGGTGGACACAAATGGCATAGTAGTTGGCTCAAGGATTTTGGATGCATGAGAAGTATTCCCTCTCGATACAAGGTTTAGGCTAGCAAGGTTATTTGAAGCAAACTCAAGGATGAACAAGTGCAGCAAAACTCACATAAAAGACATATTGTAAACATTATAAGACTCTACACCGTCTTCCTTGTTGTTCAAAACTCAATACTAGATATTATCTAGACCTTAGAGAAACCAAATATGCAAATCAAATTTTAGCAAGCTCTATGTATTTCTTCATTAATGGGTGCAAAGCATATGATGCAAGAGCTTAAACATGAGCACAACAATTGCCAAGTATCACATTATCCAAGACATTTTAGAATTACTACATGTAGCATTTTCCAATTCCAACCATATAACAATTTAACGAAGAAGAAACTTCGCCTTGAACATTATGAGTAAAGCCTAAGGACACATGTGTCCATATGCAACAGCGGAGCGTGTCTCTCTCCCACAAAGTGAATGCTAGGATCCATTTTATTCAAACAAAAACAAAAACAAAAACAAACCGACGCTCCAAGTAAAGAACACAAGATGTGATTGAATAAAAATATAGTTTCAGGGGAGGAACCTGATGATGTTGTCGATGAAGAAGGGGATGCCTTGGGCATCCCCAAGCTTAGACGCTTGAGTCTTCTTAAAATATGCAGGGGTGAACCACGGGGGCATCCCCAAGCTTAGAGCTTTCACTCCTCTTGATCATAGTATATCATTCTCCTCTCTTGACCCTTGAAAACTTCCTTCACACCAAACTTCAAGCAAACTCATTAGAGGGTTAGTGCACAATTAATAATTCACATATTCAGAGGTGGCACAATCATTCTTTACACTTCTGGACATTGCATAATGCTACTGGACATTAATGGATCAAAGAAATAAATCCAACATAGCAAAAGAGGCAATGCGAAATAAAAGGCAGAATCTGTCAAAAACAGAACAGTCCGTAAAGACGAATTTAAAGCTGGCACCAGACTTGCTCAAATGGAAAAACTCAAAACTAATGAAAGTTGCGTACATATCTGAGGATCACGCTCGTAAATTGGCAGATTTTTTCGAATTTTCTACAGAGAACTGTGCCCAGATTCGTGACAGACAGCAATGCTGTTTCTGCGCAGCGATCCAAAATATAACATCAACTTTGACATAGAAACTTTACTTGGCACAAAAACATGATAAGGAGAGGTTGCTACAGTATTAAACAACTTCCAAGACTCAACAAAACAAAAAATTGCTGTAGGTAAAAACATGGGTTGTCTCCCATAAGCGCTTTTCTTTAACGCCTTTCAGCTAGGCGCAGAAAGTGCAAATCAAGTAACATCGAGAGTAGAAGCATCAACATCATAACTTGTTCTAATAATAGAATCAAAAGGCAACTTCATTCTCTTTCTAGGGAAGTGTTCCATACCTTTCTTGAGAGGAAATTGATATTTAATATTACCTTCCCTCATATCAATAACAGCACCAACGGTTCGAAGAAAAGGTCTTCCCAACACAATAGGACAAGATGCATTGCATTCGATATCCAAGACAACAAAATCAACGGGGACAAGGTTATTGTTAACCGTAATATGCACATTATCAATCCTCCCCAAAGGTTTCTTTTTAACATTATCGGCAAGATTAACATCCAAATAACAATTCTTCAATGGTGGCAAGTCAAGCATATCATAAATCTTTTTAGGCATAACAGAAATACTTGCACCAAGATCACATAAAGCATTACATTCAAAGTCATTGAATTTCATTTTAATGATGGGCTCCCAACCATCTTCTAGCTTTCTAGGAATAGAAGTTTCAAGTTTTAGTTTCTCTTCTCTAGCTTTTATGAGAGCATTTGTAATATGTTTTGTAAAGGCTAAATTTATAGCACTAGCATTAGGACTTTTAGCAAGTTTTTGTAAGAACTTTATAACTTCAGAGATGTGGCAATCATCAAAATCTAAATCATTATGAGCTACAGCAATGGGATCATTGTTCCCAAGGTTGGAAAAAATTTCAGCAGTTTTATCACAAGCAGTTTCAGCAGTTTTAGCAATTTCAGGCAGTTTTGTTCGCTTTGCACTAGGAGTAGAAACATTGCCAACACCAATTATATTACCATTGATAGTAGGAGGTGCAGCAACATGTGGAGAATTAGCATTACTAGTGGTGGTAATAGTCCAAACTTTAGCTACATTATTCTCTTTAGCTAGTTTTTCATTTTCTTCTCTATCCCACCTAGCACGCAGTTCAGCCATTAATCTTATATTCTCATTAATTCTAACTTGGATGGAATTTGCTGTAGTAGTAATCTTATTATCAATATCATCAGGTTTAGCAGCCATTTTATTAATTAAAGAAGATTGTGATGCAGACATGTATGAGATTCGGGTTTCAGCATTTGAAATTTTAGTTTGCAGACCAGAAATCTCCCTATTCAAGTTTTCAAGTTGATTTCCTATATTTTTCAACAAGGTAGATTGTTCATTCATAGTTTTAGTAAACAATTGATTTTGCTCATATTGTGATTGCATAAAGTTTTTAGTGGATCTTTCAATTTCTAGCATCCTTTCCTCATATCTACCATAAGTATTACCATAATCATTACCACTAGCAGGATATGGCCTATAGTTATTACCAGAGTTGTTCCTATAAGCATTGTTGTTGAAATTATTGTTTTTAATGAAATTCACATCAACATTTTCTTCTTGAGCAACCAATGAAGCTAAAGGAACATTATTAGGATCAACATTAGATCTACCATTCACAAGCATAGACATAATCACATCAATCTTATCACTCAAGGAAGAGGTTTCTTCAACAGAATTTACCTTCTTACCTTGTGGAGCTCTTTCCGTGTGCCATTCAGAGTAATTTATCATCATATCATCAAGAAGTTTTGTAGCCGCCCCCAATGTGATGGACATAAAGGTACCTCCAGCAGCTGAATCCAATAAATTCCGCGAAGAAAAATTTAGTCCTGCATAGAAGGTTTGGATGATCATCCAAGTAGTCAGTCCATGGGTTGGGCAATTCTTTACCAAAGTTTTCATTCTCTCCCATGCTTGAGCAACATGTTCAGTATCTAATTGTTTAAAATTCATTATGCTACTTCTCAAAGATATAATTTTAGCGGGAGGATAATATCTACCAATAAAAGCATCCTTGCATTTAGTCCATGAATCAATACTATTCTTAGGCAAAGATAGCAACCAATCTTTAGCTCTTCCTCTTAATGAGAAAGGAAACACTTTCAATTTAATAATATCACCATCTACATCTTTATACTTTTGCATTTCACAAAGTTCAACAAAATTATTGAGATGGGCAGCAGCATCATCAGAACTAACACCAGAAAATTGATCTCTCATGACAAGATTTAGTAAAGCAGGTTTAATTTCAAAGAATTCTGCTGTAGTAGCAGGTGGAGCAATAGGTGTGCATAGGAAATCATTATTATTTGCATTTGTGAAGTCACACAACTTAGTATTTTCAGGGGTATTCATTTTAGCAACAGTAAATAAAGCAAACTAGATAAAGTAAATGCAAGTAACTAATTTTTTTGTGTTTTTGATATAGAGAGCAAGATAGTAAATAAAGTAAAACTAGCAACTAATTTTTTTGTATTTTGTTTAGGTGCAACAAACAAAGTAGTAAATAAAATAAAGCAAGACAAAAACAAAGTAAAGAGATTGAGAAGTGGAGACTCCCCTTGCAGCGTGTCTTGATCTCCCCGGCAACGGCGCCAGAAAAAGAGCTTGATGGCGTGTAACTCACACGTTCGTTGGGAACCCCAAGAGGAAGGTATGATGCGCACAGTAGCAAGTTTTCCCTCAGAAAGAAACCAAGGTTTAATCGAACCAGTAGGAGCCAAGAAGCACGTTGAAGGTTGATGGTGGCGAAATGTGATGCGGCGCAACAACAGGGATTCCGGCGCCAACGTGGAATCTGCACAACAAAACCAAAGTACTTTGCCCCAACGAAACAGTGAGGTTGTCAATCTCACCGGCTTGCTGTAACAAAGGATTAAACGTATCGAGTGGAAGATGTTTGCAAAGAAAACAGTAAAACACAATTGCAGTAGATTGTATGCTATGTAAAGAATAGGACCGGGGTCCACAGTTCACTAGAGGTGTCTCTCCCATAAGATAAAAGCATGTTGGGTGAACAAATTACAGTCGGGCAATTGACAAATAGAGAAAGGCATAACAATGCATATACATGATATGATAAATATAGTGAGATTTAATCCGGGCATTACGACAAAGTACATAGACCGCCATCCAACTGCATCTATGCCTAAAAAGTCCACCTTCAGGTTATCATCCGAACCCCATTCAGTATTAAGTTGCTAAGCAACAGACAATTGCATTAAGTATGGTGCGTAATGTAATCAACAACTACATCCTTAGACATAGCATCAATGTTTTATCCCTAGTGGCAACAGCACATCACAACCTTAGAACCTACTGTCACGATCCCAGGTGTCAATGAAGGCATGAACCCACTATCGAGCATAAATACCCCCTCTTGGAGTTAAGAGCAAAAACTTGGCCAGAGCCTCTACTAATAACGGAGAGCATGCAAGATCATAAACAACACATAAACAATAGATTGATAATCACCATAACATAGTATTCTCTATCCATCGGATCCCGACAAACACAACATATAGAATTACAGATAGATGATCTTGATCATGTTAGGCAGCTCACAAGATCCAACAATGAAGCACAACGAGGAGAAGACGACCATCTAGCTACTGCTATGGACCCATGGTCCAGGGGTGAACTACTCACTCATCACTCCGGAGGCGATCATGGCGATGAAGAGTCCTCCGGGAGATGAATCCCCTCTCCGGCAGGGTGCCGGAGGCGATCTCCTGAATCCCCCGAGATGGGATTCGCGGCGGCGGCGTCTCTGGAAGGTTTTCCGTATCGTGGCTCTCGGTACTGGGGGTTTCGCGACGGAGGCTTTAAGTAGGCGGAAGGTCAACGCGGGGGCCACACGAGGGCCCAGGCAGCCGGCGCGGCCAAGGGCCAGGCCGCGCCGCCCTATGCCCTGGCTGCCTCGTGGCCCCACTTCGTTATCTCTTCGGTCTTCTGGAAGCTTCGTGCAAAAATAGGACCCTGGGCGAAAGTTTCGTCCAATTCCGAGAATATTTCCTTACTAGGATTTCTGAAACAAAAAACAGCAGCAACTGGCTCTTCGGCATCTCGTTAATAGGTTAGTTCCAAAAAATGCATAAATATGACATATAATGTGCATAAAACATGTAGGTATCATCAATAAAGTAGCATGGAACATAAGAAATTATCGATACGTTGGAGACGTATCAGCGCCAAACGGTTACCTGGAACCGGAGTATGAGTGCCTTTTACCTTTCCTCCCCGGCAACGGCGCCAGAAAAGTGCTTGATGTCTACGGGTGCTTCTATTCTTGTAGACAGTGTTGGGCCTCCAAGAGCAGAGGTTTGTAGAACAGCAGCAAGTTTCCCTCAAGTGGATCACCCAAGGTTTATCGAACTCAGGGAGGAAGAGGTCAAAGATATCCCTCTCAAGCAACCCTGTAATCACAAAGCAAGAAGTCTCTTGTGTCCCCAACACACCAAATACACTTGTCAGATGTATAGGTGCACTAGTTCGGCGAAGAGATAGTGAAATACAAGTAATATGGATGTATATGAGTGGTAATAGCAATCTGAATAAAATATGGCAGCGAGTAAACATGCAACAAAACAGTAAACAAACGGAGATTCGATGCTTGGAAGCAAGGCCCAGGGATCCTGCTTTCACTAGTGGACACTCTCAACAATGATCACATAATAGAACCACTCTACACTCTTTTGTTGGATGATGAACACCACTAACTGTGTAGGATTACACGAACCCTCAATGCCGGAGTTAACAAGCTCCACAGTATTCGATATTCATGTTTAAGTAACCTTAGAGTGCAAGATAGATCAACACAATTACACCAAGAACTAACATAGCATGCACACTATCACCATCACACTATGAAGGAGGCATAGATCACATCAATACTTATCATAGCAATAGTTAACTTCATAATCTACAAGAGATTACAATCATAGCCTACACCAAGTACTACACGATGCACACACTGTCACCATTACACCGTGCAGGAGGAATAGAGTACTTTAATAACATTACTAGAGTAGCACATAGATGATATTCAACTAGATCACATAAAGAGAGAGATGAACCACATAGCTACAGCGGAGCCCTCAGCCCCGGGGGTGAATTACTCCCTCCTCATCATGGAGACAGCGATGGCGGTGAAGATGGCGGTGGAGACGGCGGTGGAGATGACTCCGGGGGCAATTCCCCGTCCCGGCGGCGTGCCGGAACAGAGACTTCTGTCCCCCGAATCTTGATTTCGCGATGGCGGCGGCTCTGGAAGGTTTTCTCGGGTTTCGTCAATCATGATAGGGTTTTCGCGACGGAGACCTTAAGTAGGCGGAAGGGTAGCCTCGGAGGGGGGGGCCCACACACTAGGGGGGCGCGCCCCCCCCTGGGCCGCGCCGGGGCGTGTGGGGCCCCCGCTCCTCTCCGGTACTTCTTCGGCTCGGAGGCTTCCGGTGAAAATAAGGTACGGGCGTTGATTTCGTCCGATTCCGAGAATATTTCCTTACTAGGATTTCTGAAACCAAAAACAGCAGAAAACGGAACTGGCACTTCGGCATCTCGTCAATAGGTTAGTTCCGGAAAACGCATCAAAACGATGTAAAGTGTGCATAAAACATGTAAGTATCATCATAAAAGTAGCATGGAACATAAGAAATTATAGATACGTTTGAGACGTATCAACCTACCGAAAAACTTACAAACAATGGCATCAACGATGCTCAAAGGTGCATTGAGGATTGCCCCAAACAACAATGTGTCAACGGCACCTAAAGGAAACTGTAAATGTCGGGTTGCTCGATTTGAGTCTACTCACGGTTGCAAGCATTAGTGCCCAGACTCGGGAACTACTTCCATCGGGAGCGCTGGACACGCACACGATAAAATTATCGGCTCCTCTGGGCCATCATCCGAATCATCGGATCCTCCTGGGTATCATCCGAATCATCGGCTCCTCTGGGCCATCATCCAAATCATCAGCTCCACTGGGCCATCATCTCAATCATCGGCTCTTCTGGGATATCATCTCAATCATCGGCTCTTCTGGGATATCATCTGAATCATCAGCTCCACTGGGCCATCATCTCAATCATCGTCTTCTCAGGGCCATTGATACGTCTCCAACGTATCTATAATTTCTTAAGTTCCATGCTACTTTATTGATGATATCTACATGTTTTATACACATTATATGTCATTATTATGCATTTTCCGGAACTAACCTATTGACGAGATGCCGAAGGGCCAGTTCTGTTTTCTGCTGTTTTTGGTTTCAGAAATCCTAGTAAGGAAATATTCTCGGAATCGGACGAAATCAACGCCCAGCATCTTAGGATCACACGAAGCTTCCAGAACACCCGAGAGGGACCAGAGGGGGGCACCTGGCCCGCCGGCCAGGGGGGGCGCCCTGGTGACCCTCCGACGCCGCCTCTTCGCCTATATAAAGGTCCCTGACCTAAAACACGATACGAATAAGCCACGGTACGAGAAACCTTCCAGAGCCGCTGCCATCGCAAGCCAAGATCCGGGGGACAGGAGTCTCTGTTCCGGCACGCCGCCGGACGGGGAAGTGCCCCCGGAAGGCTTCTCCATCGACACCGCTGCCATCTTCACCGCCATCTTCATCAACGCTGCTGCTCCCATGAGGAGGGAGTAGTTCTCCATCGAGGCTCGGGGCTGTACCGGTAGCTATGTGGTTCATCTCTCTCCTATGTACTTCAATACAATAATCTCATGAGCTGCCTTACATGATTGAGATTCATATGATGATGCTTGTAATCTAGATGTCATTATGCTAGTCAAGTGGGTTTTACTTATGTGATCTCCGGAGACTCCTTGTCCCACGTGTGTAAAGGTGATAGTGTGTGCACCGTGTGGGTCTCTTAGGCTATATTTCACAGAATACTTATTCACTGTTATGAATGGCATAGTGAAGTGCTTATTTATATCCCTTTATGATTGCAATGTGCTTTGTATCGCTACTAGTCTATGTGCTACTCATGTGATGTTATTAAAGTAGTCTATTCCTCCTGCATGGTGTAATGGTGACAGTGTGTGCATCGTGTGGTTCTTGTCGTAGGCTATGATCATAATCTCTTGTAGGTTATGGAGTTGATTATCGCTATGATAGTATTGATGTGATTTATTCCCCCTTCATAGTGTAAAGGTGACAGTGTGTATGCTATGTTAGTACTCGGTTTATTTTGCAAAGATCTATTATGCTCTAAGGTTACTTAAACATGAATATCGAATGTTGTGGAGCTTGTTAACTCCGGCATTGAGGGTTCGTGTAATCCTACGCAACGAATGGTGTTCATTATCAAACAAGAGTATATGTAGCACAAATGAGAGAAGTTATTATTTATTATGCGATCAATGTTGAGAGTGTCCACTAGTGAAAGTATGATCCCTAGGCCTTGTTTCCACCACAAAGAATTGCTTCCCACGCCAGCAAGCTATTTTCTGGCGCCGCTTGTTTACTGTTTTACTGCATCTTTACTTTCTGCAATATTACCACCATCTATACCACCTGTGTTTTACTATCTCTTCGCCGAACTAGTGCACCTATACATCTGACAAGTGTATTAGGTGTGTTGGGGACACAAGAGACTTCTTGCTTTGTGGTTGCAGGGTTGCTTGAGAGGGATATCTTTGACCTCTTCCTCCCTGAGTTTGATAAACCTTGGGTGATCCACTTAAGGGAAAACTTGCTGCTGTTCTACAAACCTCTGCTCTTGGAGGCCCAACACTGTCTACAGGAAAAGAAGCGTGAGTAGACATCAAGCTATTTTCTGGCGCCGTTGCCGGGGAGGAAAGGTAAAAGGTACTCACACTCCGGATCTCGGCTACTAAGCTATTTTCCGGCGCCGTTGTAAGTACTCGAAGCTATTTCCTTTAGATCCTGCAATTGCATCTTTTGGTTTCTTGTTTACACTAGTTAGGCATAATGGAAAGTAACAATGAGCTTCTTATTCTATTTCCTGAGTTAAGACATGGATTGTTTGCTGCGAAAATTAAAAAACCTATGGAATCTTATTTGCATGCTAGTAGCAATGATATTAGTATGAACGCTTTGAACACCATTGTTGTTAATGATATGGAAAATTCTAAGCTTGGGGAAGCTGGTTTTGATGAGCATGATATTTTTAGTCCCCCAAGCATTGAGGAGAAATCTACTTGCTTCTATTCTTGTAGACAGTGTTGGGCCTCCAAGAGCAGAGGTTTGTAGAACAGCAGCAAGTTTCCCTTAAGTGGATCACCCAAGGTTTATCGAACTCAGGGAGGAAGAGGTCAAAGATATCCCTCTCAAGCAACCCTGCAATCACGATACAAGAAGTCTCTTGTGTCCCCAACACACCAAATACACTTGTCAGATGTATAGGTGCACTAGTTCGGCGAAGAGATAGTAAAACACAGTGGTATAGATGGTGGTAATATTGCAGAAAGTAAAGATGCAGTAAAACAGTAAACAAGCGGCGCCAGAAAATAGCTTGCTGGCGTAGGAAGCAATTCTTTGTGGTGGAAACAAGGCCTAGGGATCATACTTTCGCTAGTGGACACTCTCAACATTGATCACATAATAAATAAGTTCTCTTTCCTTTGTGCTACATATACTCTTGTTAGATGATGAACACCACTAATTGTGTAGGATTACACGAACCCTCAATGCCGGAGTTAACAAGCGCCACAACATTCGATATTCATGTTTAAGTAACCTTAGAGTATAATAGATCTTTGCAAAATAGACCAAGTACTAACATAGCATGCACACTGTCACCATCACACTATGAAGGAGGCATAGATCACATCAATACTATCATAGCGATAATCAACTCCATAACCTACAAGAGATTATGATCATAATCTACGACAAGAACTACACGATGCACACACTGTCACCATTACACCATGCAGGAGGAATAGACTACTTTAATAACATCACATGAGTAGCACATAGATAAATAGTGATACAAAACACATTGCAATCATAAAGGGATATAAATAAGCACTTCACTACGCCATTCATAACAGTGAATAAGTATTCTGTGAAATATAGCCTAAGAGACCCACACGGTGCACACACTGTCACCTTTACACACGTGGGACAAGGAGTCTCCGGAGATCACATAAGTAAAACCCACTTGACTAGCATAATGACATCTAGATTACAAGCATCATCATATGAATCTCAATCATGTAAAGCAGCTCATGAGATTATTGTATTGAAGTACATAGGAGAGAGATGAACCACATAGCTACCGGTACAGCCCCGAGCCTCGATGGAGAACTACTCCCTCCTCATGGGAGCAGCAGTGGTGATGAAGATGGCGGTGGAGATGGCAGCGGTGTCGATGGAGAAGCCTTCCGGGGGCACTTCCCCGTCCCGGCGGCGTGCCGGAACAGAGACTCCTGTCCCCGATCTTGGCTTCGCGATGGCGGCGGCTCTGGAAGGTTTCGCGTACCGTGGCTTATTCTTCGGGGTTTTAGGTCAGGGACCTTATATAGGCGAAAGGGCAGCCTCGGAGGGGCCTGGTGGGCCCACACACTAAGGCGGCGCGGCCCCCTCGGCCGCGCCGGGTGTTGTGGGGCCCCGGGCCTCTCTGCGGCTCTCGGGTGTTCTGGATGCTTCCGGGCAAAATAGGAACCTGGCATTGATTTCGTCCGATTCCGAGAATATTTCCTTACTAGGATTTCTGAACCAAAAACAGCAGAAAACAGGCTGGCCTTCGGCATCTCGTCAATAGGTTAGTTCCGGAAAACGCATAATAATGACATATAATGTGTATAAAACATGTAGATATCATCAATAAAGTAGCATGGAACATAAGAAATTATAGATACGTTGGAGACGTATCAGCATCCCCAAGCTTAGTTCTGCTCGTCCCGAGCAGGTAAAACGATAACAAAGATAATTTCTGAAGTGACATGCCGTCATAAACTTGATCATATTGTAAACATATGTAATGAATGCAGCGATCAAAACAATGGTAATGACATGAGTAAACAACTGAATCATAAAGCAATGACTTTTCATGAATAGCACTTTCAAGACAGGCATCAATAAGTCTTGCATAAAAGTTAACTCATAAAGCAATAATTCAAAGTAGAGGTATTGAAGCAACACAAAGGAAGATTAAGTTTCAGCGGTTGCTTTCAACTTATAACATGTATATCTCATGGATATTGTCAATGTAAAGTAATATAACAAGTGCAATATGCAAGTATGTAGGAATCAATGCACAGTTCACACAAGTGTTTGCTTCTTGAGATGGAGAGAAATAGGTGAACTGACTCAACAATAAAAGTAAAAGAATGGCCCTTCGCAGAGGGAAGCATTGATTGCTATATTTGTGCTAGAGCTTTGGTTTTGAAAACATATAGAGAGCATAAAAGTAAAATTTTGAGAGGTGTTTGTTGTTGTCAACGAATGGTAGTGGGTACTCTAACCCCCTTGCCAGACAAACCTTCAAAGAGCGGCTCCCATTTTATTTTATTTTTGGGTGGCACTCCTTCCAACCTTGCTTTCACAAACCATGGCTAACCGAATCCTCGGGTGCCTGCCAACAATCTCATACCATGAAGGAGTGCCTTTTTATTTTAGTTTTATTATGATGACACTCCTCCCCACCTTTGCTTTCTCAAGCCATGGCTAACCGAATCCTTCGGGTGCCGTCCAACAATCACATACCATGGAGGAGTGTCTATTTTTGTTAATTAATTTGGGACTGGGAATCCCATTGCCAGCTCTTTTTGCAAAATTATTGGATAAGCGGATGAAGCCACTAGTCCATTGGTGAAAGTTGCCCAACAAGATTGAAAGATAAACACCACATACTTCCTCATGAGCTATAAAACATTGACACAAATAAGAGGTAATAACTTTTGAATTGTTTAAAGATAGCACTCAAGCAATTTACTTTGGAATGGCGGAGAAATACCATGTAGTAGGTAGGTATGGTGGACACAAATGGCATAGTGGTTGGCTCAAGGATTTTGGATGCATGAGAAGTATTCCCTCTCTATACAAGGTTTAGGCTAGCAAGGTTATTTGAAACAAACACAAGGATGAACCGGTGCAGCAAAACTCACATAAAAGACATATTGTAAACATTATAAGACTCTACACCGTCTTCCTTGTTGTTCAAAACTCAATACTAGAAATTATCTAGACTTTAGAGAGACCAAATATGCAAACCAAATTTTAGCAAGCTCTATGTATTTCTTCATTAATGGGTGCAAAGTATATGATGCAAGATCTTAAACATGAGCACAACAATTGCCAAGTATCACATTATCCAAGACATTTTACCAATTACTACATGTAGCATTTTCTGTTTCCAACCATATAACAATTAACGAAGCAGTTTCAACCTTCGCCATGAACATTAAAAGCTAAGAACACATGTGTTCATATGAACCAGCGGAGCGTGTCTCTCTCCCACACAAGGATGAACTTATTCAGAGAATGAAAATAACAAAACAAAAATAAAAGCACACAGACGCTCCAAGTAAAATACATAAGATGTGACCGAATAAAAATATAGTTTCACTAGAAGAAACCTGATAAGTTGTCGATGAAGAAGGGGATGCCTTGGGCATCCCCAAGCTTAGATGCTTGAGTCTTCTTAAAATATGCAGGGATGAACCACCGGGGCATCCCCAAGCTTAGACCTTTCACTCTTCTCGATCATAGTATATCACCCTCTTCTATTGACCCTTGAAAACTTCTGCCACACCAAACTTCAAGCAAACTCATTAGAGGGTTAGTGCATAATCAAAATTCACATGTTCAGAGGTGACACAATCATTCTTAACACTTCTGGACATTGCACAAAGCTTCTGAAAGTTAATGGAACAAAGAAACTCATTCAACATAGCAAAAGCGGCAATGCGAAATAAAAGACAGAATCTGTCAAAAACAGAACAGTCCGTAAAGATGCATCTGGACTGGGCACTTAACTTGCTCAAATGGAAAAACTCAAAACTAATGAAAGTTGCGTACATATCTGAGGATCACGCTCGTAATTTTGCAGATTTTTTCGATTTTTTTACAGAGACTTATGCCAGAATTCGTGACAGACAGCAATGCTGTTTCTGCGCAGCGATCCCAAATATAACATCAACTTTAGCATAGAAACTTTACTTGGCACAAAAACATGATAAGGAGAGGTTGCTACAGTAGTAAACAACTTCCAAGACTCAACAAAACAAAAATTGCTGTAGTAAAATAAACACATGGGTTATCTCCCAAGAAGTTCTTTCTTTATAGCCATTAAGATGGGCTCAGCAATTTTAATGATGCTCTCATGAAAATAGACAATGAAGCAAAAGAGAACATCAAGAAGCAAATTCAAAGCACATTTAAGCCTAACATGCTTCCTATGCATAGGAATCTTGTACACAAATAAATTCATGAAGAACAAAGTGGCAAGCATAGAAAAGCAACATAAGCGCAATTTCAAGATTCTCAACATAAAGAGGGGAAACTTAATATTATTAAGATGCATATAACCATATTTCCCTCTCTCATAATAACTTTCAGTAGCATCATGAACAAACTCAACAATATAACTATCACATAAAGCATTCTTATCATGAGTCTCATGCATAAAATAATTACTACTCCCAACATAAGCATAGTCATTCTTATTAATTGTAGTGGGAGCAAATTCAACAAAGTAGCTATCAAATATAGGAGGTATATTGTAATCATAATCAAATTTATCCTCCATAACAGGTGGTAACAAAAGACTACTATCATTATAATCATCATAAATGGGAGGCATATCATAATCAACATAAACTTTCTCCTCAATACCCGGAGGGCTAAAGAGATCATTTTCATCAAAACCGACCTCCCCAAGCTTAGAATTTTCCATAGCATTAGCAACAATGGTGTTCAAAGCATTCATATTAATAACATTCCCATTAGCATGCATATAAATTTCCATGGGTTTTTTAATTCTCTCTTCAAACACATCATGTCCTAATTCAAGATAAAGTTCATAAAGATCTCTCATATTTTTGTTGTTTTCCATTATGCCTAACTAGTGTAAACAAGAAACCAAAAGATGCAATTGCAGGATCTAAAGGAAATAGCTTCGAGTACTTACAACGGCGCCGGAAAATAGCTTGGTAGCCGAGATCCGGAGTGTGAGTACCTTTTACCTTTCCTCCCCGGCAACGGCGCCAGAAAATAGCTTGATGTCTACGGGTGCTTCTATTCTTGTAGACAATGTTGGGCCTCCAAGAGCAGAGGTTTGTAGAACAGCAGCAAGTTTCCCTTAAGTGGATCACCCAAGGTTTATCGAACTCAGGGAGGAAGAGGTCAAAGATATCCCTCTCAAGCAACCCTGCAATCACGATACAAGAAGTCTCTTGTGTCCCCAACACACCAAATACACTTGTCAGATGTATAGGTGCACTAGTTCGGCGAAGAGATAGTAAAACACAAGTGGTATAGATGGTGGTAATATTGCAGAAAGTAAAGATGCAGTAAAACAGTAAACAAGCGGCGCCAGAAAATAGCTTGCTGGCGTAGGAAGCAATTCTTTGTGGTGGAAACAAGGCCTAGGGATCATACTTTCGCTAGTGGACACTCTCAACATTGATCACATAATAAATAAGTTCTCTTTCCTTTGTGCTACATATACTCTTGTTAGATGATGAACACCACTAATTGTGTAGGATTACACGAACCCTCAATGCCGGAGTTAACAAGCGCCACAACATTCGATATTCATGTTTAAGTAACCTTAGAGTATAATAGATCTTTGCAAAATAGACCAAGTACTAACATAGCATGCACACTGTCACCATCACACTATGAAGGAGGCATAGATCACATCAATACTATCATAGTGATAATCAACTCCATAACCTACAAGAGATTATGATCATAATCTACGACAAGAACTACACGATGCACACACTGTCACCATTACACCATGCAGGAGGAATAGACTACTTTAATAACATCACATGAGTAGCACATAGATAAATAGTGATACAAAACACATTGCAATCATAAAGGGATATAAATAAGCACTTCACTACGCCATTCATAACAGTGAATAAGTATTCTGTGAAATATAGCCTAAGAGACCCACACGGTGCACACACTGTCACCTTTACACACGTGGGACAAGGAGTCTCCGGAGATCACATAAGTAAAACCCACTTGACTAGCATAATGACATCTAGATTACAAGCATCATCATATGAATCTCAATCATGTAAAGCAGCTCATGAGATTATTGTATTGAAGTACATAGGAGAGAGATGAACCACATAGCTACCGGTACAGCCCCGAGCCTCGATGGAGAACTACTCCCTCCTCATGGGAGCAGCAGCGGTGATGAAGATGGCGGTGGAGATGGCAGCGGTGTCGATGGAGAAGCCTTCCGGGGGCACTTCCCCGTCCCGGCGGCGTGCCGGAACAGAGACTCCTGTCCCCCAGATCTTGGCTTCGCGATGGCGGCGGCTCTGGAAGGTTTCGCGTACCGTGGCTTATTCTCGGGGTTTTAGGTCAGGGACCTTATATAGGCGAAAGGGCAGCCTCGGAGGGGGCCTGGTGGGCCCACACACTAAGGCGGCGCGGCCCCCCCTCTGGCCGCGCCAGGGTGTTGTGTGGGGCCCCAGGGCTTCTCTCTGGCGGCTCTCGGGTGTTCTGGATGCTTCCGGGCAAAATAGGAACCTGGGCATTGATTTCGTCCGATTCCGAAATAGTCTCCGTCGCGAAAAACCGAGAACGGAAAACCTTTCAGACGCCGCCGCCGCGAATCCCATCTCGGGGGATTCAGGAGATCGCCTCCGGCACCCTGCCGGAGAGGGGAATCATCTCCCGGAGGACTCTTCATCGCCATGATCGCCTCCGGAGTGATGAGTGAGTAGTTCACCCCTGGACTATGGGTCCATAGCAGTAGCTAGATGGTCGTCTTCTCCTAATTGTGCTTCATTGTTGGATCTTGTGAGCTGCCTAACATGATCAAGATCATCTATCTGTAATACTATATGTTGTGTTTGTCGGGATCCGATGGATAGAGAATACTATGTTATGGTGATTATCAATCTATTATTTATGTGTTGTTTATGATCTTGCATGCTCTCCGTTATTAGTAGAGGCTCTGGCCAAGTTTTTGCTCTTAACTCCAAGAGGGAGTATTTATGCTCGATAGTGGGTTCATGCCTCCATTGATATCTGGGACAGTGACAGAAAGTTCTAAGGTTGTGGATGTGCTGTTGCCACTAGGGATAAAACATTGATGCTATGTCTAAGGATGTAGTTGTTGATTACATTACGCACCATACTTAATGCAATTGTCTGTTGCTTGCAACTTAATACTGGAAGGGGTTCGGATGATAACCTGAAGGTGGACTTTTTAGGCATAGATGCATGTTGGATGGCGGTCTATGTACTTTGTCGTAATGCCCTGATTAAATCTCACTATATTTATCATATCATGTATATGCATTGTTATGCCCTTCTCTATTTGTCAATTGCCCGACTGTAATTTGTTCACCCAACATGCTTTTATCTTATGGGAGAGACACCTCTAGTGAACTGTGGACCCCGGTCCTATTCTTTACATCGCATACAATCTACTGCAATACTTGTTTTACTGTTTTCTTCGCAAATAATCATCTTCCACACAATACGGTTAATCCTTTGTTACAGCAAGCCGGTGAGATTGACAACCTCACTGTTTCGTTGGGGCAAAGTACTTTGGTTGTGTTGTGCAGGTTCCACGTTGGCGCCGGAATCCCTGGTGTTGCGCCGCATCACATTTCGCCACCATCAACCTTCAACGTGCTTCTTGGCTCCTCCTGGTTCGATAAACCTTGGTTTCTTTCTGAGGGAAAACTTGCTGCTGTGCGCATCATACCTTCCTCTTGGGGTTCCCAACGAACGTGTGAGTTACACGCCATCAAGCTCTTTTTCTGGCGCCGTTGCCGGGGAGATCAAGACACGCTGCAAGGGGAGTCTCCACTTCCAATCTCTTTACTTTGTTTTTGTCTTGCTTTATTTTATTTACTACTTTGTTTGCTGCACCTAAACAAAACACAAAAAATTAGTTGCTAGTTTTACTTTATTTACTGTCTTGCTCTCTATATCAAAAACACAAAAAAATTAGTTACTTGCATTTACTTTATCTAGTTTGTTTTATTTACCGTTGCTAAAATGAATACCCCTGAAAATACTAAGTTGTGTGACTTCACAAACACAAATAATAATGATTTCCTATGCACACCTATTGCTCCACCTGCTACTACAGCAGAATTCTTTGAAATTAAACCTGCTTTACTGAACCTGGTTATGAGAGATCAATTTTCTGGTGTTAGTTCTGATGATGCTGCTGCCCATCTTAATAATTTTGTTGAACTTTGTGAAATGCAAAAATATAAGGATGTAGATGGTGATATTATTAAATTGAAATTGTTTCCTTTCTCATTAAGAGGAAGAGCTAAAGATTGGTTGCTATCTTTGCCTAAGAATAGTATTGATTCATGGACTAAATGTAAGGATGCTTTTATTGGTAGATATTATCCTCCCGCTAAAATTATATCTTTGAGAAGTAGCATAATGAATTTTAAGCAATTAGATACTGAACATGTTGCTCAAGCATGGGAGAGAATGAAATCTTTGGTAAAGAATTGCCCAACCCATGGACTGACTACTTGGATGATCATCCAAACCTTCTATGCAGGACTAAATTTTTCTTCGCGGAATTTATTGGATTCAGCTGCTGGAGGTACCTTTATGTCCATCACTTTGGGGGCGGCTACAAAGCTTCTTGATGATATGATGATAAATTACTCTGAATGGCACACGGAAAGAGCTCCACAAGGTAAGAAGGTAAATTCTGTTGAAGAAACCTCTTCCTTGAATGATAAGATTGATGTGATTATGTCTATGCTTGTGAATGGTAGATCTAATGTTGATCCAAATAATGTTCCTTTAGCTTCATTGGTTGCTCAAGAAGAAAATGTTGATGTGAATTTCATTAAAAATAATAATTTCAACAACAATGCTTATAGGAACAACTCTGGTAATAACTATAGGCCATATCCTTCTGCTAATGGTAATGGTTATGGTAATTCTTATGGGAATTCTTACAATAATAATAGGAGTGTACCCCCTGGTCTTGAAGCCATGCTTAAAGAATTTATTAGTACACAAACTGCTTTTAACAAATCTGTTGAGGAAAAGCTTGATAAAATTGATATTATTGCTTCTAGAGTTGATAGACTTGCCTCTGATGTTGATCTATTAAAATTGAAAGTTATGCCTAATAATGATATTGATAATAAGATTACTACTACAGCAAATGCCATCCAAGTTAGAATTAATGAGAATATAAGATTAATGGCTGAATTGCGTGCTAGGTGGGATAGAGAAGAAAATGAAAAACTAGCTAAAGAGAATAATGTAGCTAAAGTTTGGACTATTACCACCATTAGTAATGATAATGATTCACATGTTGCTGCACCTCCTACTATCAATGGTAAAATAATTGGTGTTGGCAATGTTTCTACTCCTAGTGCAAAGCGTACAAAACTGCCTGAAATTGCTAAAACTGCTGAAACTGCTTGTGATAAAACTGCTGAAATTTTTTCCAACCTTGGGGACAATGATCCCATTGCTGTAGCTCATAATGATTTAGATTTTGATGATTGCCACATCTCTGAAGTTATAAAGTTCTTACAAAAACTTGCTAAAAGTCCTAATGCTAGTGCTATAAATTTGGCCTTTACAAAACATATTACAAATGCTCTCATAAAAGCTAGAGAAGAGAAACTAAAACTTGAAACTTCTATTCCTAGAAAGTTAGAAGATGGTTGGGAGCCCATCATTAAAATTAAATTCAATGACTTTGAATGTAATGCTTTATGTGATCTTGGTGCAAGTATTTCTGTTATGCCTAAAAAGATTTATGATATGCTTGACTTGCCACCATTGAAGAATTGTTATTTGGATGTTAATCTTGCCGATAATGTTAAAAAGAAACCTTTGGGGAGGATTGATAATGTGCGCATTACGGTTAACAATAACCTTGTCCCCGTTGATTTTGTTGTCTTGGATATTGAATGCAATGCATCTTGTCCTATTGTGTTGGGAAGACCTTTTCTTCGAACCGTTGGTGCTGTTATTGATATGAGGGAAGGTAATATTAAATATCAATTTCCTCTCAAGAAAGGTATGGAACACTTCCCTAGAAAGAGAATGAAGTTGCCTTTTGATTCTATTATTAGAACAAGTTATGATGTTGATGCTTCATCTCTTGATGTTACTTGATTTGCACTTTCTGCGCCTAGCTGAAAGGCGTTAAAGAAAAGCGCTTATGGGAGACAACCCATGTTTTTACTATAGTACTTTGTTTTATATTTGAGTCTTGGAAGTTGTTTACTACTGTAGCAACCTCTCCTTATCATGTTTTTGTGCCAAGTAAAGTTTCTATGTTAAAGTTGATGTTATATTTGGGATCGCTGCGCAGAAACAGCATTGCTGTCTGTCACGAATTCTGGCATAAGTCTCTGTAGAAAATTCGAAAAAATCTGCAAAATTACGAGCGTGATCCTCAGATATGTACGCAACTTTCATTAGTTTTGAGTTTTTCCATTTGAGCAAGTCTAGTGCCCCTTTCAGGTTCGTCTTTACGGACTGTTCTGTTTTTGACAGATTCTGCCTTTTATTTCGCATTGCCGTATTTGCTATGTTGGATGAATTCCTTTGATCCATTAATGTCCAGTAGCTTTGTGCAATGTCCAGAAGTGTTAAGAATGATTGTGTCACCTCTGAATATGTGAATTTTAATTGTGCACTAACCCTCTAATGAGTTTGCTTGAAGTTTGGTGTGAAGGAAGTTTTCAAGGGTCAAGAGAGGAGTATGATATACTATGATCAAGAGGAGTGAAAGCTCTAAGCTTGGGGATGCCCCCGTGGTTCACCCCTGCATATTTTAAGAAGACTCAAGCGTCTAAGCTTGGGGATGCCCAAGGCATCCCTTTCTTCATCGACAACATCATCAGGTTCCTCCCCTGAAACTATATTTTTATTCAGTCACATCTTGTGTTCTTTACTTGGAGCGTCGGTTTGTTTTGTTTTTGTTTTTGTTTGAATAAAATGGATCCTAGCATTCACTGTATGGGAGAGAGACACGCTCCGCTGTTGCATATGGACAAATATGTCCTTAGGCTTTACTCATAATGTTCAAGGCGAAGGTTGAAACTTCTTCGTTAAATTGTTATATGGTTGGAATCGGGAAATGCTACATGTAGTAATTCTAAAATGTCTTGGATAATGTGATACTTGGCAATTGTTGTGCTCATGTTTAAGCTCTTGCATCATATACTTTGCACCCATTAATGAAGAAATACATAGAGCTTGCTAAAATTTGGTTTGCATATTTGGTCTCTCTAAGGTCTAGATAATTTCTAGTATTGAGTTTTGAACAACAAGGAAGACGGTGTAGAGTCTTATAATGTTTACAATATGTCTTTTATGTGAGTTTTGCTGCACCGGTTCATCCTTGAGTTTGCTTCAAATAACCTTGCTAGCCTAAACCTTGTATCGAGAGGGAATACTTCTCATGCATCCAAAATCCTTGAGCCAACCACTATGCCATTTGTGTCCACCATACCTACCTACTACATGGTATTTCTCCGCCATTCCAAAGTAAATTGCTTGAGTGCTACCTTTAAAATTCCATCATTCACCTTTGCAATATATAGCTCATGGGACAAAATAGCCTTAAAAACTATTGTGGTATTGAATATGTACTTATGCACTTTATCTCTTATTAAGTTGCTTGTTGTGCGATAACCATGCTTCTGGGGACGCCATCAACTTTTCTTTGTTGAATATCATGTGAGTTGCTATGCATGTCCGTCTTGTCTGAAGTAAGAGAGATCTACCACCTTAATGGTTGGAGCATGCATATTGTTAGAGAAGAACATTGGGCCGCTAACTAAAGCCATGAATCATGGTGGAAGTTTCAGTTTTGGACATATATCCTCAATCTCATATGAGAACACTAATTGTTGCCACATGCTTATGCATTAAAGAGGAGTCCATTATCTGTTGTCCATGTTGTCCCGGTATGGATGTCTAAGTTGAGAATAATCAAAAGCGAGAAATCCAAAATGCGAGCTTTCTCCTTAGACCTTTGTACAGGCGGCATGGAGGTACCCCTTTGTGACACTTGGTTGAAACATGTGTATTGCGAAGATCCGGTAGTCCAAGCTGATTAGGACAAGGTGCGGGCACTATTAGTATACTATGCATGAGGCTTGCAACTTGTAAGATATAATTTACATAACTCATATGCTTTATTACTACCGTTGACAAAATTGTTTCATGTTTTCAAAATAAAAGCTCTAGCACAAATATAGCAATCGATGCTTTCCTCTTTGAAGGACCATTCTTTTACTTTTATTGTTGAGTCAGTTTACCTATTTCTCTCCACCTTAAGAAGCAAACACTTGTGTGAACTGTGCATTGATTCCTACATACTTGCATATTGCACTTGTTATATTACTTTATATTGACACTATCCATGAGATATACATGTTATAAGTTGAAAGCAACCGCTGAAACTTAATCTTCCTTTGTGTTGTTTCAACACCTTTACTTTGATTTATTGCTTTATGAGTTAACTCTTATGCAAGACTTATTGATGCTTGTCTTGAAGTACTATTCATGAAAAGTCTTTGCTTTATGATTCATTTGTTTACTCATGTCATTACCATTGTTTTGATCGCTGCATTCATTACATATGTTTACAATAGTATGATCAAGATTATGATGGCATGTCACTCCAGAAATTATCCTTGTTATCGTTTACCTGCTCGGGACGAGCAGAACTAAGCTTGGGGATGCTGATACGTCTCCAACGTATCGATAATTTCTTATGTTCCATGCTACATTATTGATGATATCTACATGTTTTATACACATTATATGTCGTATTTACGCATTTTCCGGAACTAACCTATTAACAAGATGCCGAAGAGCCATTCTGTTTTCTGCTGTTTTTGGTTTCAGAAATCCTAGTAAGGAAATATTCTCGGAATTGGACGAAATCAACGCCCAGGGTCCTATTTTTGCACGAAGCTTCCAGAAGACCGAAGGAGAGTCGAAGTGGGGCCACGAGGTGGCGACACACAGGGCGGCGCGGCCCAGGCCCTGGCCGCGCCGACCTATGGTGTGGGCCCCTCGTGCCGCCTCTTTACCTGCCCTTCCGCCTACAAATAGTCTCCGTCGCGAAACCCCCAGTACCGAGAGCCACGATACGGAAAACCTTCCAGAGACGCCGCCGCCGCGAATCCCATCTCGGGGGATTCAGGAGATCGCCTCCGGCACCCTGGAGAGGGGAATCATCTCCCGGAGGACTCTTCATCGCCATGATCGCCTCCGGAGTGATGAGTGAGTAGTTCGCCCCTGGACTATGGGTCCATAGCAGTAGCTAGATGGTCGTCTTCTCCTAATTATGCTTCATTGTTGGATCTTGTGAGCTGCCTAACATGATCAAGATCATCTATCTATAATACTATATGTTGTGTTTGTCGGGATCCGATGGATAGAGAATACTATGTTATGGTGATTATCAATCTATTATTTATGTGTTGTTTATGATCTTGCATGCTCTCCGTTATTAGTAGAGGCTCTGGCCAAGTTTTTGCTCTTAACTCCAAGAGGGAGTATTTATGCTCGATAGTGGGTTCATGCCTCCATTGATATCTGGGACAGTGACAGAAAGTTCTAAGGTTGTGGATGTGCTGTTGCCACTAGGGATAAAACATTGATGCTATGTCTAAGGATGTAGTTGTTGATTACATTACGCACCATACTTAATGCAATTGTCTGTTGCTTGCAACTTAATACTGGAAGGGGTTCGGATGATAACCTAAAGGTGGACTTTTTAGGCATAGATGCATGCTGGATGGTGATGACCCACAAGTATAGGGGGTGTATCGTAGTACTTTCGATAAATAAGAGTGTCGAACCCAACGAGGAGCAGAAGGTGTTGACAAGCAGTTTCGATGAAGGATTCACTGTAAATGCTCACAGACAAGTATTCAGGGGGTTTTGATATTGCAGATAAATAAAGTACAAGTAAATAAAATGCGAGAGAAATAATTGCAGCGAGTGGCCCAATCCTTTTTAGCACAAAGGACAAGCCGGTTTGTTTACTTATAATGACCAAACGTTCTGAGGACACATGGGATTTTAGTCTAGTGCTTTCGCTACATACAGCTGATTAATCTTCATTGTTTTGATAAGTGTTGTGTGGGTGAACCTATGCTAATGCACCGCCCTTCCTAGGACTAATACATACTTGTGATTATACCCCTTGCAAGCATCCGCAACTACAAGAAAGTAATTAAGATAAATCTAACCACAGCCTTAAACTCTGAGATCCTGCGATCCCTCCTGCATCGATATACTAACGGGGGCTTAGGTTTCTGTCACTCCGGCAACCCCGCAATTAGCAACCGAATACAAGATGCACTCCCCTAGGCCCATAAATGGTGAAGTGTCGTGTAGTCGACGTTCACACGACACCACTAGAAGAATGACACCACAACTTAAATATCATAACATTGAATATTACTCAACCATAATTCACTACTAGCATTTAGACTTCACCCATGTCCTCAAGAACTAAACGAACTACTCACGAGACATCATATGGAATACAATCAGAGGTGATATGATGATGAATAACAATCTGAACATAAACCTTGGTTCAATGGTTTCACTCAATAGCATCTACAACAAGTATAGAATAACACCGGGAGAGTTTCCCCTATCAAACAATCAAGATTTAACCCGAATTGCTACAGCGGTGACGAGGTGCAGCGGTGGTGATGGCGGTGTAGATGGTGGAGATGATGATGATGATGATGGAGATGATGTCCCGCTCGATGACGATGGCGATGGCGTCGATTTCCCCCTCCGGGAGGGAATTTCCCCGGCGGATTCCTGCCCGCCGGAGAGCTCTTTTCTCTCTGGTGTTCTCCGCCCCGCAGAGGCGGCTGTAACCCTTCGTGAGGTCCTCTCTGTGGCTTAGGTTTTCGGGACGAAGGAGTACGCGAAGAAAAGGAGGCGAAAGAGGCTGTGGGGCCCCCAGAGCATAGGGTGGCGCGGCCAGGCCATGGGCCGCGCCGCCCTATGGTCTGGGCCCACAGTGGCTCCTCTCTTCTTCCCCTTCTGGCTCCCTCCGTCATCTGGAAAAATAGGAATTTACGTGAAATTCCCTTCCACAGTTGATCTTCCGAAATATTGCGTTCTGACGGTGCTTTTTCCAGCAGAATCCTGGCTCCGGTGCTTGATCCTCCAATGATGATGAAACATGCAAAATAGATGAAATAACATAAGTATTGTGTCCCAATATGAAATATATCAATGAATAACAGCAAATTATGATACAAAATAGTGATGCAAATTGGACGTATCAACTCCCCCCAAGCTTAGACCTCGCTTGTCCCCAAGCGAAACTGAGCTCGATAAACAAGACCACATGTTTATGGAGTGAAGAGTCGATAAATAAAATACGGACAAGAAGCATCATATTCATTCACACAAGACATTCTAGTAAACAACTTCCTCATATAACTCATCTTGAAATAGGTAAAGAGAAATCACAAGTAAAGGTGCATAAGAAATCATAATTGGTGATGGCAAACTTTGTTCTTGGTCAGAGAACTGCTAACGGATTGTACTTCTAAGCAAAGCTTTCATATTAGATTTTATAGCTGAGCCTTCATATTTAAGCATAACAATCTCCTCATAATCATTGATAACTTCAAAGTCATATTCATTCAGATAAAATTGGTACTAAACAAGAAAGTATAAAAGACATGATTAACTGAATCATAGCATAAATGATTGGTTCACAACAACTCAATTGCTTGCTTGAGATAGAGGGAAATAGGTTTACTGACTCAACATAAAAGTAAAAGACAGGCCCTTCGCAGAGGGAAGCAGGGATTAAATCATGTGCTAGAGCTTTTCAAGTTTTGAAATCATATAAAGAGCATAAAAGTAAGGTTTTGAGCGGTGTTTGTTGTTGTCAACGAATGGTAGCGGGCACTCTAACCCCCTTGCCAAACGAACCTTCAAAGAGCGGCTCCCATGAGGGACGGCATCTCTACCAGCAAGGTAGATCATCCCCCTTCTCTTTTGTTTACACATGTGTTTTAGTTTTATTAAGGATGACACTCCCCCCAACCTTGGCTTTCTCAATCCATGGCTAACCGAATCCTCGGGTGCCTTCCAACATTCACATACCATGGAGGAGTGTCTATTGCAAAATTAAGTTGCTTACTGATAACTCAGAGCAAAACATGTGAAGAGAATTATTAATGAAAGTTATTAATTGGGGCTGGGAACCCCGTTGCCAGCTCTTATTGCAAAGTTATTGGATAAGCGGATGTGCCGCTAGTCCATTGTGAAAGTCCGCCCAACAAGATTGAAAGATGAAACACCACATACTTCCTCATGAGCTATAAAACATTGACACAAATAAGGAGTAGTAGTTTGAATAATTTAAAGGTAGCACATGAAGTATTTACTTGGAATGGCAGAAAATACCATGTAGTAGGTAGGTATGGTGGACACAAATGGCATAGGTTTGGTCTAAGGTTATGGATGTATGAGAAGCATTCCCTCTCGATACAGGTCTTTGGCTAGCAAGGTTTGATAGCAAGCATAAAGTTGAGGGAAACAAACAAATATACATATGATAGAAACAATCATGCATCTTTCTCATAAGCACAAGCAATTTTAACTTTAGAATACTAAGCATAGAGATAATAGAGTAGTATATCTAAGTGTATTTCTCTCTTTATTAAACATCAAGATGTTGTTGCTATTGACCAATGCTAAGTTTGCCAAAACCAAATAGATTTACTTGATGCTCCCAAAGTGATATCAATACTCATGTCAAGAGTAATCATATAATGGAGATTGCAAACTAAAATAAGGTGTGCAAAAAGTAAATGATAAGACTTCTCATTAATATTCCATAACGATAACTCACACCAACGGATACATAGATAACTAACTAAGAGAGATACTTCCACATTGCATACTATTCCATATGATAACTTCCCTACTCATGATATGACACTACTTGATAGTAAAAGATAAAGGTGGTGATGATGTGATACCGCGGCACTCCCCCAAGCTTGGAACAAACCAAGGGGATGCCAATACCGATGATGAATTACTCCTTCGGTGATGATGGTGAATCTTTGTCGTCATCAGACTTCCATGGAAGAGGCCCTCCATCAACAAAAGACATCTTGGTCTCCGGAAACCTGAAACTAGCAGCATGACTTATGCGCTTAAACCTGTTTTCATACTCACAGTTTTGATTATGAACGTCATAGAGTTGAGCTTGGAGTTTGTTGGTGGTGTCGTGAAGTGAGAAGATATCGTCCCACAGCTTTGCAGTCTCCTTCTTGTGCCCATCAATGAGTTCAGACACAATCTTGTGAAAGATATCCACTTCACGCTCAGCCATCTTCTTGTAGTTGAAAACCTCTTGTTCCAGTTTCTCCATCCTGTCTTCCAAACTCCCTTCTCCCTTAGGACCCTGGACATCTTTGATCTGCAACTCTCCATCCACGAGCTGCAACTCTTTGGGGTGCATCTTCAGCTCGTTCATGTACGGGTTGACGACGTCCTCAAAGAAGCTGTCCTTCTGAGTTCCCGACGAAGACATGATGGATCTAGATCCGAAGCAGATCCTGGCAGAAAACAGCTCGAAACAAAACACGACGAGAAAACGATATTACGGACCTCCAGGGGTCCGGGGGATTATATAGCAAATATTTTTACGACAAAAGGAAGGTTCCAGGCCGAAAACGAGTGGAAACGGGACGCCGAGGCGGCCAGACCATAGGTCGGCGCGGCCAGGGTGGGGCCCGCGCCGGCCTATGGTGGCACGCCCTCGTGCGTCCTTTCCACTCCGTTTCGAACTCGTAATTTTTCATATTTTCTAAAAACAGCAAAAATAATGTTCGGAAAGGTAAACGCGGACTTTTTATTACCTATACTGTTACCTATTCAAAGTCCAGTTCTGGCGGACTGTCAATTTGTCCTTTGATGAAAGCCTCCGGTGTTTCCACTTGAATAATATCAACATCAACATTATAAGAATCACCTGAGATATAATGCTTGAGTCTTTGTCCATTCACCACTTGTGTGGCATTGCCTTGGAGAGAGCTAATTTTAATTGCTCCTGAACGATACACCTCCTCAACAACATATGGTCCTTCCCACTTCGAGAGTAATTTCCCTGCAAAGAATCTGAGACGAGACCGATACAATAGAACTTGATCTCCAACATTAAATTCTCTTTTAATGATCCTTCTATCATGCCACTTCTTAACTTTTTCTTTAAAGAGTTTAGCATTTTCATAAGCTTCATTTCTCCATTCATCTAGAGAACTTAATTGCAACAACCTCTTATTACCGGCTAATTTAGGATCTTTATTTAGTTCTCTAACAGCCCAATAAGCTTTGTGCTCTAGTTCTAGAGGTAAATGACAAGCTTTTCCATAAACCATTTTATAAGGTGACATTCCCATAGGATTTTTATAAGCAGTTCTATAAGCCCATAGTGCTTCTTTCAATTTGCTAGCCCAATTCTTTCTAGATTTATTAACAGTCTTACCCAAGATAGCTTTAATCTCTCTATTTGATAATTCTACTTGACCACTAGTTTGAGGGTGATAAGCAGAAGCAATTCTATGATTAATACCATACTTAGCAAGAGTTTTTCTAAAACCTCCATGAATAAAATGAGAACCTCCATCAGTCATAATATATCTAGGTACTCCAAATCTAGGAAATATAACATCTACAAGCATTTTTATAGAGGTCTCACCATCAGCACTCTTTGTAGGTATAGCTTCTACCCATTTAGTAACATAATCAACAGCGACAAGTATATGAGTGTTACCGTCTGAAGAAGGGAAAGGACCCATGAAGTCGAATCCCCAACAATCGAATGGTTCAATAACAAGAGTATAATTCATAGGCATTTCATTGCGTCTGGAGATATTACCAACTCTTTGACATTCATCACAAGATAAAATAAATTTCCTTGCATCTTTGAAGAGTGTTGGCCAATAAAAACCTGATTGTAGAACCTTTTGCGCGGTTCTATCTCCAGCGTGATGTCCTCCATAAACACTACCATGACATTTATTCAATATCTCCTGTTGTTCATATTCAGGAACACATCTTCGCATAATACCATCCACTCCTTCTTTATATAAGTGTGGGTCATCCCAAAAATAATGCCTCAAGTCATAAAAGAATTTCCTCCTTTGCTGAGCTGAAAAGGTTGGAGGCAAATACTTCGAAACAATAAAGTTAGCATAATCTGCATACCAAGGGCTCTCTCGCGAGCTCACCTTTATTACAGCCAATTGTTCATTTGGAAAACTATCATTAACAGGAACAGGATCATAAGCAATATTTTCCAATCTAGACAAATTATCAGCAACAGGATTATCAGCACCTTTCCTATCTATAATATGTAAATCAAATTCTTGCAACAGAAGTACCCATCTAATAAGCCTTGGCTTAGCATCTTTCTTTGTCATAAGGTATCTAATTGCAGCATGATCAGTATGAATTGTAACTTTCGAATCAACAATATAAGGTCTAAACTTATCACAAGCAAAGACTACAGCTAACAATTCCTTTTCAGTTGTAGCATAATTTCTTTGAGCAGCATCAAGAGTCTTACTAGCATAATGAATAACATTTAATTTTTTATCTACCCGCTGTCCAAGAACAGCGCCTACAGCAAAATCACTAGCATCACACATAATTTCAAAAGGCAAATTCCAATCAGGAGGTTCGACTACAGGAGCAGTTGTTAAGGCTTTCTTTAGAGTTTCAAAAGCTTCCTTACAATCATCATCAAAAACAAAAGGTACATCTTTTTGAAGAAGATTAGTAAGAGGCTTTGAAATTTTAGAGAAATCTTTAATAAATCTCCTATAAAACCCAGCATGACCAAGAACACTACGAATACCTTTAACATCCCTCGGATAGGGCATCTTCTCAATTGCTTCAACTTTAGCTCTATCAACTTCAATACCTCTCTCGGAAATTTTATGTCCCAATACAATTCCTTCATTAACCATAAAGTGGCATTTCTCCCAATTAAGAACAAGGTTAGTTTCTTCACATCTCTGCAAAACTTTATCGAGGTTTCGCAGGCAATTATCAAAAGAATTCCCATAGACAGAAAAATCATCCATGAACACCTCTACAATACTTTCGCAAAAACCATGAAAAATAGCAGACATGCATCTTTGAAAAGTAGCAGGAGCATTACATAAACCAAAAGGCATACGCCTATAAGCATAAGTTCCATAAGGACAAGTAAACGTGGTTTTCTCTTGATCTTTAGCTTTAACAGCAATTTGTGAAAACCCAGAATAACCATCAAGAAAGCAAAAATGAGTATTTTTAGATAACCTTTCTAGCATTTGATCAATAAAGGGTAAAGGGTAATGATCTTTCTTAGTAACTTTATTAACTTTTCGAAAATCAATGCACATTCTATAACCTACAACTATTCTTTGAGGAATAAGCTCATCATTATCATTAGGCACAACAGTCATTCCTCCTTTCTTAGGAACACAATGCACAGGACTAACCCATCTACTATCAGCAATAGGATATATAATACCAGCTTCAAGAAGTTTTAATACCTCGTTTCTTACCACTTCCTTCATCTTCGGAATTAGACGACGTTGATGTTCAACAACAGGCTTTGCATCTTCTTCCATATTAATAGCATGTTGGCAAATAGAAGGAGAAATCCCTTTCAAATCATCAAGAGTATAGCCAATAGCTCCTCGGTGTTTCTTCAATATTTCCAATAACCTTTCTTCCTCAATCTCTGAAAGCTTAGAACTAATAATAACAGGATATATTTTCTTATCATCAATATGAGCATATTTAAGATTATCAGGTAAAGGCTTTAAATCAAAAACAGGATCTTCCTTTGGTGGCGGTGTTGTACCCAAATCTTCCACCGGTAAATCATGCTTGAGAATAGGTTGGCGAAGAAAAATTTCCTCAAGCTCATCTCTTTCTTTCCTAAAAGCTTCACTTTCACTATTCTCCAAATGTTGCTGCAAAGGATTATTAGGAACAAGAACAATAGATGCACACTGCTCCATTTTAAAATCATTACTAGGCAAGTCAACTTTATAAGGAGTTTTGGTAAATTTAGAAAAGTTAAATTCATAAGGTTCACCAGCAAATCTAGTCAAAATTTTCTCTTTCTTACAATCTATAATAGCTCCACAAGTATTTAGAAAAGGTCTACCAAAAATGATAGGACAATGATCACTAGCAGCAGAACCAAGTACCAAAAAGTCAGCAGGATATTTAATCTTACCACATAGAACTTCCACATCTCGAACAATACCAATTGGAGAAATAGTTTCTCTATTAGCCAGATGAATAACCACATCAATATCTTCAAGTTCACAAGAACCAATTTCGTGCATAATCTCCGTGTAAAGCTCATAAGGAATAGCACTAACACTTGCACCAATATCACATAAACCATAATAGCAATGATCACCAATTCTAACAGATAGCATAGGAACACTAACTTGTTTGGATTTATTAGGATGTGAAACAATATTAGAAGCATCTTCACAGAAAATAATATGACCATCCTCCACATTTTCAGTCACAAGATCTTTAACTATTGCAACAGCAGGTTCAATTTTAATTTGTTCTTCAGGTTCTTTAGGTTTCTTTTCACTTTTATTAACCGCACTAGATATGACAGAGTACTCCTTCATTTTAGCAGGGAAAGGAGTTTTTTCAATATAAGCTTCAGGAATAACATTATCAACAGTTTCAACCACTACACATTTGTTTACAGATGAATCAACTTTATCCTTATACGGTTCATGATACTTATCAAAATTCTTCTTAGGCAGTTCATAATGAGAGGCAAAAGCTTTATAAAGATTTGCAACAACTTGGGAATCAAGACCATATGTAGCACTCATATTACGAAATTTATCAGTATCCATAAAAGCTTCAATGCATTTATAATCATAAATTATACCTGATTCTCTATCTTTGTCGTTCTCCCATCCTTCAGTATTTTCTTGGATCCGATCAAGAAGGTCTCTTTTAAACTCTTCATTCTTGCGTGTAAATGATCCAGAACAAGAAGTATCCAGCAAGGTCTTGTCTTGAAAAGAAAGTCTTGCATAGAAATTATCAATAATAACATTACCAGGAAGCTCATGAATGGGGCATTTGAGCATTAAAGACTTCAATCTCCCCCAAGCTTGGGCAATACTCTCTCCATCATGAGGCCAGAAATTATATATGCGGTTCCGATCTTTGTGAATTTCACTTGGAGGATAAAATTTGGAATAAAATAAAGGCACAATGTCCTCCCAATCAATAGAATCACCATTCTTCAGCAATTTATACCAGTGCGCCGCTTTACCAGACAGCGATATAGTGAATAGTTTCTTTCTAACTTCATTCATAGAAATACCTGCACATTTGAATAACCCGCATAATTCATGCAAAAACAATAAATGATCACCAGGATGAACAGTTCCATCCCCTTCATAGCGGTTATCCATAACACGTTCAATAATTTTCATAGGTATCTTATATGGTACTACTTCCTCACCTGGCGCTTCATCCACTACCGTTGCAGTAGTAGTAGATTTCCCAAATAGAAATTGAAGAGAAGATCTCTCCATAATGATTTATAGCAGCAGGCAGAAATAAAATCAGCACAAACAGTAAATTTCCTTACCAATTCCGCTTACCAATAGCGCTTCACTCCCCGGCAACGGCGCCAGAAAATAGTCTTGATGACCCACAAGTATAGGGGGTGTATCGTAGTACTTTCGATAAATAAGAGTGTCGAACCCAACGAGGAGCAGAAGGTGTTGACAAGCAGTTTCGATGAAGGATTCACTGTAAATGCTCACAGACAAGTATTCAGGGGGTTTTGATATTGCAGATAAATAAAGTACAAGTAAATAAAATGCGAGAGAAATAATTGCAGCGAGTGGCCCAATCCTTTTTAGCACAAAGGACAAGCCGGTTTGTTTACTTATAATGACCAAACGTTCTCGAGGACACATGGGATTTTAGTCTAGTGCTTTCGCTACATACAGTGATTAATCTTCATTGTTTTGATAAGTGTTGTGTGGGTGAACCTATGCTAATGCACCGCCCTTCCTAGGACTAATACATACTTGTGATTATACCCCTTGCAAGCATCCGCAACTACAAGAAAGTAATTAAGATAAATCTAACCACAGCCTTAAACTCTGAGATCCTGCGATCCCTCCTGCATCGATATACTAACGGGGGCTTAGGTTTCTGTCACTCCGGCAACCCCGCAATTAGCAACCGAATACAAGATGCACTCCCCTAGGCCCATAAATGGTGAAGTGTCGTGTAGTCGACGTTCACACGACACCACTAGAAGAATGACACCACAACTTAAATATCATAACATTGAATATTACTCAACCATAATTCACTACTAGCATTTAGACTTCACCCATGTCCTCAAGAACTAAACGAACTACTCACGAGACATCATATGGAATACAATCAGAGGTGATATGATGATGAATAACAATCTGAACATAAACCTTGGTTCAATGGTTTCACTCAATAGCATCTACAACAAGTATAGAATAACACCGGGAGAGTTTCCCCTATCAAACAATCAAGATTTAACCCGAATTGCTACAGCGGTGACGAGGTGTGATGCGCGTAGATGTACACGTCCGTTGGGAACCCCAAGAGGAAGGTATGATGCGCACAGTGGCAAGTTTTCCCTCAGTATGAAACCAAGGTTTAATCGAACCAGTAGGAGCCAAGAAGCACGTTGAAGGTTGATGGTCGCGAAATGTGATGCGGCGCAACACCAGGGATTCCGGCGCCAACTAGGAACCTGCACAACACAACCAAAGTACTTTGCCCCAACGAAACAGTGAGGTTGTCAATCTCACCGGCTTGCTGTAACAAAGGATTAAACGTATCGAGTGGAAGATGTTTGCAAAGAAAACAGTAAAACAAGTAGATTGTATGCTATGGAAAGAATAGGACCGGGGTCCACAGTTCACTAGAGGTGTCTCTCCCATAAGATAAAAGCATGTTGGGTGAACAAATTACAGTCGGGCAATTGACAAATAGAGAAAGGCATAATAATGCATATACATGACATGATAAATATAGTGAGATTTAATCCGGGCATTACGACAAAGAACATAGACCGCCATCCAACTGCATCTATGCCTAAAAAGTCCACCTTCAGGTTATCATCCGAACCCCCTCCAGTATTAAGTTGCAAAGCAACAGACAATTGCATTAAGTATTGTGCGTAATGTAATCAACAACTACATCCTTAGACATAGCATCAATGTTTTATCCCTAGTGGCAACAGCACATCACAACCTTAGAACTTTCTGTCACTGTCCCAGGTATCAATGAAGGCATGAACCCACTATCGAGCATAATTACTCCCTCTTGGAGTTAAGAGTAAAAACTTGGCCAGAGCCTCTACTAATAACGGAGAGCATGCAAGATCATAAACAACACATGAACAATAGATTGATAATCACCATAATCATAGTACTCTCTATCCATCGGATCCCGACAAACACAACATATAGAATTACATATAGATGATCTTGATCATGTTAGGCAGCTCACAAGATCTAACAATGAAGCACAACAAGGAGAAGACGACCATCTAGCTACTGCTATGGACCCATGGTCCAGGGGTGAACTACTCACTCATCACTCCGGAGGCGATCATGGCGATGAAGAGTCCTCCGGGAGATGAATCCCCTCTCCGGCAGGGTGCCGGAGGCGATCTCCAGAATCCCCCGAGATGGGATTCGCGGCGGCGGCGTCTCTGTAAGGTTTTCCGTATCGTGGCTCTCGGTACTGGGGGTTTCGCGACGGGAGCTTTAAGTAGGCGGAAGGTCAACGCGAGGGGCCACACGAGGGGCCCAGGGGGCAGGGCCGCGCGGCCAAGGGCTGGGCCGCGCCCACCCCCCTGGCTGCCTCGTGGCCCCACTTCGTTAGGTCTTCGGTCTTCTGGAAGCTTCGTGCAAAAATAGGACCCTGGGCGAAAGTTTCGTCCAATTCCGAGAATATTTCTTTACTAGGATTTCTGAAACCAAAAACAGCAGAAAACAGCAACTGGCTCTTCGGCATCTTGTTAATAGGTTAGTTCCAGAAAATGCATAAATATGACATATAATGTGCATAAAACATGTAGGTATCATCAATAAAGTAGCATGGAACATAAGAAATTATCGATACGTTGGAGACGTATCAGCATCCCCAAGCTTAGTTCTGCTCGTCCCGAGCAGGTAAAACGATAACAAAGATAATTTCTGAAGTGACATGCCATCATAATCTTGATCATACTATTTGTAAACATATGTAATGAATGCAGCGATCAAAGCAAAGGTAATGACATGAGTAAACAACTGAATCATATAGCAAAGACTTTTCATGAATAGTACTTCAAGACAAGCATCAATAAGTCTTGCATAAGAGTTAACTCGTAAAGCAATAAATCAAAGTAAAGGTGTTGAAACAACACATAAGAAGATTAAGTTTCAGCGGTTGCTTTCAACTTGTAACATGTATATCTCATGGATATTGTCAACATAAAGTAATATAACAAGTGCAATATGCAAGTATGTAGGAATCAATGCACAGTTCACACAAGTGTTTGCTTCTTAAGGTGGAAGGAGATAGGTAAACTGACTCAACAATAAAAGTAAAAGAATGGTCCTTCGCAGAGGAAAGCATCGATTGCTGTATTTGTGCTAGAGCTTTTATTTTGAAAACATGAAACAATTTTGTCAACGGTAGTAATAAAGCATATGAGTTATGAAAATTATATCTTACAAGTTGCAAGCCTCACGCATAGTATACTAATAGTGCCCGCACCTCGTCCTACTTAACTTGGACTACCGGATCTTTGCATGCCATGTTTCAACCAAGTGTCACAAAGGGGTACCTCCATGCCGCCTGTACAAAGGTCCAAGGAGAATGCTCGCATTTCGGATTTCTCGCTTTTGATTATTCTCAACTTAGACATCCATACCGGGACAACATGGACAACAGATAATGGACTCCTCTTTAATGCATAAGCATGTAGCAAAGTTATTATTCTCATATGAGATTGAGGATATATGTCCAAAACTGAAACTTCCACCATGATTCATGGCTTTAGTTAGCGGCCCAATGTTCTTCTCTAACAATTTTGCATGCTCCAACCACTAAAATGATAGACCTTCAGACAAGACGGACATGCATAGCAACTCACATGATATTCAACAATAGTTGATGGCGTTCCCCAGAAACATGGTTATCGCACAACAAGCAACTTAATAAAATATAAAGTGCATAAGTACATATTCAATACTACGATAGTTTTTAAGGCTATTTTGTCCCATGAGCTATATATTGCAAAGGTGAATGATGGAATTTTAAAGGTAGCACTCAAGCAATTTACTTTGGAATGGCGGGTAAATACCATGTAGTAGGTAGGTATGGTGGACACAAATGGCATAATGGTTGGCTCAAGGATTTTGGATGCATGAGAAGTATTCCCTCTCGATACAAGGTTTAGGCTAGCAAGGTTATTTGAAGCAAACTCAAGGATGAACAAGTGCAGCAAGACTCACATAAAAGACATATTGTAAACATTATAAGACTCTACACTGTCTTCCTTGTTGTTCAAAACTCAATACTAGATATTATCTAGACCTTAGAGAAACCAAATATGCAAATCAAATTTTAGCAAGCTCTATGTATTTCTTCATTAATGGGTGCAAAGCATATGATGCAAGAGCTTAAACATGAGCACAACAATTGCCAAGTATCACATTATCCAAGACATTTTTAGAATTACTACATGTAGCATTTTCCAATTCCAACCATATAACAAATTAACGAAGAAGAAACTTCGCCTTGAACATTATGAGTAAAGCCTAAGGACACATGTGTCCATATGCAACAGCGGAGCGTGTCTCTCTCCCACAAAGTGAATGCTAGGATCCATCTTATTCAAACAAAAACAAAAACGAAAACAAACCGACGCTCCAAGTAAAGAACACCAGATGTGACTGAATAAAAATATAGTTTCAGGGGAGGAACCTGATGATGTTGTCGATGAAGAAGGGGATGCCTTGGGCATCCCCAAGCTTAGACGCTTGAGTCTTCTTAAAATATGCAGGGATGAACCACGGGGGCATCCCCAAGCTTAGAGCTTTCACTCCTCTTGATCTTAGTATATCATTCTCCTCTCTTGACCCTTGAAAACTTCCTTCACACCAAACTTCAAGCAAACTCATTAGAGGGTTAGTGCATCATTAATAATTCACACATTCAGAGGTGACACAATCATTCTTTTCACTTCTGGACATTGCATAATGCTACTGGACATTAATGGATCAAAGAAATAAATCCAACATAGCAAAAGAGGCAATGCGAAATAAAAGGCAGAATCTGTCAAAAACAGAACAGTCCGTAAAGACGAATTTATAAATGGCACCAGACTTGCTCAAATGGAAAAACTCAAAACTAATGAAAGTTGCGTACATATCTGAGGATCACGCTCGTAAATTGGCAGATTTTTTCGAATTTTCTACAGAGAATTATGCCCAGATTCGTGACAGACAGCAATGCTGTTTCTGTGCAGCGATCCCAAATATAACATCAACTTTGACATAGAAACTTTACTTGGCACAAAAACTTGATAAGGAGAGGTTGCTACAGTAGTAAACAACTTCCAAGACTCAATAAAACAAAAAATTGCTGTAGGTAAAAACATGGGTTGTCTCCCATAAGCGCTTTTCTTTAACGCCTTTCAGCTAGGCGCAGAAAGTGCAAATCAAGTAACATCGAGAGTAGAAGCATCAACATCATTACCTTGGGAGCTGGGAGTTTTCTCAACAATGCATTGTATCTGGTCTATATAAGTAACTCCTCTCTCATTGCTCCTAGGCTTACTATTCTCATCAAACAAATTTTCAGGAACAAGCCAAGCATAGTTATTTTCCAAAGCTTCATGCATCCCTAGTAGTTTACTAGGTATTGGCGCTTTAATTTCCCTACCATCATTAACATTATTAGTATACTTAATTCTATCCATATCCATCTTTTCAAGTATTTGTTTAAAATTAGGAAAGAAACCAAGCCTCTTATGCTTAATAAAAACTTTTCTAGCTTCTTTAACTATATCCTCAAATTCTCTAACAAGGACTTTTAAAACAAAATTTCTCTTTTCCCCCATCTCCATATCCGAAAGTGTAAGAAACATATGTTGTATTATGGGATTGAGATTAACAAATCTAGTTTCTAACATGTGTATCAAACAGGCAGAAGCACTTTCATAAGTAGGAGCAGTTTTTAATAATGGTATATCTTCAAAATCTTCATCCATACTAACATGGGTGAAAAATTCTTCTATATTATCTCTTCCAATGATACACCCTCGTCCTACCGGTATCTCTTCCAAAGTAAACTTAGGATTAAGCATGATGAAATAAGCAAAAAGTAAACTAGGCAAACAAAGTAAAGACAAGTAACTAATTTTTTTGTGTTTTTGATATAGAGAGCAAGACAATAAATAAAGTAAAACTAGCAACTAATTTTTTTGTGTTTTGATTTAGTGCAGCAAACAAAGTAGTAAATAAAATAAAGCAAGACAAAAACAAAGTAAAGAGATTGAGAAGTGGAGACTCCCCTTGCAGCGTGTCTTGATCTCCCCGGCAACGGCGCCAGAAAAAGTGCTTGATGCGCGTAGATGTACACGTCCGTTGGGAACCCCAAGAGGAAGGTATGATGCGCACAGTGGCAAGTTTTCCCTCAGTATGAAACCAAGGTTTAATCGAACCAGTAGGGCCAAGCCAAGCACGTTGAAGGTTGATGGTCGCGAAATGTGATGCGGCGCAACACCAGGGATTCCGGCGCCAACTAGGAACCTGCACAACACAACCAAAGTACTTTGCCCCAACGAAACAGTGAGGTTGTCAATCTCACCGGCTTGCTGTAACAAAGGATTAAACGTATCGAGTGGAAGATGTTTGCAAAGAAAACAGTAAAACAAGTAGATTGTATGCTATGGAAAGAATAGGACCGGGGTCCACAGTTCACTAGAGGTGTCTCTCCCATAAGATAAAAGCATGTTGGGTGAACAAATTACAGTCGGGCAATTGACAAATAGAGAAAGGCATAATAATGCATATACATGACATGATAAATATAGTGAGATTTAATCCGGGCATTACGACAAAGAACATAGACCGCCATCCAACTGCATCTATGCCTAAAAAGTCCACCTTCAGGTTATCGTCCGAACCCCCTCCAGTATTAAGTTGCAAAGCAACAGACAATTGCATTAAGTATTGTGCGTAATGTAATCAACAACTACATCCTTAGACATAGCATCAATGTTTTATCCCTAGTGGCAACAACACATCACAACCTTAGAACTTTCTGTCACTGTCCCAGGTATCAATGAAGGCATGAACCCACTATCGAGCATAATTACTCCCTCTTGGAGTTAAGAGTAAAAACTTGGCCAGAGCCTCTACTAATAACGGAGAGCATGCAAGATCATAAACAACACATGAACAATAGATTGATAATCACCATAATCATAGTACTCTCTATCCATCGAATCCCGACAAACACAACATATAGAATTACATATAGATGATCTTGATCATGTTAGGCAGCTCACAAGATCTAACAATGAAGCACAACAAGGAGAAGACGACCATCTAGCTACTGCTATGGACCCATGGTCCAGGGGTGAACTACTCACTCATCACTCCGGAGGCGATCATGGCGATGAAGAGTCCTCCGGAGATGAATCCCCTCTCCGGCAGGTGCCGGAGGCGATCTCGAATCCCCCGAGATGGGATTCGCGGCGGCGGCGTCTCGTAAGGTTTTCCGTATCGTGGCTCTCGGTACTGGGGGTTTCGCGACGGGAGCTTTAAGTAGGCGGAAGGTCAACGCGAGGGGCCACACGAGGGGCCCAGGGGGCAGGGCCGCGCGCCAAGGGCTGGGCCGCGCCGGCCACCCCCCTGCTGCCTCGTGGCCCCACTTCGTTAGGTCTTCGGTCTTCAAGCTTCGTGCAAAAATAGGACCCTGGCCGAAAGTTTCGTCCAATTCCGAGAATATTTCTTTACTAGGATTTCTGAAACCAAAAACAGCAGAAAACGCTCTTCGGCATCTTGTTAATAGGTTAGTTCCAGAAAATGCATAAATATGACATATAATGTGCATAAAACATGTAGGTATCATCAATAAAGTAGCATGGAACATAAGAAATTATCGATACGTTGGAGACGTATCAAGGTGCAGCGGTGGTGATGGCGGTGTAGATGGTGGAGATGATGATGATGGTGATGGAGATGATGTCCCGCTCGATGACGATGGCGATGGCGTCGATTTCCCCCTCCGGGAGGGAATTTCCCCGGCGGATTCCTGCCCGCCGGAGAGCTCTTTTCTCTCTGGTGTTCTCCGCCCCGCAGAGGCGGCTGTAACCCTTCGTGAGGTCCTCTCTGTGGCTTAGGTTTTCGGGACGAAGGAGTACGCGAAGAAAAGGAGGCGAAAGAGGCTGTGGGGCCCCCAGACATAGGGTGGCGCGGCCAGGCCATGGGCCGCGCCGCCCTATGGTCTGGGCCCACAGTGGCTCCTCTCTTCTTCCCCTTCTGGCTCCCTCCGTCATCTGGAAAAATAGGAATTTACGTGAAATTCCCTTCCACAGTTGATCTTCCGAAATATTGCGTTCTGACGGTGCTTTTTCCAGCAGAATCCTGGCTCCGGTGCTTGATCCTCCAATGATGATGAAACATGCAAAATAGATGAAATAACATAAGTATTGTGTCCCAATATGAAATATATCAATGAATAACAGCAAATTATGATACAAAATAGTGATGCAAATTGGACGTATCAGATGGCGGTCTACGTACTTTGTCGTAATGCCCTGATTAAATCTCACTATATTTATCATATCATGTATATGCATTGTTATGCCCTTCTCTATTTGTCAATTGCCCGACTGTAATTTGTTCACCCAACATGCTTTTATCTTATGGGAGAGACACCTCTAGTGAACTGTGGACCCCGGTCCTATTCTTTACATCGCATACAATCTACTGCAATACTTGTTTTACTGTTTTCTTCGCAAACAATCATCTTCCACACAATACGTTTAATCCTTTGTTACAGCAAGCCGGTGAGATTGACAACCTCACTGTTTCGTTGGGGCAAAGTACTTTGGTTGTGTTGTGTAGGTTCCACGTTGGCGCCGGAATCCCTGGTGTTGCGCCGCATCACATTTCGCCACCATCAACCTTCAACGTGCTTCTTGGCTCCTCCTGGTTCGATAAACCTTGGTTTCTTTCTGAGGGAAAACTTGCATGTGCGCATCATACCTTCCTCTTGGGGTTCCCAACGAACGTGTGAGTTACACGCCATCAAGTAGGGAGGCGTCCTCTCATGGATAATACCATGTTCCGCACAAAAAGAATCAAACTCGTTGGAAAAATACTCTCCACCACGATCAGACCTTAGCCGCTTGATCTTTCGATCAAGTTGGTTTTCTGCTTCAGCTTTAAAGATTTTGAAGTAATTAAGAGCTTCATCTTTAGATTTCAGGAGGTACACATAACAATATCGAGTAGAGTCATCGATTAAAGTCATGAAGTATCTTTTCCCTCCTTTTGTCAATTCACCATTCATTTCACAAAGATCCGAATGTATAAGCTCCAGCGGTGCCAAGTCTCTTGCCTCCGCAGTCTTGTGAGACTTACGTGGTTGCTTAGCTTGCACACATACTTGGCACTTGGATTTCTTGACAATAGCAAATTTCGGAATTATATTCATATTCGCTAGCCGCGTCATGCACCCAAAATTAATATGACAAAGTCGTGAATGCCAAATATCGGACTCACTATCATTGCAAACATGATTAATAATTTGAGTACATATGTCTGACAGAGATAAGCGGAACAAGCCTCCGCATACATAACCCTTTCCAACAAATTGTCCACACTTGGAAATTACAACTTTATTGGACTCAAAAACCAACTTAAAACCATCTCGACATAAAAGCGATCCGCTAACGAGATTCTTATTAATGGAGGGAACGTGCTGCACATTCTTCAGCTGGATGGTCTTTCCCGAAGTAAACTTCAGATCCACCGTACCAACACCACGAACAGAAGCACGTGAGCCGTTTCCCATCAGCACGGAGGAAGTCCTTGCGACCTGATAAGAAGAAAACATAGAGACATCAGAACATACATGT
Organism: Lolium multiflorum; assembly: GCA_030979885.1. Taxonomy (NCBI): domain Eukaryota; kingdom Viridiplantae; phylum Streptophyta; class Magnoliopsida; order Poales; family Poaceae; genus Lolium; species Lolium multiflorum. The sequence goes on from CM061750.1 coordinate 81,790,193, forward strand.
GTATTGGCTCCGGTGTCTATCCACCAATCAGGAGAATTACATACTGAAAGGACAGTAGGGGAAATACCGTACCCAACGTCCTTCATCTCAGTATCAACGCCAATAACAACATTTGCGGACTTGCCGCTGTTCCCACGCCGATCATGGCGTTCTGGGCAATCAGGAGCCCAATGTCCAGGAGCACCACAAACATGGCAGTTCCCTTTCTTCTTATAAGGAGTCTTCCTTTTGAAGTTGGTTGAGTTGGAGGCTTTGTTCTTCTCGTCAAACTTGCCTTTTCCATTGTTCTTATTCTTAGACTTGTGAGATTGGAAGTTTTTCTTCTGTACCACATTGGCACTAGAACCTCCCTCAAAACTACGAGCGCGTGTGTCCTTTGCTCTCGCCTTCTCTTCCACATGAAGCGAGCCAATGAGATCCGAAACGGAAAACTCTTGTCTCTTATGTTTCAGAGAAGTAGCAAAGTTCCTCCACGAAGGAGGAAGCTTGGCAATAATGCCACCGGCCACAAATTTGTCCGGTAAGGTACACTTAAACTGCTCGAGTTCTTTGGCAAGGGACTGAATCTCATGAGCCTGCTCAACCACGGAGCGCTCATCAGTCATCCTGTAGTCATAGTATTGCTCCATGACATACAGTTCAGTGCCAGCGTCCGAGACCCCAAATTTGGCCTCGAGCGCATCCCACGCATCTTTACCATGGTCGAAAGCCATGTACGGGTCAACAATGTTGTCCCCAAGAATGCTGAACAAGGCCGCCTTAAACATGGCGTCGACCTTCTCAAACTTTTCCTGCTCCTCTGCAGAGAGAGGCCCCTCAGGTCTAGCATCTGTGGCGCTAAAACAGCCTAGGTTTGTAAACCATAGAACTGCCTTTGTGCGCCACCTCTTGTAATGCATACCATCAAAGAGGGGAGGTCGAGTAGCGGCAGCAACGCTGCTTGAATTGATTTGCCTAAAATCAGGTTTTTGGATTGTTGAATATATAAGCAAATATCCATATGAAATAATCCGTACAAGTAAATGATAAATCATGACTATGTAAACAAATAAACTAAACGTGCAGTCTAGTAAGATAGATGAACAGATCACATCTAAAGTAGACAAACCGATCGCATCTACCACATATACTAGAAGAAGGAACTCTAACAGAAACTGAAAGAGAAACGACAAGATCACATACTTCACAGCAGCGTCGTTGTCGCCCATGTTGAGGTTGTCGAAGAAGTCGCTGAGGTCCGGGAAGAAGTTGTCGGTGTGGAGAAACTCGTCGTCCGAAGACGACGTCGTGCTGCCAGTAGTCGCGCCGGAGCGCTCCCCAAAAACCTGATTGCCCCTCACCCGTACAGGTTCACGAGAGGCAGGGTTCCGGAGGCCTACTGTCCCGGCAGTCGGTGCACGCCGACGGACGGGATGAGGAAGACGAAGGCGGCGGCGCAATGAACTGGAAACAGGTAGTCGCATATGTGGCACGTACAGGCTAGGGTTCTCGTCCGCGCTTATATAGTGCGGTTCGGGAAGGTCGTGGGGCGCAGCCCACGTCCGAGTCGGCACAGCCACGATCCAGAAAAACCGGAAGGCAAAACGGCTGAGTAACGCGTCCGTTAATGACTCAAAATTGATTACACAATTAATTTCCCAAACAGCAAAAAGATAAGCTCGGCTCGGCGAGATTCCCGCAACCCGCGGCGCGTCGTGACGTGTCGTGGCGAGGCGAGGCGGGCGGAGGAGGAGGAGTGCGCGAGGGCTCTCTCTCTTCTCACTCACTTACTAGGACTAGAACAGCCCACCTTATATACCACTCCAACTCTCTCCCAACTAGCAATGTGGGACTAAACTTTAGCCCCCACTAGTGCTGCCACTGATTATTGGAATGGGCCATGTGAGTTTCAGAATTTGATAATGGGCCATGGGCCAAAGGCCAAATACCCACAAATTCCAGCAAACGTCACATGGAACAAGAAAAATACGGGGAACAAGAGCCTAGACAGAGGGGAACAATAACCTAGACGGGGGAACAACAGCCTAGACGGAGAGGAACAACAACTTAGACTAGAGGGAACAACATGCTGGAGGGAACAACATCGTAGACGGTGGGGAACAAGAGCGTAGATGGAGGGGAACAATAACCTAGACCGGTGGAACAACGGCCTAGACGAAGAGGAACAACAACTTAGACTGGATGGAACAACATGACGGAAGGGAACAACAGCCTAGACCGGTGGAACAATGGCCTAGACGAAGAGGAACAACAACTTAGACTAGAGGGAACACATGACGGAGGGGAACAACATCGTAGACGGTGGGGAACAAGAGCGTAAATGGAGGGGAACAATAATCTAGACCGGTGGAACAACGGCCTAGACGAAGAGGAACAACAACTTAGACTGGAGGGAACAACATGACGGAGTGGAACAACAGCCTAGACCGGTGGAACAACGGCCTAGACGAAGAGGAACAACAACTTAGACTGGAGGGAACACATGACGGAGGGGAACAACATCGTAGACGGTGGGGAACAAGAGCGTTGATAGGGGAGAACAACAACCTAAACAGATAGGAACAACAGTCTATACAGTGGGGAACAACAACCTAAACGGAGAGGAACAACAACCTGAACGATGCGAAACAACATGAAGGGGAACAATAGATTAGACGGTGGGGAACAACTACCTAAAGGGAGGAGAACAACAGCCTAAACGAAGAAGAACAACAACCTAGACGGATGGGAAGAATAACCTGGACCATGGGGAACAAGAGCCTAGACGGAAGGGAACAACAACGTAGACGGTGGGGAATAAGGAGAGAGCCTAGATAGAGGGGAACAACAACCTAGACGGATGAGAACAACTGGATGGAGGGGAACAACAACCTTGACAATAGGGGGATGGAGGGGAACAACCTTGACAATAGGGAACAATCGTGTGAACGAAGAGGAACAACAACCTAAATGAAGAGGAACAATTGCCGAGACGGTGATAAACTATAGTCTGAACGGAGGGGAACAACAAACGGTGAAAAACAAAAACCTAAACGGAGGGAAACTAAAGTTTAATAGGGTGGGGCAAGAGTTCAAATGGAAGGGAACAACAACATATAGAGAAAGAAGAAAAAAGGTAGACATACATGAAAGAAACCCTACTAAAAACATAAAAATGAAAATAAATAAGAAAATATATGAAAAATAAAAATAAAGAATGTAAGAAAGAAATAGAAAAAGGAAAAATCCATACATGTAGAAAACATGTAACAAATAAAAAAAGGAAAAAATGTCAAAGGAAAATAGAAAGAAAAACATGTGAAAAAGAAGCATATATGAAAGGATAAAAAATCTAAAATAAAAACGCAATGCTTCTCCTGGAACAACTAAACGGCAGTAGCTACCCAAAACCAGATCGAGTGGAGGATGAAAATGTTTTTCTGTGATTTTTCAGATCTCACGTATGCATGTACATCAGTACATGTAAGAGGATGGTGTGCATATTTTACTCATCAACAAGCGACCAGCTCAGCGGCAATAGGCGCGTTCTGAATAACCACATCCGGGATCGAATCTCCTTTCCAGCGTATTTAATTTCATATATTTATCTAGTGCGCTCCACAAATGGGCTGGCCCATAACCACGATTCCTTCAGCGAAACGGTGCTGGGTAGCGCGCGCCCATACATATCGTAGCCCAACCGCTAGGGGATAATTCGAGAAAATCAGCCCAACCCTAAATATTTAGACAATATAGTTAGTTCATCGGCTAATATATGTATCCTATTAGCATGCAATTTGCTTTGTTGTACAAACATGTGTGTACATTTAGCTATAGCCTATAATTACAAATATATTATTGTTGGGGGATGACCCCCGGCATGCCAAACCGGATGGTCTTATCCATCAAGATACTGGTTTAATATTTATATCGGGGCTCAAAGATAAGAGTTTGGCTAAGTAAAGCTAAGCCGGTATCCCCAAGAGGGGTATACCGGGACCGGATAGAAAGATACCGGAACACCGGAAGGAAGAGCATGTCGGCAGGACTGGTCAAAGATTCTCTCCAGAGCTAGAGGACAAGGATGAGCTAAGCAAAGTGCCTTTAAACGAAGGCCTGAAGATAAAGAGGAGGATGACGATCAAAGAAGCCGGAAGACGTCAGCCTCCCTGTTTAAAGAAGACCCCGGCGTCATCTATGATTAAAGTAGCTTTATAAAGTATCTTTGTAAAGTAGTTTGTCTAGTCAAAGATGCCATTAGGGTTTCTTGTCCTGTAAGCCACCCTCTCCCCTATATAAGGAGAGGGGGCAGCCTCATACGCGCGGACGATACGAGGGATACGCACGAATAGATAGAGAGAGAGAACCTGTAAGCACAAACTTGTAACCTGTGGAGATCAATAGAGAAGATGATCTAGAGCGAGTTCTTCCTTGTGTCTTTCTTCTTCAACCTCTGGCCTTGGCCAAGTTCTTGAGGAAACCATCCGGAAGTTCATCCCATCTAATCACAAACCCTCCCCCGAATCCTCTAGCGTCCATTCGGCCCCAACATAAGCCATCCTATGGCATCTGTCTGTTCACCACGACGACAGTTGGCGCCCACCGTGGGGCATGAAGTGGCGCTTGCTGGAGTTCATATTCGGGCGGGCATCCTCGACATCAACGGCGAGCGCACGGTGTCCGCGCTCGTGCAACGCATCTACAACATGGACTTCATCAACGACAACGCAGGCTGCTTCGCCAACGGCGGCAAGTTCCCGCAGAACGGCCGCACCATCGAGTTCGGCAGCCTCCGCGTCTACTTCGGCACCGTTCCTGTGCGCCAGCGCCTCTCGCCGGTGCTGGTGGCGCCGGATCCGCCAAGGTGGCTATGTGCTGGCCGCGCCGCCGGCAGCGTGGAGGTCATGATGGCTGGCGCGGTCAACACCGGCAAAGGAGCTGTGGAGGAAGGAGCTGAACGTGCGGCATCGACCCGCCCGGCAAAACCGCCGCTGGAGCGTGACGCAGGCGTCGCGGGAGCATCTTCAGCGCCACCGGCAACCCCTCTTCAAGCGGCGATGCACACGCTGGCCACGCCCATCGCGCAGAACATCGACCCGGCAAAGGCTCAGGAGGAGCTGGAGGCCACGCGCAAGGCCCTGCTTACCGGCGGCGCCGACATCATCCGGGCGCAGCGCGAGCTGAACCTAACCCTACGTGAGTACAACGCAGCCCATGGCTTTGCTTCAGTTAGTGCTCATGCTGCTAGGATACCGGAAAACCGGCTTAAGGCTCGCAATCTAGATCAGGATTTGCGCAAGGAAGTTCTTGCCGGCAAGAGTGCATCTGTATCTGTGAGCATTGTAGAAAAGCCTAAGTACAGTAGCCCGGATAAAACTATAAAAGCTGCTAAAGCTGCAGTAGAGCTATGTGAATCGCTTTCCGGAGATGCTTTGGCAAAACAGCAAGAGCGTGTTAGAGAGCTGCTGGAAACTATCGAGCAGCAGAATGCTGAGCAGCTAGCTAAGCTGAACGAGGCAGTGGCCTCAAAATCCGCGCGTTCAACAAAGAATGCCGGAAGCAAGTCCCATGGGCAGGCTTCGTCCCCCCATCCGGACAGAAGAAGGGAAAGAGAAAAGAACGCACGGCAGATGACTGTGTATGATCCAGTTCTTGCCGGAAAACAAAAAGCCGGGCAACAAGATGCCGGTAGAAAAAGCCAAGGGGCAGATCGGGGCTACGCCAAGGGAGGCTATGCCGGAAACAATCATGCCGGTAGATATGAAACCGGGCAAAACTATCGAGCTGCAAGGGCAGCGTATGTGGAGGAAGAAATGCCACCACCAGGGTACCGGCAGGCAAGAGCCGCGGAACCGGAAGATATGATGAGTCAGATTCCGAGGTGGAACGAACAAAGCCCGCCGGAACCCTTTGGGGGAACGGCTGGGGGAAAGATGCCAACCAGGATGCAGGCTGGACAGAGTGTATCTCTCTGAGATGATTGAATCTGAGGGTCCTCCTGGCCCAAAGTGCTTTGGCCCACGAATCATGAGAGAAGAGCCACCGGTACGCAATTTCCAGTTGCCCCGGGATACAAAAACATATGACGGCACAACTAAGCCGGAAGATTGGTTGGCGGACTATGTCACTGCTGTTTATGTAGCTGGTGGTGGAGTAAACCGGCGTTGGGCGGTGAGAATCATACCGTCCTACCTGGTAGGACCTGCGCGGATCTGGCTTAACAACTTGCCGGCAGGAAGCATTAATGGATGGTTGGACTTTGAGGAAGCCTTCGTGAACAACTTCAGCAGCACTTACAAGAGGCCAAACCGGCCCCAACAGCTCGCGCTGTGCCAACAGCGTACAGGAGAAACAGACCGGGATTATCTCACCCGGTGGAACTCAATGAGAAACACATGTGAAGGAGTGATTGAAGCACAAGCGATCGCTTGGTTCAGTCAAGGATGCCGGAGGGGATCACCACTGTGGCAAAGGCTGCAGAGGAATATGCCAAGCACATTGGCAGAAATGATGCGAGTGGCGGAAAACTATGCGTTGGGAGACCCAATGCAACCGGCGGTACAAGCTGAGCCGGAGCAGTCGAACCCGCCTCAGCAGCGACAAGAGCAATACCGGGACAACCGGAACAACAAAAGAAGGGAAGATTTCCAGGATCGAAGGTATGCATCCGCAGCAAGTTGCTGCCGTGCAAGAAAATTATGATGCCAGCGGCAGCCAGAGACAGAAAACCGGATCGCAGCCATGGGCGGGTCCTAAGAAGCAGTGGGTCGAGAAGAAACCCTGGGGCCAGAAAAAGAATTGGCAAGACCGTGAAATACACCATGGAAGCCGCCATGGATCAACCTTGCCGGTGGCACACGCCGAACCCGGATCACCCGTCAAACCATCTGACGAAGGATTGTTCTTGGACCAAGTACTTGATGCAAAAGGGGGCAGTGAAAGATGCGCAAGCACAAGGGTGCTCCACAATGTTGCCGCCGCCGCAAGATATGCTGCGCCAACAGCAACTACCACCACCGCCACCGCTTACTGGAGCAAATGCTTTACCGGTACAGCCTCAGCCAAACAGGCAACAATACCAGCAAGTTAACCGGGTGGAGGAGAATCGTGACCAACCACCTCCACCGGCACCTTTGGGCCGGAATGTTTACGAAGACCCACATTTGTGCATGGTTGTCTTTGTCACCGAACCAACCGACAGGCAAGCGTGCATCGCCGTTCCATGGAAGTGAACGCGGTGATGCCGGCAGTACCTAAATACATGCTATGGTCAGATCAGGAAATCACCTGGTCGTTCAAGGATCACCCCAAAATCATGCCGAATCCGGGCGGATACGCTCTTGTTGTGGACCCAATCATGAAAGGGCCGGAAACTCGGGTAAAGTTCAGCAAGGTGCTGATAGACAACGGCAGCAGCATAAACATCATGTACAAGCATACCATGCGTACACTGGGCATAACAGAGAATATGCTGCAGCCTACTCACACAACTTTCCATGGGATTGTTCCCGGCTTGTCTTGTGCCCCGATAGGAAAAGTTCGGGTGGACGTATCGTTTGGAGGACGTGACAATTGTCGTGTTGAAAACATTGAGTTTGAGGTGGTGGACTTGGATAGTCCTTACCATGCGTTGCTGGGAAGGCCGGCATAGCCAGCCTTCATGGCATCAACCCATACAGCTTACCTCAAGATGAAGATGCCGGCACCTCGTGGACCCTTAACCGTGGTGGGAAACTATAAAGTCTCGATGGAAACCGCTTCCGCCGGATCAAACCTGGCAGAATCGCTGGTGATAGCGGAGGAAAAGAAAAGAATGCAAACTGCTGTTGCGCTGGCTCAGTCCTCAAAGTTGAGCTTAGCGGCAATGAGTGGAAACTTGGCCTCACCGGCATTCAAGCCGACAAACGAGACAAAGGACATTGTGCTGGATCCGGCTTACCCAGAGCGCACCGTTCGTATCGGTGCCGGCCTCAGTCAAGCATAGGAAAGCGCGCTCGTCAGCTTCCTCCGTGAGAATCGGAACATCTTTGCCTGGTCTACTGATGACTTGGTAGGAGTTCCGAGGGAGCTGGCTGAGCACTCTCTAAACGTCCGGAAGGATGCAAAGCCGGTGAGACAACCTTTGCGCCGGTTCGCAGAAGATAGGAGGAAAATCATTGGAGAAGAAGTGACAAAGCTGTTGGTTGCCGGTTTCATCGTGGAGGTCACGCACACAGAGTGGCTGGCTAATCCGGTGATGGTCGAAAAGAAAAAAGATGAGAACCTGGAGGCACAAGCTCCGAAGGTGTGGCGCATGTGCATCGACTACACCAACCTCAACAAGGCTTGCCCAAGAGATCCTTTCCCTTTGGCTCGAATTGATCAAGTGATTGATTCTACTGCTGGGTGTGAGTTGTTGTCTTTTCTGGATGCATATTCCGGCTTCCACCAAATCCCGTTGAAAAAGGAAGATCAAATAAAAACTGCGTTCATTACCCCGCATGGGGCTTATTGCTATGTTACAATGCCTTTTGGTTTGCGCAACGCTGGTGCAACGTACCAGCGCTGTATGCAAAAATGCTTGTTTGATCAAATCGGAAAGAATGTGCAAGTCTATGTGGACGATATCGTGATAAAAACTAAGGTAAAAGACACCTTAATCGATGACATCCGGCAAACATTTGATAACCTAAGACGGTTCCGGATGAAACTCAATCCGGCAAAATGCACCTTCGGTGTCCCTGCCGGTAAGCTACTCGGTTTCCTTGTATCAAGCCGGGGCATTGAGGTGAATCCGGTAAAAATCCGGGCAATAGAAAGAATGACAATACCGCGAGAACTCAAAGATGTGCAAAAGTTTACCGGAAGCTTGGCATCGCTAAGCCGGTTCATAAGCAGGCTAGGAGAAAAGGCCTTGCCGCTTTATGCTTTGATGAAAAAATCGGATACTTTCGTCTGGATCCCTCAGGCAGACGCAGCGTTTAAAGAGCTAAAAACAATGCTGATTACCGCACCAATACTCGCCTCACCTTTGGAAAGGGAACCTATGCTGCTCTATATAGCGGCAACAAACCGGGTGGTTAGTGTTGTGGTTGTGGTGGAACGAGAAGAGGAAGGAAAAACCGTGCAGAGGCCGGTATACTACCTGAGCGAGGTGCTCTCCTCCTCAAAGCAGAACTACCCGCACTTCCAAAAGATGACTTATGGCGTGTTCATGGCCGCCACGAAGCTCAAGCATTACTTTGAGGAGCACCCCATGAAGGTGGTGAGTGAGGCACCCATCTCCGATATCATGGGCAACAAGGACGCCAGCGGCCGGATTGCAAAATGGGCAATTCAGCTATCACCATATGTACCGGTGTATGAAAGAAGAGATGCCATAAAATCGCAAGCCTTAGCTGATTTCTTGGTCGATTGGGCGGAGATACAATACAAGCCGCCAGAGCACAAAATAGAATACTGGAAGATGCACTTTGACGGATCCAAACTCAAGGAGGGTCTGGGTGCCGGTGTGGTACTCACCTCACCTAAGGGAGATCACCTCCGGTATGTTCTACAAGTGCACTTCAGGGCATCAAACAATGTCGCTGAGTACGAAGCTCTGATACATGGGCTTAAGGTCGCAAAAGAAATCGGAGCGCTCCGGATCATTTGCTACGGCGATTCAGATCTGGTGGTACAGCAGTGTTCCGGAGATTGGGATGCAAAAGATGCCAACATGGCCTCATACCGGTTTCATGTGCAAAAGATTGCCGGCTTCTTCGAAGGGTGTGAGTTTCACCATGTGCCGCGGGCTGAAAATGAAGCCGCGGATGCTTTATCTAAGCTAGGCTCGTCGAGCAGGAAATTCCTCCCGGAATAGCCTGGGCACACTTAAGAGTTCCATCAATCAAACCAAGTCCGGAATCGGAATCAATTTTCGTACCGGAATCACATGTGGTGCCAATGGACATTGATGAAGGAAACCCGGGGACTGTTCCGGCACACTCGGGGACTGTACCGGGGACTAAACTCGGGGACTGCGACGCCCATGCCGGAAGAGGCAATGCTTGTGGACAGCATGGACATAGACATGCCGGTGTTTGTGGTTAGAGAAGCGCCATCTTGGGTTAAACCTATTAAGGAATTCCTGATCAACGGCACCTTGCCGGTTGACGAAAATGAATCCAGAAGGATACAGAGGAGGTCCAAAGCTTACACCATCATCAATGGCGAGGTATACAAGAGAAGTGTTACCGGTGTCCTCCAAAGATGTGTGGAGCCGGAAGAGGGAAAAGAAATTCTTGAGGAAATTTAACGAGGAGAATGCGGGCACCACGCTTTGTCAAGGGCGCTGGTGGCAAAAGTGTCCCGGCATGGGTTCTATTGGCCAATGGCTTTGGAGAACGCGGAGGATCTGGTAAGAAAATGCAATGGGTGCCAGAGGTACGCCAAGCAAAATCATACCCCAGCATCCGGTTTAAAAACCATACCGCTAACTTGGCCATTCGCTGTCTGGTGCCTGGACATGGTTGGACCATTTAAAACCGCAAGGGGAAACATGACCCACATCTTGGTAATGGTGGATAAATTCACCAAGTGGCTGGAAGTGAAGCCTATCGCAAAGTGTGATGGCCACACAGCGGTGAAGTTCCTAAAAGATGTAATCCTGCGGTATGGATACCCACACAGTATCATAACTGACAATGGCTCAAACTTTGCTCAAGGAGAGTTCAAGCGATTTTGTGAAGACAAGAACATCCGGTTGGATTTGTGCTCAGTGGCACACCCACAAGGCAATGGCCAAGTTGAAAGAACAAACGCTTTGGTACTTTCCGGTATCAAACCAAGACTCATTGATGCAATGGAAAAATCGCCGGGATGTTGGATCGATGAGCTACCATCAGTGCTGTGGAGTCTAAGAACAACTCCGAACCGGTCTACCGGATACACGCCATTCTTCATGGTTTATGGAGCAGAAGCGGTCATACCAACCGACATTCTCCATGATTCACCAAGGGTGCAGCTCTATACCGAAGAAGAGGTAAAAGAGGCCCGAGAAAACGATGTGGACTTGCTAGAAGAAGCAAGAGAATTAGCTCTGGCAAGAACAGCCATTTACCAGCAAAACCTCAGACGCTATCACAGCCGGAAGGTTAACCCGAGGGTATTCCGAGAAGGAGACCTAGTGCTACGCCTAGTGCAGCGCACTGAAGGCCGGCACAAACTTCCCCCCCATGGGAAGGGCCTTTCATTGTGAGCAAGGCTCTCCACAATGATGCCTATTACCTGATTGATGCACAGGAATGGAAGAAAGGAAAGGCGGACAAGTCAGGAGAGGAGACCAAACGCCCATGGAATGTAGCTTTGTTGCGTCCTTTCTACTCTTGAAGTGGTGGTGTAAGAAGTTCCTTTTTGTACCTTATTTGCTATGAATAAAAGATGTCGGAACCTCGAATGAATCTCGGGGACTATCATTACTAAAGTTGCATGTAACATGTTTATTTTTTCAGTTTACCGGTTGCTTATTGAACGTTTTTTCTTTCCGGTTTAGTAGTGTGCTAGACCCTACCGGAGTCTTCGACTCTGCTGTTGTCCATAACTTGGCTTCATGGCAAGCAAGATAAACCGGTAGGGGATAAGCACATGAACTGCGAAGAGGGAGAGCGGAAAGAACAATCCGGAAAAATTTAACTAACCCCGGTCATACCGGTTTTTTGCAAAAATTTCGAGTTATTTCTAAGTTCAAGAAAGTGCTTGCTTGGTAAAAGAACTTTGTGCTCATACGCCAAAAATGCCCAGAGAAGGTAGGCAGAGCCAAGGCAAAAGAACCAAGTGTGCATCAATTGGATGCGGAAACAATTTCGGAATCATTGCAGTGCAAGAAAAAGCAAATCGACAAGCAAATATGCTAAGGCAACATAAGTTAATTAACTACCGGTATAGCCTACCGGCATAAACTGTTGCACCACAAACCAAAAGGACAAGGTTTAGCTTACATCATAAACCCCGGCATACCGGGGTAGAATTTAACAAAGTTCGTTGTGAAGCGGCAGGAACAGGTAACTTCTTGTCACAACAAACAGTCAAGCAGCAGGGGCTTCAGGGGGAGCAGCGCCGGCCTCAGCTTCCGGTGGCACCTCGGCACCATCATCTTCACCTCCATCTTCTTCTTCCTCATCGCTGAGGTAGTCTTTGACGTCTTCAGGAGGAGGGATGAAAGTGCGCATTTCAGCGTACTCCGCGATATGGTACGCGCGATCCTGCCGCTTAGCGGTGAGGACCGGGTCCAAATCGGTGGGAGCTCCTTCGCGCACGCCGAGGAGGGCGTCCAGGTCAGCTCGGGTACCAGGAGCAGGCAATGCGACGGCGAATCTGCTCCGGCACGGGCAGCAGAGCACTGCCACTCCCGGATCCTTCGGCCGGCACCCTTCAAGCGCTCGCTGATGAGGGAGAAGGTATCGGGCACCACTTCTCCAGGCCAGAGAGTCTTGTACAGCTGGGAGGCTGATACGTCTCCAACGTATCGATAATTTCTTATGTTCCATGCCACTTTATTGATGATACCTACATGTTTTATGCACATTATATGTCGTATTTACGCATTTTATGGAACTAACCTATTAACAAGATGCCGAAGTGCGTTCTGTTTTCTGCTGTTTTTGGTTTCAGAAATCCTAGTAACGAAATATTCTCGGAATTGGACGAAACCAACGCCCAGGTTCCTATTTTTCCACGAAGCTTCCAGAACACCCAGGAAGGACCAGAGGGGGGCCACAGGCCCACCAGATGACATGGTGGCGCGGCCCAGGCCCTGGCCGCGCCACCCTATGGTGTGGGCGCCCCTTCGACCCTCCTGCGCCGCCTCTTCGCCTATTTAAAGCCCCTGCATCGAAAACCCTTACGGAGGAAGCCACGATACGAGAAAAGTTCCAGAGCCGCCGTCATCGCGAAGCCAAGATCTGGGGGACAGGAGTCTCTGTTCCGGCACCTGCCGGAGCGGGGAAGTGCCCCCGGAAGGCTTCTCCATCAACACCGCTGCCATCTCCACCGCCATCTTCATCACCGCTGCTGCTCCCATGAGGAGGGAGTAGTTCTCCATTGAGGCTCGGGGCTGTACCGGTAGCTATGTGGTTCATCTCTCTCTATGTAGTTCAATACAATGATCTCATGAGCTGCTTTACATGATTGAGATTCATATGAGTTTTGTATCACTACTATCTATGTGCTACTCTAGCAAAGTTATTAAAGTAGTTCTATTCCTCCTGCACGTGTGTAAAGGTGACAGTGTGTGCACCGTGTTAGTACTTGGTTTATGCTATGATCATGATCTCTTGTAGATTGCGAAGTTAACTATTGCTATGATAATATTGATGTGATCTATTCCTCCTACATATGCATGAAGGTGACAGTGTGCATGCTATGCTAGTACTTGGTTTAGTCGTTTTGATCTATCTTACACTTAAGGTTACTTAAACATGAGCATTATTGTGGAGCTTGTTAACTCCGGCATTGAGGGTTCGTGTAATCCTACGCAATGTGTTCATCATCCAACAAGAGTGTAGAGTATGCATTTATCTATTCTGTTATGTGATCAATGTTGAGAGTGTCCACTAGTGAAAGTGTAATCCCTAGGCCTTGTCCCTAAATACTGCTGAGTTACTACTGCTTGTTTACTGTTTACTGCGTTACTACTGCTGCAATACTACCACCATCAACTACACGCCAGCAAGCTATTTTCTGGCACCGTTGCTACTGCTCATATATATTCATACCACCTGTATTTCACTATCTCTTCGCCGAACTAGTGCACCTATTTGGTGTGTTGGGGACACAAGAGACTTCTTGCTTTGTGGTTGCAGGGTTGCATGAGAGGGATATCTTTGACCTCTTCCTCCTTGAGTTCGATAAACCTTGGGTGATCCACTTAAGGGAAAACTTGCTGCTGTTCTACAAACCTCTGCACTTGGAGGCCCAACACTGTCTACAGGAAAGGAGGGGGAACGTAGACATCAAGCACTTTTCTGGCGCCGTTGCCGGGGAGGAAAGGTAAAAGGTACTCACACTCCGGACCTCGGCTACTAAGCTATTTTCCGGCGCCGTTGTAAGTACTCGAAGCTATTTCCTTTAGACTCTGCAATTGCGACATTTGGTTTCTTGTTTACACTAGTTAGGTATAATGGACAACAATGACCTTTTTATTCTATTTCCTGATTTAAGACATGGATGGTTTGATGCGAAAATTAAAAAACCCATGAAACATATTAATATGAATGCTTTGAACACTATTGTTGCTAATGCTATGGAAAATTCTAAGCTTGGGGAAGCTGGCTTTGATGAGCATGATATTTTTAGTCCCCCAAGCATTGAGGAGAAAATTTACTTTGATGATACTTTGCCTCCCATTTATGATGATTATAATGATAGTAGTCTTTTGTTACCACCTGTTATGGAGGATAAATTTGATTATGATTACAATATACCTCCTATATTTGATAGCTACTTTGTTGAATTTGCTCCCACTACAACTAATAAAATTGATTATGCCTATGTGGAGAGTAATAATTTTATGCATGAGACTCATGATAAGAATGCTTTATGTGATAGTTATATTGTTGAGTTTGCTCATGTTGCTACTGAAAGTTATTATGAGAGAGGAAAATATGGTTGTAGAAATTTTCATGTTACTAAAATGTCTCTCTATGTGCTGAAATTTTTGAAGCTACACTTGTTTTATCTTTCTATGCTTGTTACTTTGCTCTTCATGAACTTGTTTATTTACAAGATTCCTATGCATAGGAAGCATGTTAGACTTAAATGTGTTTTGAATTTGCCTCTTGATGCTCTCTTTTGCTTCAAATACTATTTCTTGCGAGTGCATCATTAAAACTGCTGAGCCCATCTTAATGGCTATAAAGAAAGAACTTCTTGGGAGATAACCCATGTGTTTTTTACTACAGTACTTTGTTTTATATTTGTGTCTTGGAAGTTGTTTACTACTGTAGCAACCTCTCCTTATCATGTTTTTGTGCCAAGTAAAGTTTCTATGTCAAAGTTGATGTTATATTTGGGATCGCTGCGCAGAAACAGCATTGCTGTCTGTCACGAATCTGGGCACAGTTCTCTGTAGAAAATTCGAAAAAATCTGCCAATTTACGAGCGTGATCCTCAGATATGTACGCAACTTTCATTAGTTTTGAGTTTTTCCATTTGAGCAAGTCTGGTGCCATCTTAAAATTCGTATTTACGGACTGTTCTGTTTTTGACAGATTCTGCCTTTTATTTCGCATTGCCGCTTTTGTTAAGTTGAATGAGTTTCTTTGTTCCATTAACTTTCAGAAGTTTTGTGCAATGTCCAGAAGTGTTAAGAATGATTGTGTCACCTCTGAACATGTGAATTTTTGATTATGCACTAACCCTCTAATGAGTTTGCTTGAAGTTTGGTGTGAAGGAAGTTTTCAAGGGTCAAGAGAGGAGTATGATATACTATGATCAAGAGGAGTGAAAGCTCTAAGCTTGGGGATGCCCCGTGGTTCATCCCTGCATATTTCAAGAAGACTCAAGCATCTAAGCTTGGGATGCCCAAGGCATCCTTCTTCATCGACAACATCATCAAGGTTCCTCCCTGAAACTATATTTTTATTCGGTCACATCTTATGTTCTTTACTTGGAGCGTCTGTGTGTGCTTTTATTTTTGTTTTGTTATCTTAGTTCTCTGAATAAGTTCATCCTTGTGTGGGAGAGAGACACGCTCCGCTGGTTCGTATGAACACATGTGTTCTTAGCTCATAATATTCATGGCGAAGTTTCCTCTTCGTTAAATTGTTATATGGTTGGAATTGGAAAATGCTACATGTAGTAATTGGTAAAATGTCTTGGATAATGTGATACTTGGCAATTGTTGTGCTCATGTTTAAGCTCTTGCATCATATACTTTGCACCTATTAGTGAAGAAATACATAGAGCATGCTAAAATTTGGTTTGCATAATTGGTCTCTCTAAGGTCTAGATAATTTCTAGTATTGAGTTTGAACAACAAGGAAGACGGTGTAGAGTCTTATAATGTTTACAATATGTCTTTTATGTGAGTTTTGCTGCACCGGTTCATCCTTGAGTTTGCTTCAAATAACCTTGCTAGCCTAAACCTTGTATCGAGAGGGAATACTTCTCATGCATCCAAAATCCTTGAGCCAACTACTATGCCATTTGTGTCCACCATACCTACCTACTACATGGTATTTCTCCGCCATTCCAAAGTAAATTGCTTGAGTGCTACCTTTAAACAATTCAAAAGTTATTACCTCTGATTTGTGTCAATGTTTTATAGCTCATGAGGAAGTATGTGGTGTTTATCTTTCAATCTTGTTGGGCAACTTTCACCAATGGACTAGTGGCTTCATCCGCTTATCCAATAATTTTGCAAAAAGAGCTGGCAATGGGATTCCCAGTCCCAAATTAATTAACAAAAATAGACACTCCTCCATGGTATGTGATTGTTGGACGGCACCCGAAGGATTCGGTTAGCCATGGCTTGAGAAAGCAAAGGTGGGGAGGAGTGTCATCATAATAAAACTAAAATAAAAAGGCACTCCTTCATGGTATGAGATTGTTGGCAGGCACCCGAGGATTCGGTTAGCCATGGTTTGTGAAAGAAAGGTTGGAAGGAGTGCCACCCAAAAACAAAATAAAATGGGAGCCGCTCTTTGAAGGTTTGCCTGGCAAGGGGGTTAGAGTACCCACTACCATTCGTTGACAACAACAAACACCTCTCAAAACTTTATTTTTATGCCCTCTTCATGTTTTCAAAATAAAAGCTCTAGCACAAATATAGCAATCGATGCTTTCCTCTTTGAAGGATCTTTCTTTTACTTTTATTGTTGAGTCAGTTTACCTATTTCTCTCCACCTCAAGAAGCAAACACTTGTGTGAACTGTGCATTGATTCTTACATACTTGCATATTGCACTTGTTATATTACTTTACATTGACAATATCCATGAGATATACATGTTATAAGTTGAAAGCAACCGCTGAAACTTAATCTTCCATTGTGTTGCTTCAATGTCTATACTTTAAATTATTGCTTTATGAGTTAACTCTTATGCAAGACTTATTGATGCTTGTCTTGAAGTACTATTCATGAAAAGTCTTTGCTTTATGATTCAGTTGTTTACTCATGTCATTACCATTGTTTTGATCGCTGCATTCATCACATATGCTTACACTAGTATGATCAAGGTTATGATGGCATGTCACTTAAGAAATTATCTTTGTTATCGTTTTACCTGCTCGGGACGAGCAGAACTAAGCTTGGGATGCTGATACGTCTCCAACGTATCGATAATTTCTTATGTTCCATGCCACTTTATTGATGATACCTACATGTTTTATGCACATTATATGTCGTATTTACGCATTTTATGGAACTAACCTATTAACAAGATGCCGAAGTGCCAGTTCCTGTTTTCTGCTGTTTTTGGTTTCAGAAATCCTAGTAACGAAATATTCTCGGAATTGGACGAAACCAACGCCCAGGTTCCTATTTTTCCACGAAGCTTCCAGAACACCGAAGGACCAGAGGGGGCCACTGGCCCCCAGATGACATGGTGGCGCGGCCCGGGCCCTGGGCCGCGCCACCCTATGGTGTGGGCGCCCCTTCGACCCTCTGCGCCGCCTCTTCGCCTATTTAAAGCCCCTGTCGAAAACCCTTACAGAGGAAGCCACGATACGAGAAAAGTTCCGAGCCGCCGTCATCGCGAAGCCAAGATCTGGGGGACAGGAGTCTCTGTTCCGGCACCCCGGGACGGGGAAGTGCCCCCGGAAGGCTTCTCCATCAACACCGCTGCCATCTCCACCGCCATCTTCATCACCGCTGCTGCTCCCATGAGGAGGGAGTAGTTCTCCATTGAGGCTCGGGGCTGTACCGGTAGCTATGTGGTTCATCTCTCTCCTATGTAGTTCAATACAATGATCTCATGAGCTGCTTTACATGATTGAGATTCATATGAGTTTTGTATCACTACTATCTATGTGCTACTCTAGCAAAGTTATTAAAGTAGTTCTATTCCTCCTGCACGTGTGTAAAGGTGACAGTGTGTGCACCGTGTTAGTACTTGGTTTATGCTATGATCATGATCTCTTGTAGATTGCGAAGTTAACTATTGCTATGATAATATTGATGTGATCTATTCCTCCTACATATGCATGAAGGTGACAGTGTGCATGCTATGCTAGTACTTGGTTTAGTCGTTTTGATCTATCTTACACTTAAGGTTACTTAAACATGAGCATTATTGTGGAGCTTGTTAACTCCGGCATTGAGGGTTCGTGTAATCCTACGCAATGTGTTCATCATCCAACAAGAGTGTAGAGTATGCATTTATCTATTCTGTTATGTGATCAATGTTGAGAGTGTCCACTAGTGAAAGTGTAATCCCTAGGCCTTGTCCCTAAATACTGCTGAGTTACTACTGCTTGTTTACTGTTTTACTGCGTTACTACTGCTGCAATACTACCACCATCAACTACACGCCAGCAAGCTATTTTCTGGCACCGTTGCTACTGCTCATATATATTCATACCACCTGTATTTCACTATCTCTTCGCCGAACTAGTGCACCTATTTGGTGTGTTGGGGACACAAGAGACTTCTTGCTTTGTGGTTGCAGGGTTGCATGAGAGGGATATCTTTGACCTCTTCCTCCCTGAGTTTGATAAACCTTGGGTGATCCACTTAAGGGAAAACTTGCTGCTGTTCTACAAACCTCTGCACTTGGAGGCCCAACACTGTCTACAGGAAAGGAGGGGTAGACATCAGAGGCCACCTCAGGAATGTCATAAAGGTTCCGGTCCACCGAGCGCATGTGGGAGACCCGCGCATTCAGCGCAACCAGGTGGTCATAGGGATCCCAGGGCGCACCCAGATTCTCGCATGCCTGCAGCGCCCGGCGCTCTGCAACCTTCTTTATAGCATGTGTCTGGGAATCCGGGAAGAGCCCTGCAAGACAAAGGAAAGAAAAAAGCTAAGCACGTGATACCGGAATAGATAAGCTTCTAAGCAAGAACCGGAAAAGAAAAAAGAGAAACGTACGGAGGGCAAGCGCGTCAGTTCGCGTAACCAGAAGGTCGTATTCCTTCTGCTCCGCCTCCAGCCGCGCAACCTTATCCTCGGCTGCTTTCTGCGCCTTGGCGGCCTCCTCAGCGGCTGCTTTATGCGCCTTGGCGGCCTTGCCCTCGGCTGTTTTCAGCGCCTGGGCGGCTTCTTCAAGCTCAGCCTGCAACACCACGTTGGCGTTGCCGGCATCCTCCAGCGCATCATTCAGCCTGGCCTCCGCAGCGGATTCAGCGGTCCTCAGCGCCTGGGCGTGGTCAAGGCCAAGCTGGATAAGCTGGTCCTTGAGCTCCTTGTAGCTGGCCTCCTGGGCGTCCAACTCCTTCCAATGCTGCCGGATGAGCTTGTCCTTCTCCTCTGAGTACCAGAAAGAAAATGTTAGCAAAGTGGTACTAATACAGTGCAGAGATAGCAAGATAACCAGAAAATAAGAAGCTGTACCTTGGGCGGCGGCGAGCTGCGTCTTGAGGGCCTCGATAGAAGCTTCCGGGATCATTGAAGCGAAAATCAGAGGTGTTAAGAGTTAAGAGAAAGACAATTTCCGGTAGAAGATGCCGGAGGCATAAAGTTTACCTTGGCACTTGCCGTGTGCCTCAGCCAGTTCCAGTGCTCCCAAAGAAGCTCCTCAAAGAGGACCTTCCGAGCGTCAGCCGTGCTCTGTTAAAAGAAAATGTTAGCTAAGAGCAAAGATCTTAACCCGAAACTCGGGGACTGGCTATGCCGGTTTCGCGCGTTTCTAGTTAAGTTTCGCGCTAAGAGCAAAGATCTTAACCCGAAACTCGGGGACTGGCTATGCCGGTTTCGCGCGTTTCTAGTTAAGTTTCGCGCTAAGAGCAAAGATCTTAACCCGAAACTCGGGGACTGGCTATGCCGGTTTCGCGCGTTTCTAGTTAAGTTTCGCGCTAAGAGCAAAGATCTTAACCCGAAACTCGGGGACTGGCTATGCCGGTTTCGCGCGTTTCTAGTTGAGTTTCATGCTAAGAGCTACGTTCTCAACACGAAACTCGGGGAGGAGGATAGATAAGATTCATCAAAAGAAAAAAGAGAAACCGGCATAAAATTGAAGGTTCAAAAAAGATAGAGAAGAGCCGAAAGCAAAATCAAGATAAGTTGGAAGATAGGACAGGCTTTGCGGGGCTTACCATCAAGTTGTTCGTGGCGTCGAACCACGCGCTGTCTAGCTCTTTGACGGCCCGGCGCAGCCGCATGAAGTGCTCCTCGGAGCTTCGCACGCCGGCGGGGTCAGGCGCCGGCAGCCGGTCCTTGCCTAGGCCGCGGGTCGCCTTGGACAGGTCCGCGGCGTTCCACTTCTCCGCATAGGGCAGCAGATGCCCCAGCTCGCGGCCGTCGCGCTTGAGCTTGCAGCGCTGAAAAGGAGAAAAGGAGAAGGTTGGAAAAAAGCAATCGGGAAGGAACTTGGTGAAAACGAAACAAACAGAGAAGGGGCCTTACCCGGAAGAGGTCGGCATCTGCTTGCCCTTGTGGCGCCTCACAGCTACGACCTTACCCGCGAGAGGTTCGGTCCGGAAGCGCTTGGCTGGAGGAGCTTGGCTCGAACCGGCATCAGAAGCCGGGGTCTTCTTCTTCTTGCCCTGGGCCATGAGTTTATTTACAAACTCTTGGCCTGCCTCGGCCTGCAGGGGGGCGACGTGCTCGTGGACCTGTGGGTTGATGTTGGCTGAGGGAACATCTACAAAGGAACAATAACAGAAGAATATGAGAGGTATAAAAGAAGAGCTACCTCTAGCAGGGTCAGTTCATCAGACGAACCGGATGGCTCCGGTGGAGATCTGCCGAGGCGAGAGGCTGCAGTCCGGCCAATCTTCAGATCTTGCCAGCGGATGACGGGGTCTGGGTCAAACTTGTCCAAACCACGCTTCCGGCAGGGACCTCGCCGGTCAGAGAGAATGCCGGGAAAACGGTCCTTGGCCTGAAAAGCGAAAGAGAAAAAAGAGTTAGTCACGGTATAAAAGTTACCGGTAAACCGACCCGAGTTGCGTAATTTCTTACTTCTTGGGTCGGAGGATTAGTAGAACTAAAAGGCCGGAGGCCCCATTCCCAGTCTTCCGGCATGGCAGTCTGGCAGATCTGCCTGGCCTTGCGGACAACGTCCTTCTTGCTGAGAGGAAGTCCGGTGATCTTGGTAGGATCACCGGGGCCATACATCTCGCACATCTTGTGGGCGCGGCGCTGAAGAGGAAGCACCCGGCGCGAGATAAAGGTGCGGATAATATCGTCGGAGCAGATGTTGGTGTCCTTCATCTGCTGTTTCATGAAGCGTATAATCCGGTTAGTCTCATTATGAGACTCCTTCGGATTGTAGCCCCAGTTGGTCCTTGTGGGCGGCGCCGGATCAAAAGGAGGCAGGTCAATAAGATCTGCGGCGTCGTTGTTCTTCACATAGAAGAAGGTCCCTTGCCATAGCCGCATGACTCGAGACCGGAAAACTTGAAGAAGGGCTCGCTTGACGAGCCAATGATGCAAGACCCGCATTGTACGGGGGGTTTGGGTTTAGGAATTTCTAAGCCCTGAACGGAATTAATCCGAAGAGCGAAGAAAGCAAACGTCTCACGGGTGGGACGAATGCCAATGTAAGCCTCCATGAAGGTGGCATAGCAAGAGAGGTAGAAACGGCGTTGCCGGGAAGATGGTGAGGTTGGAGTTTGTAGAAATCAAGAAAACTCCGGAAAAAGGAAGAGACGGGGAGGCCGAAGCCGCGCTCAAAATGAGCGAGAAAAACAACGCGTTCACCGGGTTCAAGCACCGGTTCAATCTCGTCGCCAGGAAGCCGGCAGGTTACTCCTTCCGGAATCCTCCTGGACCGGTAAAGCCAGTCAATCTCGTATTCACTAACGTTGGAGCCCATCCAAGCCCCGCGAGTGATACCGGTAGGATCAGCGCCGGATGCTTGGCTAGAGCTACCGGCTTCTTGGTTGCTACCGGAATCGACGTCCATCTGGACAAGGTCGGCGGTTAATCGGTCGGAGGATTGGCTAGGCCGGCTAGCGGAAGAAGAGGCAGAAGAAGAGGTAGAGGAAGATTCCTCGCTAGACATGAAATCCGATGCAGAGAAACAAGAATCCCACGATATACCCCCGCGTGAAGATCTACGAAGGAGAGAAAAAGCAAAGAAAAAGAAGAAGTAAATACGCTACCAAGTTGAGATCTGAAGAACAAGCAAAAGAGGGGTAAACCTAGATTGGGCCTAACCTGGGGCGGCGGAGTCGCAGAGGAGGAAGTTCGCCGGTGGTTTGAAGAGCTTGCCGTGGGCGAGGAAGTCCGTCGACGGCGAGGTGGAAAAGAGCTTGAGGAAGCGTCAATGTCGCATCCGCAGAAGCAGCACCGCGGAGGTCTTCGTGCGGTGAAGTCCGGCGACGTCCGGCGAGGCACTGGCGAAGATTTGCTGGGCAGCGGGGCTCGAGCAGCGAACGGAGTGGCGGAGACGCAAGAACAAGGAGCACTAGTGCGCGAGGAATTGGAGAATGCGAGAAGAAGAAGGAGAAGGGGCGGTTTTGCCTTATAAAGGAAGAGAGAGAAGTGGGCCAAAAACCGCTGAACCGCAGCGGTTCGGGCCATGGGCCGCGACGGTTCGCTCCACGGGCCGCCACGTGGTGCGGCGATACACGCGTAACGCGAGAAGCCACAGGGAGGGACACACGATCCGAGAAGTGGTTGGGATCCGCTGTGGAGCAATTAATACGCGCGCGGAAGCCGAAGGAAGTGACCCCGACACTGGCGCGTCAGTCACAGTGCGCATGTCACTGACAGGTGCGGGACCCGATATATTCTCGACTTCGCCGAGGAAGTATTTAATGACTAAGATGCCGGAGGATAAGCTACCGGAAAATGCCTTGCAAAGAGAGAAGGCATGAGTCCGGGCAAAGATGCCGGAGCTAAGCTAAGCACCGGATAAATTAAACCGGTATCCAGGGACATGAGAACCTGGTGATGCGCGTAGATGTACACATCCGTTGGGAACCCCAAGAGGAAGGTATGATGCGCACAGTGGCAAGTTTCCCTCAGTAAGAAACCAAGGTTTAATCGGACCAGTAGGAGTCAAGAAGCACGTTGAAGGTTGATGGTGGCGAAATATGATGCGGCGCAACACAGGATCCGGCGCCAACGTGGAACCTGCACAACACAACCAAAGTACTTTGCCCCAATGAAACAGTGAGGTTGTCAATCTCACCGGCTTGCTGTAACAAAGGATTAACCGTATTGTGTGGAAGATGATTGTTTGCGAAGAAAACAGTAAAACAAGTATTGCAGTAGATTGTATGCGATGTAAAGAATAGGACCGGGGTCCACAGTTCACTAGAGGTGTCTCTCCCATAAGATTAAAGCATGTTGGGTGAACAAATTACGGTCGGGCAATTGACAAATAGAAAAGGGCATAACAATGCATATACATGATATGATAAATATAGTGAGATTTAATTGGGCATTACGACAAAGTACATAGACCGCCATCCAACTGCATCTATGCCTAAAAAGTCCACCTTCAGGTTATCATCCGAACCCCTTTCATATTAAGTTGCAAGCAACAGACAATTGCATTAAGTATGGTGCGTAATGTAATCAACAACTACATCCTTACACATAGCATCAATGTTTTATCCCTAGTAGCAACAGCACATCCACAACCTTAGAACCTTCTGTCACGATCCCAGATATCAATGGAGGCATGAACCCACTATCGAGCATAAATACTCCCTCTTGGAGTTAAGAGCAAAAACTTGGCCAGAGCCTCTACTAATAACGGAGAGCATGCAAGATCATAAACAACACATAAATAATAGATTGATAATCACCATAACATAGTATTCTCTATCCATCGGATCCCGACAAACACAACATATAGTATTACGGATAGATGATCTTGATCATGTTAGGCAGCTCACAAGATCCAACAATGAAGCACATGAGGAGAAGACGACCATCTAGCTACTGCTATGGACCCATAGTCCAGGGGTGAACTACTCACTCATCACTCCCGAGGCGATCATGGCGATGAAGAGTCCTCCGGGAGATGATTCCCTCTCCGGCAGGGTGCCGGAGGCGATCTCCTGAATCCCCGAGATGGGATTCGCGGCGGCGCGTCTCGGAAGGTTTTCCGTATCGTGGCTCTCGGTGCGGGGTTTCGCGACGGAGGCTTTAAGTAGGCGAAAGGGCGACGGGGGGGCCACACGGGGCCCACACGCCAGGGCCGCGCGGCCAAGCCTAGGCCGCGCCGCCTGTTGTGGCGGCGCCTCGTGGCCCCACTTCCTTCCCTCTTCACGCTTCTGGAAGCTTCGTGCAAAAATAGGACCCTGGGCGTTGATTTCGTCCAATTCCGAGAATATTTCCTTACTAGGATTTCTGAAACCAAAAACAGCAGAAAACAGCAACTGGCTCTTCGGCATCTTGTTAATAGGTTAGTGCCGGAAAATGCGTAAATACGACATATAATGTGTATAAAACATGTAGATATCATCAATAATGTAGCATGGAACATAAGAAATTATCGATACGTTGGAGACGTATCAGCATCCCCAAGCTTAGTTCTGCTCGTCCCGAGCAGGTAAACGATAACAAGGATAATTTCTGGAGTGACATGCCATCATAATCTTGATCATACTATTGTAAACATATGTAATGAATGCAGCGATCAAAAACAATGGTAATGACATGAGTAAACAAATGAATCATAAAGCAAAGACTTTTCATGAATAGTACTTCAAGACAAGCATCAATAAGTCTTGCATAAGAGTTAACTCATAAAGCAATAAATCAAAGTAAAGGTATTGAAGCAACAGAAAGGAAGATTAAGTTTCAGCGGTTGCTTTCAACTTATAACATGTATATCTCATGGATAGTGTCAACATAGAGTAATATAACAAGTGCAATATGCAAGTATGTAGGAATCAATGCACAGTTCACACAAGTGTTTGCTTCTTGAGTGGAGAGAGATAGGTAAACTGACTCAACAATAAAAGTAAAAGAAAGGTCCTTCAAAGAGGAAAGCATCGATTGCTATATTTGTGCTAGAGCTTTTATTTTGAAAACATGAAACAATTTTGTCAACGGTAGTAATAAAGCATATGAGTTATGTAAATTATATCTTACAAGTTGCAAGCCTCATGCATAGTATACTAATAGTGCCCTTGTCCTACTTAGCTTGGACTACCGGATCTTTGCAATACACATGTTTCAACCAAGTGTCACAAAGGGGTACCTCCATGCCGCCTGTACAAAGGTCTAAGGAGAAAGCTCGCATTTTGGATTTCTCGCTTTTGATTATTCTCAACTTAGACATCCATACCGGGACAACATGGACAACAGATAATGGACTCCTCTTTAATGCATAAGCATGTGGCAACAATTATTATTCTCATATGAGATTGAGGATATATGTCCAAAACTGAAACTTCCACCATGATTCATGGCTTTAGTTAGCGGCCCAATGTTCTTCTCTAACAATATGCATGCTCCAACCATTAAGGTGGTAGATCTCTCTTACTTCAGACAAGACGGACATGCATAGCAACTCACATGATATTCAACAAAGAATAGTTGATGGCGTCCCCAGAAGCATGGTTATCGCACAACAAGCAACTTAATAAGAGATAAAGTGCATAAGTACATATTCAATACCACAATAGTTTTTAGGCTATTTTGTCCCATGAGCTATATATTGCAAAGGCGAACGATGGAATTTTAAAGGTAGCACTCAAGCAATTTACTTTGGAATGGCGGAGAAATACCATGTAGTAGGTAGGTATGGTGGACACAAATGGCATAGTGGTTGGCTCAAGGATTTTGGATGCATGAGAAGTATTCCCTCTCGATACAAGGTTTAGGCTAGCAAGGTTATTTGAAGCAAACTCAAGGATGAACCGGTGCAGCAAAACTCACATAAAAGACATATTGTAAACATTATAATACTCTACACCGTCTTCCTTGTTGTTTAAAACTCAATACTAGAAATTATCTAGACCTTAGAGAGACCAAATATGCAAACCAAATTTTAGCAAGCTCTATGTATTTCTTCATTAATGGGTGCAAAGTATATGATGCAAGAGCTTAAACATGAGCACAACAATTGCAAAGTATCACATTATCCAAGACATTTTAGAATTACTACATGTAGCATTTCCCGATTCCAACCATATAACAATTTAACGAAGAAGTTTCAACCTTCGCCTTGAACATTATGAGTAAAGCCTAAGGACATATTTGTCCATATGCAACAGCGGAGAGTGTCTCTCTCCCACAAAGTGAATGCTAGGATCCATTTTATTCAAACAAAAACAAAAACAAAACAAACCGACGCTCCAAGCAAAGAACACAAGATGTGAAATAAAAATATAGTTTCAGGGGAGGAACCTGATGATGTTGTCGATGAAGAAGGGGATGCCTTGGGCATCCCCAAGCTTACGCTGAGTCTTCTTAAAATATGCAGGGATGAACCACGGGGGCATCCCCAAGCTTAGAGCTTTCACTCCTCTTCATCATAGTATATCATACTCCTCTCTTGACCCTTGAAAACTTCCTTCACACCAAACTTCAAGCAAACTCATTAGAGGGTTAGTGCACAATTAATAATTCAAATATTCAGAGGTGACACAATCATTCTTAACACTTCTGGACATTGCACAAAGCTACTGGACATTAATGGATCAAAGAAATTCATCCGACATAGCAAATACGGCAATGCGAAATAAAAGGCAGAATCTGTCAAAAACAGAACAGTCCGTAAAGACGAACCTGAAAGGTGCACTAGACTTGCTCAAATGGAAAAACTCAAAACTAATGAAAGTTGCGTACATATCTGAGGATCACGCTCGTAATTTTGCAGATTTTTTCAAATTGCTTACAGAGACTTATGCCAGAATTCGTGACAGACAGCAATGCTGTTTCTGCGCAGCGATCCCAAATATAACATCAACTTTAGCATAGAAACTTTACTTGGCACAAAAACATGATAAGGAGAGGTTGCTACAGTAGTAAACAACTTCCAAGACTCAAATAAAACAAAAATTGCTGTAGTAAAAACATGGGTTGTCTCCCATAAGCGCTTTTCTTTAACGCCTTTCAGCTAGGCGCAGAAAGTGCAAAGTATTTTCAAACGAAGAAGCATCAACATTATTACCTTGAGAGTTGGGAGTTTTCTCAACAATGCATTGTATCTGGTCTATATAAGTAACTCCTCTCTCATTGCTCCTAGGCTTACTATTCTCATCAAACAAATTTTCGGGAACAAGCCAAGCATAATTATTTTCCAAAGCTTCATGCATCCCTAGTAGCTTACTAGGTATTGGCGCTTTAATTTCCCTACCATCATTAACATTACTAGTATACTTAATTCTATCCATATCCATCTTTTCAAGTATTTGTTTAAAATCAGGAAAGAAACCAAGCCTCTTATGCTTGATAAAAACTTTTCTAGCTTCTTTAGCTATATCTTCAAATTCTCTAACAAGGACTTTTAAAACAAAATTTCTCTTTTCTCCCATCTCTATATCCGTAAGTGTAAGAAACATATGTTGTATTATGGGATTGAGATTAACAAATCTAGTTTCTAACATGTGTATTAAACAGGCAGCAACACTTTCATAAGTAGGGGCAGTTTTTAATAATGGTATATCTTTAAAATCTTCATCCATACTAACATGGGTGAAAAATTCTTCTATATTATCTCTTCCAATGATACACCCACGCCCTACTGGTATCTTTTCCAAAGTAAACTTAGGATTAAGCATGATGAAATAAGCAAAAAGTAAACTAGGCAAATAAAATAAAGACAAGTAACTAATTTTTTTGTGTTTTCGATATAGAGAGCAAGACAATAAATAAAGTAAAACTAGCAACTAATTTTTTTTGTTTTGTTTAGGTGCAGCAAACAAAGTAGTAAATAAAATAAAGCAAGACAAAAACAAAGTAAAGAGATTGGGAAGTGGAGACTCCCCTTGCGGCGTGTCTTGATCTCACAACGGCGCCGAGAAATTGCTTGATGCGCGTAGATGTACACGTCCGTTGGGAACCCCAAGAGGAAGGTATGATGCGCACGGTGGCAAGTTTCCCTCAGTAAGAAACCAAGGTTTAATCGGACAGTAGGAGTCAAGAAGCACGTTGAAGGTTGATGGTGGCGAAATATGATGCGGCGCAACACCGGGATTCCGGCGCCAACGTGGAACCTGCACAACACAACCAAAGTACTTTGCCCCAACGAAACAGTGAGGTTGTCAATCTCACCGGCTTGCTGTAACAAAGGATTAACCGTATTGTGTGGAAGATGATTGTTTGCGGAGAAAACAGTAAAACAAGTATTGCAGTAGATTGTATGCGATGTAAAGAATAGGACCGGGGTCCACAGTTCATTAGAGGTGTCTCTCCCATAAGATTAAAGCATGTTGGGTGAACAAATTACAGTCGGGCAATTGACAAATAGAAAAGGGCATAACAATGCATATACATGATATGATAAATATAGTGAGATTTAATTGGGCATTACGACAAAGTACATAGACCGCCATCCAACTGCATCTATGCCTAAAAGTCCACCTTCAGGTTATCATCCGAACCCCTTTAGTATTAAGTTGCAAGCAGGACAATTGCATTAAGTATGGTGCGTAATGTAATCAACAACTACATCCTTAGACATAGCATCAATGTTTTATCCCTAGTGGCAACAGCATCCACAACCTTAGAACCTTCTGTCACGATCCCAGATATCAATGGAGGCATGAACCCACTATCGAGCATAAATACTCCCTCTTGGAGTTAAGAGCAAAAACTTGGCCAGAGCCTCTACTAATAACGAAGAGCATGCAAGATCATAAACAACACATAAATAATAGATTGATAATCACCATAACATAGTATTCTCTATCCATCGGATCCCGACAAACACAACATATAGTATTACAGATAGATGATCTTGATCATGTTAGGAAGCTCACAAGATCCAACAATGAAGCACATGAGGAGAAGACGACCATCTAGCTACTGCTATGGACCCATAGTCCAGGGTGAACTACTCACTCATCACTCCGGAGGCGATCATGGCGATGAAGAGTCCTCCGGGAGATGATTCCCTCTCCGGCGTGCGGAGGCGATCTGAATCCCCCGAGATGGGATTCACGGCGGCGGCTCTAGAAGGTTTTCCGTATCGTGGCTCTCGGTACGGGGTTTCGCGACGGAGGCTTTAAGTAGGCGAAAGGGCGACGCGGGGGCCACACGAGGGCCCCACACGCCAGGGCCGCGCGGCCAAGCCCTAGGCCGCCCGCCTGTGTGGCGGCCCGTGGCCCCACTTCCTTCCCTCTTCACGCTTCTGGAAGCTTCGTGCAAAAATAGGACCCTGGGCGTTGATTTCGTCCAGTTCCGAGAATATTTCCTTACTAGGATTTCTGAAACCAAAAACAACAGAAAACAACAACTGGCTCTTCGGCATCTTGTTAATAGGTTATTGCCGGAAAATGCGTAAATACGTTATATAATGTGTATAAAACATGTAGATATCATCAATAATGTAGCATGGAACATAAGAAATTATCGATACGTTGGAGACGTATCACAGGCATGGTCTGTTGGGTAGAATCCGCCAGACTATACCAGCTTCGGGGACTAATGTTGGGGGGATGACCCCGGTATGCCAAAGGCATGCCAAACCGGATGGTCTTATCCATCGAGATACCGGTTTAATATTTATACCGGAGCTCAAAGATAAGAGTTTGGCTAAGTAAAGCTAAGCCGGTATCCCCAAGAGGGGTACCGGGACCGGATAGAAAAGATACCGGAACACCGGAAGGAAGAGCATGTCGGCAGGACTGGTCAAAGATTCTCTCCAGAGCTAGAGGACAACGATGAGCTAAGCAAAGTGGCTTTAAACGAAGGCCTGACGGTAAAGAGGAGGATGACGATCAAAGAAGCCGGAAGACGTCAGCCTCCTTGTTTAAAGAAGACCCCGACGTCATCTATGATTAAAGTAGCTTTATAAAGTATCTTTGTAAAGTAGTTTGTCTAGTCAAAGATGCCATTAGGGTTTCTTGTCCTGTAGGCCACCCTCTCCCCTATATAAGGAGAGGGGGCAGCCTCCTTCACGCGGGCAGACGATACGAGGGATACGCACGAATAGATAGCAGACAGAGAGAGAACCTGTAAGCACAAACTTGTAACCTGTGAAGATCAATAGAGAAGATGATCTAGAGCGAGTTCTTCCTTGTGTCTTTCTTCTTCAACCTCTGGCCTTGGCCAAGTTCTTGAGGAAACCATCCGGAAGTTCATCCCATCTAATCACAAACCCTCCCCCGAATCCTCTAGCGTCCATTCGGCCCCAACATAAGCCATCCTATGGCATCTGCCTGTTCACCACGACGACAATTATACATAAAAAAAGCATACTTCTATTTTTTATGTGTATATTTGCTTAATAATCCGCTTCCGATCCGAGTTCGGTCCGAATCCGCTCCATATCCGTAATCCGATATAATCCGCATCCGAATCCGCATCCGACCATTATTCGCTCTGATCCGAATCCGTCATAAAAATATGGTAAAGGATATGGTAATATAAATATCCGATCCGATCCTACATCTCTATA
Organism: Lolium multiflorum; assembly: GCA_030979885.1. NCBI lineage: Eukaryota > Viridiplantae > Streptophyta > Magnoliopsida > Poales > Poaceae > Lolium > Lolium multiflorum. The sequence goes on from CM061750.1 coordinate 81,820,821, forward strand.
TACGCCGACCTGGTCGGCTCGTTTGGGGTGCCGCACACCCTAGCGACCAGGTCGGGTAGGCTGGGCCGCGGCCCATTAGTTCAGGTAGGAATTTTTTCTCTTTTTTCTGTTACTAATATTTTTCTTTTTTAAAATCTAACATTATTCAAGAAACTATTTTTCCATATTTTTTTAAAAAATATGAACATTTTTTAATTTTGAACAGTTTTATATTTTGAACATTTTTCGAAAATTACTTTTTAAAAAATTTGAACAATTTTTATGTTTGAACATTTTTAAATTTGAACATATTTTAAGATTGAACATTTTTAAAATTAGAATAATTTTAAAAATTGAACATTTTTTAACTGTGAACATTTTTCAAATGTGAACATTTTTTGTGATTGAACCTTTTTTGAGATTTGAATATTTTTTTAATCTATTTTTTAAAAATATGAAAAAATAAATTGAATATGAATACTTTTCAAAATCTCGAAAAAAATAAAAAATCTTAATATTTTCGAATCTGTAAAAATAAAAGAAACAAAAGAGAAAAAAGAAACAGAAAAGGAAAAAAGAAAAGAAAGGAAAAAATGAAAAAAGAAACAGAAAATGCAGTACACCACGAACTGGGCCGACCGGGCCGGCCCATACCGCGCGCGCGGGGGTGTGCGGCGCGCGGTAACGGCCGACCTGGTCGGTGTATAGGAATTCCCCTCTGGACTGCTTCAGGCATCTGGTCGAACTAGTTGATGTTTCGGTGATACCTAACAGATGCAGACCCTTAGATTGCCAGATCCGACGGTTTAAAAGTCTAAATCGTTGTGGTAAGTTCCTGCTGGTTCCATTATACTGTTAACTAATTTCTATTTACCTTTTCCGCTCAGTTTCTTTGCAGCTGTCTGTTCCATTCTGAAGTATGGAAATAATAAGGAGCTTGTGGGAGCAGTTAGCTATTCGCCCTGTAGCTTTAAATGCAAATCGAAATCCACGTAACAGGACATGTCATCACCCATCCCCAAGAGTGTATTCAGCAGGTGCATGTCATCGATGTACCTTATTCACATGAACTAGAGCCAAACGGCCAACTAAATTACTGGATCCTAAGATCTTAAAATGAAGGGATGATAAAGGTACGACTATGTTTCATGCTAAAAATTGATGCAATGATAGAAAAAATCATGTTTCTTTTGGTTTTGGAGTGTCAAATCTGAATTCCAGTGTACATGCCAATGAACTGCATTATATTGTTTACTGTACATGCTTGCTATCTGAATTTTTATTGTCTTATACATGCCTTTGAACTGACATTCGGTCCATGTAGGGCATGATGAAGAAGTAAAAGAAAGCATCCACAGACAAGCTCATCAGCTGCACGAATTCAGTAAGAGGAGACAGGGGTACATGGAGAGGAAGAGGAAGTGGTTCTTATGCCACAGTCCCTGTAAGTGCATACTACTTGCTATTTGAAGATGGTGGCCAGCAAAGCAACTATACCAGACCTGAATGCACATGGGATTCCAGCCTCAATGCATACTGAGATTGTTCCAATTTACTTCTGAAATCATACATATTGCTCCATGGTCTAAACTGAAAAGATACATTGTTAAAATAGTGGTTCGTTTACATCAGTTACGTTGATATTGTGGAGAGGTGAGAAGATAGCCATCTTATGTTACTAGGGGTCAAATTTTCCTTGCAGAAGCTTTCTGTTATACGTAAGTCTGAACTAAAATAATTGTTGGTGAAAAGGAAACAAAACAGTGATAAGGCTTTTGCTAGCTAATTACTGATATCTTGATACCTTCCTTCTCCAATGCTATATTTTGTAGAAATAAGTTGATATCACTTATAAATATACTGGCTGTTTTTTGAATTGGATTTTAAATCTTATGCAAGTGTGCAATATTCCATATTTCAACAAGTTTTGTAAGTTATAATGTGTTCATTTGGGAGTTGAGAAAGCAAGAAAAAGGTTATATTGGTTGAAATGCTTGCTTTCATATTCAACTTGATTTCTTCGAAGAACTGACCAATGCTCCAATGCTCTTTCACAGTTATCACATTTTAGTATTTTAACTGTTGCACATGGCTTGAGTGATATCTATTTTACGAATTCCTAATAGAATGGAGAAGGAGAACCTTGAGCTGCTGAAAATTCACTATTCTATTGTGTCACAGATTTCTAGGCTAGCGAACCCACAGGGACTCAAGAAAGTCAAAGTCTGGCTTATAGGTTACAATGATGAGGCACTCAAGCAAAGACCCGGTTAACCTTGCAAAACATCCAAGGAAGATCAAACCTGTTTGGAAGCTGGACGAAGTATATTTTCATAGATGACAATCAACTGATTCATTATCATTTAGTTTTTGTGATATAAATGCTCCCTCTCATTCTTTTGTATCAGAAACAATTCGTATATACGGTTGACATGAATGCTTCAGTTTGAATGCGTCTGCATATGTTTAACGAATAGTACCAAGAATCAATTTTATTTGTAACTCTAAATTTACATTATTATGGAAATAATACGAAATTTACACTTGTTAACCTAATGATAATTTAAATTATACTACATCCGGTCACTATTAATTGACGCGCGAGGTATGTACCTGCATAGGTTACTTTCTTTCAACACTCACGTCAATTTAATCCAAACGGAGGGAGTATATGTTTTAATGTCTATTTAAATACGGCTGGCAAGCGGAAATACCAGGGCTGACTACACGGAGTCCTGATCGATCTCAAGTCTCTCTTGCCTGAATAAGAAAATGATGGCAAGACGTAGGCGGCCTTAAATACTGATTCGATTCACAGTAGTACATCAGAACAAATCATAGCTGCCTCCTTAATTCGTCCCACCGATATAGGTACGGAACAAACGACCGCCTCCTCACGAGATCAGATCGAACGAATCCGCTCGGCAAGCAGAAAACCCCAGCTTAGCAGCAGGCACCGGCGACTCCGTCTGCCGAGGGCATCAGGCTTCTACACCCCGCGATTTGGATGCACCGTCGTCGCTGCTGCCTCAAGGATTTCTTCGAGATTCTCTTTGTCTTAGTCAATTCAACAAACTAACTATTCATCGAGCGTCGACGGGAGCACGATATGCAGGGTACGCGTGTACGCCATCTGTTTTGATTGATCGTCGACCGTTCCTTTGACGTGGTGCGTCAGTTCCTTTTCGATCAGAACTGCGCGCCGATCAAACCGGACAACGCGCTAGCTGTTCCGTTCCCCAAAACCACTAGGCATCGGACGAGTGATCTGTTCTTCCGATCGGACCAGTCCAAGGCCGTCAGATTAGAAGGGTTTGGCCCACAGTATTAGGGGAGGTTAGCGGAACGGGGTCCCTCTGCCCTGAGATGCAGAAGGAATCGACGACGCTCGACCAGTTCGACGGATACAAGGAATCGGACGTAAGAGTTTCCATTTTCTCGCTCGGTTCGTTCGTTCGTTCTAGCGGGCCGCTCGTTTGACCTACCATATATACCGGCCGTCACCACCGATCGAGTATCCCTCGTCGATACGGTGAAATTCTCCTAGCCGCGCACGGGCGATGGAAAGCAAGCGCAAATCAGGCGCCTCCTTGGCCGCGCCGCTCGCCGGCCGCCGTATGCATACAAGCGTCGACTGGGCATCTCTCCCCATCGACATGGTTCGCCTCGTCACCGACCGACTCCTCCACAGCGGCGACATCGTGGATTACGTCGCCTTCCGCGCCGTATGCTCGGCCTGGCGCGCCTCCACTCCAACGCCGCGCGAGCGTGACCCAGCCCTGCGTGACCCGCGCCTCCGCCCGCGCGACTGGATCGCGCTCTGTGGCGGAGATTCGGTCCCGCCGGACGACACTGGTGAGATCGAGCTGTTCCACACGCGCACAGCCCGGCGTGTCTGTGTCCGCGTCCCCGATCTCAGAGACCATCGGATTGTCGGCTTCAGCCAAGGCCTCCTTGTCCTCGTGCACAAGGCCACCGCAGAGATCCGCGTGCTACACCCCTTCACATGCGTTGCCGTCGACTTCCCGTCGCTCGCGCCTGTCTACTCAGAGGCCATAAAGTACACAAACTCCTTCCTCCAGATGAACGCAGCGGTATGCAGCGCGGCCTCCTCCTCCTCCTCCATAGCCGTCGTCCTTTGCGTTCCATACATGCATTATGTCCTCGCTGCAGAGGCCGGCTCCGACCATTGGGATATCCTCCACCGAAAGCTTGACGTCTCAAACACCTTAGTCTTCCAAGGAAGGCTCTACGGCACCACCATAATGCCTTCCTGGTGGGAGATTGTGCAGCTGTACCCTACCACTGGGAGCCCACAAACGCTTGATCTTCCAGTTACTGTTGCTCGGGCTCCCAGTATCCCTGTGCCCCACCACATCTGCCTTGTTGAGTCTCGTGGACAGATGCTGCTCGTCGCGCTCGCGCAGCATCACTTCGCTCTTACATTTACAGTCGAAAACATCAGTGCATATAGGCCAACGGAATGGTGGAAAGACATACGCTTCACGATGTACGAGGTGAACTTGAACAACAATGGCGACGCCAAGCTCTCGCCGGTGAGCTGCCTCCTTGACCGTGCGCTTTTCCTCAGCGACTACGGATGCCTGTCCGTCTCGGCCATCGACCTCCCTTCACTGGCGGGCAATTCTATCTACTTCTCCGTGAGCCGCTACCCTGTTCTGATGCACTCACTGACAACCGGTTTGTCCGAGGAGTTGGCGGTGGAGTGCCAAATACACGACGGGGATGTGAGGATCCGCCCCTCGGTGCGTCCCTTCACCATCATAGATCATCTGCTCACCTTCTGCCACCCTAATGAGTGGACCAAAGGGCTCATGTTTCACGAGTACCATGAGATACCTACATCTTTCAAGGAATTGTTGGAGAAGATTTCGGCAAAATGGTGGAAGTACAAATTCCGTCCATCCCAGGCAGTTCATATGGGGCGACCAGAAACAAAAAGACAGCTAGAAGATGCAGCGACGAGTCATGTGGAATCCACCGAACAGTAATGAAGCTTGTAGCTAGAAGTACTAGTTAAATATCGGGAGTTTTTTTTTTCAAATGTATCTCCTCAATTAAGGGCTTCAAATTTCAGCATGCATTATTAGATCGTTTTCTGCTATATCTGGTTCATGTCTTTCATCTTCTCTCCTTTCACGATCATAGAACACTTATATTGACTCATTTTGCATGTCACTGTCATTTAAATATTTTAATAACTTGTATAGTTCTTCCGAACTAGAGAACACGTTTTTCCTTTATATATAATTATATTTTATGATCGGCTAATTAACACTAGGATTCTCAATGTATCGTGTGTTCAATAATCATACATACGTGGGGGGGCAAACCCTACTAGAGGACGCCGCCGGTGAAGGGGCGGCGGGTCCTATTGTCTCGCGGTTCGCTCGCGGCAGTTTTGGAGGGGGGCCATCGCGCCTGCGACCAGAGGCGGCTCTACGGCGAAGATGGCGAGGCGGCGGTGCTGGTGTGCTGGCGGTGCCGGGCCTCAGCGCTGTCGACACGCGTTGTGGCGGTAGCGCGGACCCGATCTGGGTCTAGCGGGCCGCAGCGCGCTGCTGGCGAGCGGAGGCGGCTCCCGGGCTCATCCGGGCGAGGCGCGATGCTCTATGGCTGCGTCTGCGGTCTCCCCTTCTGTCGGCGGTGCCCGAGCACTTGCGGACCTAGTGGGCCTGGGCGTGCCTTTCTGTTATCACCTGATTTTAGCCAAATTAGGAGATGGGCCGTGATTGAAATGGGCTTAGAAGATATGCACATAAAGTGTTCTTGAATCGGCCTCGTGCGAGAGTTTGGGCTAGATTGCCCGTATATCTGTACATTATGGTAGATCGCATTTCAGTTTAGAATTAAGAGATAGAGTTTGGTTCGTACACAGTTAGGTTTGTTCCAAAGATAGAAAGTCTACGGACTATAAATATGTACCTAGGGTTATTGAGAAAGGAGGACGATCACGTTCACAACAAACACAATCTAGGCGCATCGCCACCCCTTGTTTCGAGGGTTTCTTCCGGGTAAGCGTCGTGCTGCCCAGATCGCATCTTGCGATCTGAGCAGTATCAGTTTATTCGTTGTTTTGGGTTGCTCGTACTGAAGCCTTGTTGATGGCGAGTAATACCGTTATCGTAGATGTTTTGGGGCTAACGCCGATACTTTTCTGATATGTTTGATTATGTTATACTGCCCCTAAATATCTAGCTGCCTTTGCACCTATCTTAGGTGTAAGGGCAGCATCTTGCTTGGTCTTTGTTTAGTAGATCTGATCTGTTACGGTTGTTCCTTGTTCTCCAAGGATTAGTTTGATATCTGCATGGTTAGGCCTTGAAACGGGTTGAACGATCCAGCGGTGCGTAAGGTATGGTTTGCCGATCCAAGAGGGGTTGTTCCGGGAATCGACTCTGTGTTGGTTTTTAGGCCTCTTCTAGGACTAGTTTTCTGTTATCTTTCGTATCTGTCAGGCTCAACTACGCGTAGGATGTTCCAATTATGCGGTGAAAGCCCTAGACTGTCGTAGATCGATTTAACTTGGTATAGATAAAGCAGGATCCCCATGTTATTGTAGATCTAACACGAACCATGGGACAATCGGCTCTTTGAAGCCGATTCATAGGGTAACCTGAGAGCCGATCGAGGCTCGGATTTAATGTTTACGTGTCTGCCATGCAGAAACTAATTGAAGCAATCCATCACCTTCCTGACCAGGTATAGGTCAGGTGGCACGCCCTCGCAATAGTCAGGACGTGTGCCGGAGTTTTGCGGGCCGTCGCCCGAGGGACTAGGGCCCACCAGCAGTTCTGGGAGCCTCCCGGCTCTTCGTGTTGCTCGTCGCTGCTCGCCGGTGGGTTTTGGCCGGCAACACATTCTGGCACGCCCGATGGGACCATCTACAGCAACTGCGTCAACATCTGCAGCTGAGATGGCGGACGGACCAATCACCTACGAAGATCTGCCTGAGGACCACAAGAAGAAATATGATGAGATTAAAGCTGTCTTCGAAGCCGATCTCATCGGCTCTTTCGAGAGGACCCGTAAACATGGCATTAGGTGGAAAGGGTTCTCACCCGAAGGCGTTCTTGATGAAATAGATCTGTCTGTCCCTTCGAGAACGCACAGAGCTCGCGCGAAGTTAATTACATGGTGGCTCATTCTCTACACCGTCATTTTGAGAGCCTGGTGAACGCTTTCGAGCGCATTGCGGTTCGCGTGGTTCAGGAAATCATGAAGCATCAGTACTCTCCGTTAGGGCCTGCCCTAGGGACTCACCAGGGAGAAATACCGTTCCAGACCAGACCGCAGCTGCCATTCACGCTTGCAGCTCCAGAACGACAGGGTTCACCGGCATACGTCGTCTACAAGATTGGAGGCGGTCCTGGCGATTGTCAATTCTTGTATGAGCCGCCTAAAGAAATCCCGCGTGGATACGTGTGCACATACGTGCCGGACTGCAATAACTTGGCGCGCACGAACCAGATTGCAGCAGGAGGGATTTCTAGACGTGATAAACAGCGTGGCTAGCTAAATATGCCACCGGAACGAGTCATGAAAGCTCAGTCCCTGCTCATACCGTGGAACAAATCAGTACAATCTTGAGAGACCAGTTCGCATCCTGCCAAAGAGGAGAACAGTCGGCTATTCCAAGCCGTACCCCAACGAATATGATTTGATTCCGCTGCCGCCCAAGTATCGGCTCCCTGAGTTCTCAAAGTTCAATGGATCAGAAGGGTCTAGCTCAATTGAGCATGTGAGCCGATATTTGGCACAGTTGGGCATGATTTCAGCATCGGACCCGTTACGTGTAAGGTTTTTTGCGCAATCTCTCACAGGACCAGCTTTTGGGTGGTACACCTCGTTGCCACCAGATTCAGTCCGGACGTGGAAGCAACTGGAAGAGCAGTTTCATGTTCAATATCACTCAGAAGCTACGGAGGCTGGCATTGCCGATCTGGCGCAGGTGCGGCAGAAGCGGGGAGAAACGGTGTCGGAGTACATTCAGCGCTTCACGACTGTCAAGAACCGATGTTATTCAGCTCGTTTAACTGAGAAAGAAGCAGTCGATCTCGCAGCGTTGGGCCTCGCAGCGCCGATCAAGGATCTGGCTTTCCAAGTGGAATACAATTCACTGGCGCACATGGTCCAGAAATTAACATTGTATGAGCAGCGCCACCCAATTGTACCAAGATAAGTTCAAACGCCCGATAGGCCTGGTCGAGACAGAAGAAGTTGGGGACTGCAGAAGACCAGAAGTAGCCGTGGCTGAATGGGCTCGGGGGCAGATCCCGTGTCCTGCAAATGGGTGAAACAACAAGGGCCTGCAAGAGGGTTTGACTTCGATGTAAGCAAAGCTGATCAGATATTCGATTTATTGCTTAAGGAAAAACAGCTGAAGTTACCCGAAGGCCATAAAATCCCTATGGCGCAAGAAATGAACGGGAGACCGTACTGCAAGTGGCATCACTCGTCCACCCATATCACCAATGACTGCAAAGAGTTGCGTCGGCAGATCCAAACGGCGATAGAACAAGGTCGTTTGATCCTTGGTCAGTTTGCCATGAAAGTGGACACGCAACCGTTTCCTGGCGTCAACATGGTGGAACTCAATCACTCCACGAGGCGTCAAATAGATTTCTCATTCGATGTTAACATGGAAGGGCCTGTATACCACCATGGTAGGGATAAAGAAGAAATCGGTCACTCCTGTGGCAAGGAAAAGGAGGAGGCCGCCCGCGCGACCGGCCCCGATATGATGACAGACGGTACATCACCGAGGAACAAGTGAGAAACGTGCGATATCAACGACCGCTCTCCGCGCATCTCCTTAACAAATATGAGCGTCAGTACGACCGACGCCGGCGGTACGACATAGATGACGAAAGATATCGTCGGTCTGATATAGACAACGGAAAATATCGTCGGTATGATAGAGACGACGAAGGATTTGAACACCGTGCTAAGGGGAAGTCAAGAGAGCAGGAAGACATGGACAGACACTGGGATTGTCCTTTCTTTAAGCACTGCTGGGATTCAGGAATGAGCCGATTGCCTATAATCGACAACTGCCCGGAATGTAGACAGCAGAAGGAAGACACAGGGGAGGTTTCAGTGTTCAAGCGGCTATGGCCTCTCCCATCTCAGAATAGACGAGCTGAGTCATCTCGAGTGGAAGATTTCGTGGAATCAGAAGATGAAGAAGAAGATAGATACCACCGGTCCAAGATGATGACTCAGTCACTCTCAAAAGCGCAGGGTTCAGCGGCTACGTAGCTTGGAGGAAGCCGAGGCGCAATACCTGCACACATTGAGGAAAGCACGGCCCGATCTGGCCGTGAAAATTCAGCAAACTTTGGAGGCGGATATTCGTCGACAGAAGAAAGAATGGCGCCCCAAACAAATAAAAGCCGATGCGAAGGCATCGGCTGGCACAAATATGGTGTTCATACTGCCGAGTTTTGTGCTCCAAGAACCGAAGAAGTGCCGGTAGCAAAGTTTGACTGCGGCCCACGGCTAGTTATCTTTGAAAAGCCACGAGAGAAGAGCTACAAACATTTGAAGGCCCTGTACCTAAAAGGTTATATCAACGGGCAGCCTGTCGGCAAGATGTTGGTTGACACGGGAGCGGCAGTCAATATAATGCCATACTCCATGCTACGGCGTTTGGGGCGCTCTAACGCAGATCTGATCAAAACCAACGTCACACTAAGCGACTTCAACGGCCAAGCATCAGAAACGCAAGGCGTTCTGAACGTGGATCTAACCGTGGGCCGAAAAACCATCCCTACATCATTCTTCATCGTCGACAGCAAAAGTACCTATGCTGTCCTGCTAGGGAGGGATTGGATTCACGCCAACTGCTGCATTCCATCTATAATGCACCAATGCCTGATACGGTGGGATGGAGATGAAGTGGAGGTCGTTCATGCAGATGACTCGATCAAGATCTCAATAGCTGGCATGAATATTTGGGACGCAGAAGACCAAGAGCCGATCTCTGGAGTCAGTTTGGACGGCTGTGAGCGCATCGAAGCTACAAAAAACGGGGTGAGGCTGGTCTTATCCACCGGCTTGACAGAGTAGCAAGAGCAAAGTCAATGGACGTACGTGGCAAGGCCGATCCCTGCGATCGGCCCCAAAAAATAAAAAACAATGATATCACCTCAAGCATGTCACGTAGTCGTCGTAGGGAGACTCCCTCCCGTAGTAGAGCACAAATAAGTTGTAAACCTTCATTGAGCAATGCAATCGAAAAGGGGGTCGATTCCAACAATCGGCCCAAATTATCCTCACCATACGTTTTGCCTGTGTTCAGCATCGATCTAGCAGGCGACGGAAAGCTAGGATATGGGTTTACATCGGCTGATGAGCTAGAAGAGATTGACATTGGTCCTAGGGATAAGCCACGACCAACATTTATCAGCAAAAAGTTAGATCCGCATCTGAGGGGCCGATGATAGCTTTGTTGAAAGAATACCCAGATTGCTTTGCCTGGGATTACACAGAGATGCCCGGGTTAGACAGGAGCATTATTGAGCATCGGCTCCCTCTTAAGAAAGGATTTCGGCCGTTCCAGCAGCGAGCACGACAGATGAAGGCCGAAATTTTAGAAGAAGTCAAGAAAGAGATCGAGAAAATGTTGAACGCCGGGTTCATCAGGCCATGCAGGTATGCTGAGTGGATTTCTAGTATCGTACCTGTAGAGAAAAAGGACGGCCGATGGCGCGTCGCCATAGATTTTCGGGATCTCAATAGAGCCACTCCAAAGCCAGTAGCAGAGACATTGATCAATGCAGCTGCTGGTCATAAGGTTTTAAGTTTCATGGATGGCAATGCCGGTTACAACCAAATTTTTATGGCTCCAGAAGATATACACAAGACTGCATTCAGAGTACCAGGTTCGGTGGGTTTGTTTGAATATGTAGTCATGACATTTGGACTGAAAAATGCCGGCGCAACATACCAAAGAGCCATGAATTACATCTTTCATGATCTGATCGGCAAATTGGTGGAGATTTACATTGATGACGTGGTAGTCAAGTCTATTTAAGTAGAAAGACACTTGGAGGATTTGCGACGCATCCTGGACCGAACTAGAAAATTCGGGCTAAGAATGAATCCAAAGAAGTGTGCTTTTGGTGTAACGGCCGGTCAATTCTTGGGTTTCTTGGTTCACGAACGCGGAATTGAGATCGGCCTGAAAAGTCAGGAGGCAGTAACAATGAAGCCACCTACCACGAAGAAGGAACTCCAGTGTCTCATCGGCAAAATCAACTTCGTCAGAAGGTTCATCTCCAATCTGTCAGGACGAATCGAGCCGTTCATGGGATTGGTAAAAATTAAATCTGATGAGGAGTTTCGCTGGGGGGCAGAGCAACAGCGAGCGTTTGACGAGATTAAAGAGTATCTAACGAAACCACCTGTTTTGGTTCCCAGCAAGACAGACCATTCTATATTTACTTGTCAGTAGCTAGCACTTCCATCGCCTCAGTGGTGGTGCAAGTTTATGATGGTCTGGAGAGAGTCGCTTTCTACATCAGCAGAAGGATGTTGGATGCAGAGACTAGGTACCCTGAGATCGAGAAGTTGTGCATCTGCCTATTTTTTACCTGCACCAAGCTTCGTCACATCTTGTTGTCAGTGGAAATTGTCATCATATGCAAATCAGATGTCATCAAACATATGCTGTCGGCTCCTGTGTTGAAAGGCCGACTCGATAAGTGGATGTTTGCATTATCGGAATTTGATATCTGGTATCAGCCTGCGAAAGCAGTCAAGGGACAGGTGTTGGCCGATCTCATTGCTGAACGAATCAACACTGATATAGCAGCACTGTCTGTGCGTGCATGGGCCTGTTTTTCGATGGATTGGCTTGTGACGATGGTTGCGGCATCGGCATTCTACTCGTGTCGCCCCGGGAGGCAATGATACGTCTCCGACGTATCGATAATTTCTTATGTTCCATGCTACTTTATTGATGATACCTACATGTTTTATGCACATTATATGTCATATTTATGCATTTTCTGGAACTAACCTATTAACAAGATGCCGAAGAGCCAGTTGTTGTTTTCTGCTGTTTTTGGTTTCAGAAATCCTAGTAAGGAAATATTCTCGGAATTGGACGAAATCTTCGCCAGTCCTATTTTTGCACGGAGCTTCCGGAAGACCGAAGAGGGAAGGAAGTGGGGCCACGAGGCGCCGACACCATAGGGCGGCGCGGCCCAGGCCCTGGCCGCGCCGACCTAGGGTGTGGGGCCCTCGTGTGGCCCCCGCGTTGCCCTTCCGCCTACTTAAAGCCTCCGTCGCGAAAACCCCGATGAGAGCCACGATACGGAAAACCTTCCAGAGACGCCGCCGCCGCGAATCCCATCTCGGGGATTCAGGAGATCGCCTCCGGCACCCTGCCGGAGAGGGGATTCATCTCCGGAGGACTCTTCATCGCCATGATCGCCTCCGGAGTGATGAGTGAGTAGTTCACCCCTGGACCATGGGTCCATAGCAGTAGCTAGATGGTCGTCTTCTCCTTGTTGTGCTTCATTGTTGGATCTTGTGAGCTGCCTAACATGATCAAGATCATCTATATGTAATTCTATATGTTGTGTTTGTCGGGATCCGATGGATAGAGAATACTATGTTATGGTGATTATCAATCTATTGTTTATGTGTTGTTTATGATCTTGCATGCTCTCCGTTATTAGTAGAGGCTCTGGCCAAGTTTTGCTCTTAACTCCAAGAGGGAGTATTTATGCTCGATAGTGGGTTCATGCCTTCATTGACACCTGGGATCGTGACAGTAGGTTCTAAGGTTGTGATGTGATGTTTCCACTAGGGATAAAACATTGATGCTATGTCTAAGGATGTAGTTGTCGATTACATTACGCACCATACTTAATGCAATTGTCTGTTGCTTAGCAACTTAATACTGAATGGGGTTCGGATGATAACCTGAAGGTGGACTTTTTAGGCATAGATGCGGTTGGATGGCGGTCTATGTACTTTGTCGTAATGCCGGATTAAATCTCACTATATTTATCATATCATGTATATGCATTGTTATGCCTTTCTCTATTTGTCAATTGCCCGACTGTAATTTGTTCACCCAACATGCTTTTATCTTATGGGAGAGACACCTCTAGTGAACTGTGGACCCCGGTCCTATTCTTTACATAGCATACAATCTATTGCAATTGTGTTTACTGTTTTCTTTGCAAACATCTTCCACTCGATACGCTTAATCCTTTGTTACAGCAAGCCGGTGAGATTGACAACCTCACTGTTTCGTTGGGGCAAAGTACTTTGTTTTGTTGTGCAGATTCCACGTTGGCGCCGGAATCCCTGTTGTTGCGCCGCATCACATTTCGCCACCATCAACCTTCAACGTGCTTCTTGGCTCCTACTGTTCGATTAAACCTTGGTTTCTTTCTGAGGGAAAACTTGCCTGTGCGCATCATACCTTCCTCTTGGGGTTCCCAACGACGTGTGAGTTACACGCCATCAAGCTCTTTTTCTGCGCCGTTGCCGGGAGATCAAGACACGCTGCAAGGGAGTCTCCACTTCTCAATCTCTTTACTTTGTTTTTGTCTTGCTTTATTTTATTTACTACTTTGTTTGCTGCACTAAATCAAAACAAAAAAATTTATTGCTAGTTTTACTTTATTTACTGTCTTGCTCTCTATATCAAAAACACAAAAAAATTAGTTACTTGCATTTACTTTATCTAGTTTGTTTTATTTACCGTTGCTAAAATGAATACTCCTGAAAATACTAAGTTGTGTGACTTCACAAATGCAAATAATAATGATTTCCTATGCACACCTATTGCTCCACCTGCTACTACAGCAGAATTCTTTGAAATTAAACCTGCTTTACTAAATCTTGTCATGAGAGATCAATTTTCTGGTGTTAGTTCTGATGATGCTGCTGCCCATCTTAATAATTTTGTTGAACTTTGTGAAATGAAAAAGTATAAGGATGTAGATGGTGATATTATTAAATTGAAAGTGTTTCCTTTCTCATTAAGAGGAAGAGCTAAAGATTGGTTGCTATCTTTGCCTAAGAATAGTATTGATTCATGGACTAAATGCAAGGATGCTTTTATTGGTAGATATTATCCTCCCGCTAAAATTATATCTTTGAGAAGTAGCATAATGAATTTTAAGCAATTAGATACTGAACATGTTGCTCAAGCATGGGAGAGAATGAAAACTATGGTAAAGAATTGCCCAACCCATGGACTGACTACTTGGATGATCATCCAAACCTTCTATGCAGGACTAAATTTTTCTTCGCGGAATTTATTGGATTCAGCTGCTGGAGGTACCTTTATGTCCATCACATTGGGGGCGGCTACAAAACTTCTTGATGATATGATGATAAATTACTCCGAATGGCACACGGAAAGAGCTCCACAAGGTAAGAAGGTAAATTCTGTTGAAGAAACCTCTTCCTTGAGTGATAAGATTGTTGTGATTATGTCTATGCTTGTGAATGGTAGATCTAATATTGATCCAAATAATGTTCCTTTAGCTTCATTGGTTGCTCAAGAAGAAAATGTTGATGTGAATTTCATTAAAAATAATAATTTCAACAACAATGCTTATAGGAACAACTCTGGTAATAACTATAGGCCATATCCTTCTGCTAATGGTAATGGTTATGGTAATTCTTATGGGAATTCTTACAACAATAATAGGAGTGTACCCTCTGGTCTTGAAGCTATGCTTAAAGAATTTATTAGTACACAAACTGCTTTTAACAAATCTGTTGAGGAAAAGCTTGATAAAATTGATACTATTGCTTCTAGAGTTGATAGGCTTGCCTCTGATGTTAATCTTTTAAAATTGAAAGTTATGCCTAATAATGATATTGATAATAAGATTACTACTACAGCAAATGCCATCCAAGTTAGAATTAATGAGAATATAAGATTAATGGCTGAATTGCGTGCTAGGTGGGATAGAGAAGAAAATGAAAAACTAGCTAAAGAGAATAATGTAGCTAAAGTTTGGACTATTACCACCACTAGTAATGCTAATTCTTCACATGTTGCTGCACCTCCTACTATCAATGGTAAAATAATTGGTGTTGGCAATGTTTCTACTCCTAGTGCAAAGCGAACAAAACTGCCTGAAAACTGCTGAAACTGCTTGTGATAAAACTGCTGAAATTTTTTCCAACCTTGGGAACAATGATCCCATTGCTGTAGCTCATAATGATTTAGATTTTGATGATTGCCACATCTCTGAAGTTATAAAGTTCTTACAAAAACTTGCTAAAAGTCCTAATGCTAGTGCTATAAATTTAGCCTTTACAAAACATATTACAAATGCTCTCATAAAAGCTAGAGAAGAGAAACTAAAACTTGAAACTTCTATTCCTAGAAAGTTAGAAGATGGTTGGGAGCCCATAATTAAAATGAAATTTAATGACTTTGAATGTAATGCTTTATGTGATCTTGGTGCAAGTATTTCTATTATGCCTAAAAAGATTTATGATATGCTTGACTTGCCACCATTGAAGAATTGTTATTTGGATGTTAATCTTGCTGATAATGTTAAAAAGAAACCTTTGGGGAGGATTGATAATGTGCACATTACGGTTAACAATAACCTTGTCCCCGTTGATTTTGTTGTCTTGGATATCGAATGCAATGCATCTTGTCCTATTGTGTTGGGAAGACCTTTTCTTCGAACTGTTGGTGCTGTTATTGATATGAGGGAAGGTAATATTAAATATCAATTTCCTTCAAGAAAGGTATGGAACACTTCCCTAGAAAGAGAATGAAGTTTCCTTTTGATTCTATTATTAGAACAAGCTATGATGTTGATGCTTCTACTCTCGATGCTACTTGATTTGCACTTTCTGCGCCTAGCTGAAGGCGTTAAAGAAAAGCGCTTATGGGAGACAACCCATGTTTTTACTACAGCAATTTTTTGTTTTGTTGAGTCTTGGAAGTTGTTTACTACTGTAGCAACCTCTCCTTATCATGTTTTTGTGCCAAGTAAAGTTTCTAAGTCAAAGTTGATGTTATATTTGGGATCTCTGCGCAGAAACAGCATTGCTGTCTGTCACGAATCTGGGCACAGTCCTCTGTAGAAAATTCGAAAAAATCTGCCAATTTACGAGCGTGATCCTCAGATATGTACGCAACTTTCATTAGTTTTGAGTTTTTCCATTTGAGCAAGTCTGGTGCCAGCTTTAAATTCGTCTTTACGGACTGTTCTGTTTTTGACAGATTCTGCCTTTTATTTCGCATTGCCTCTTTTGCTATGTTGGATTTATTTCTTTGATCCATTAATGTCCAGTAGCTTTATGCAATGTCCAGAAGTGAAAATAATGATTGTGTCACCTCTGAATATGAGAATTATCAATTGTGCACTAACCCTATAATGAGTTTGCTTGAAGTTCGGTGTGAAGGAAGTTTTCAAGGGTCAAGAGAGGAGTATGATATACTATGATTAAGAGGAGTGAAATCTCTAAGCTTGGGGATGCCCCCGTGGTTCATCCCTGCATATTTTAAGAAGACTCAAGCGTCTAAGCTTGGGGATGCCCAAGGCATCCCCTTCTTCATCGACAACATCATCAGGTTCCTCCCTGAAACTATATTTTTATTCAGTCACATCTTGTGTTCTTTACTTGGAGCGTCGGTTTGTTTTTGTTTTTGTTTTTGTTTGAATAAAATGGATCCTAGCATTCACTTTGTGGGAGAGAGACACGCTCCGCTGTTGCATATGGACAAATATGTCCTTAGGCTTTACTCATAATGTTCAAGGCGAAGTTTCTTCTTCGTTAAATTGTTATATGGTTGGAATTGGAAAATGCTACATGTAGTAATTCTAAAATGTCTTGGATAATGTGATACTTGGCAATTGTTGTGCTCATGTTTAAGCTCTTGCATCATATGCTTTGCACCCATTAATGAAGAAATACATAGAGCTCGCTAAAATTTGATTTGCATATTTGGTCTCTCTAAGGTCTAGATAATATCTAGTATTGAGTTTTGAACAACAAGGAAGACGGTGTAGAGTCTTATAATGTTTACAATATGACTTTTATGTGAGTTTTTCTGCACCTGTTCATCCTTGAGTTTGCTTCAAATAACCTTGCTAGCCTAAACCTTGTATCGAGAGGGAATACTTCTCATGCATCCAAAATCTTTGAGCCAACCACTATGCCATTTGTGTCCACCATACCTACCTACTACATGGTATTTCTCCGCCATTCCAAAGTAAATTGCTTGAGTGCTACCTTTAAAATTCCATCATTCACCTTTGCAATATATAGCTCATGGGACAAAATAGCCTTAAAAACTATCGTAGTATTGAATATGTACTTATGCACTTTATCTTTTATTAAGTTGCTTGTTGTGCGATAACCATGCTTCGGGGAACGCCATCAACTATTGTTGAATATCATGTGAGTTGCTATGCATGTCCGTCTTGTCTGAAGGATCTATCATTTTAGTGGTTGGAGCATGCAAAATTGTTAGAGAAGAACATTGGGCCGCTAACTAAAGCCATGAATCATGGTTGAAGTTTCAGTTTTGGACATATATCCTCAATCTCATATGAGAATAATAATCATTGCTACATGCTTATGCATTTAAGAGGAGTCCATTATCTGTTGTCCATGTTGTCCCGGTATGGATGTCTAAGTTGAGAATAATCAAAAGCGAGAAATCCAAAATGCGAGCATTCTCCTTAGACCTTTGTACAGGCGGCATGGAGGTACCCCTTTGTGACACTTGGTTGAAACATGGCATGCAAAGATCCGGTAGTCCAAGCTAAGTAGGACGAGGTGCGGGCACTATTAGTATACTATGCATGAGGCTTGCAACTTGTAAGATATAATTTACATAACTCATATGCTTTATTACTACCGTTGACAAAATTGTTTCATGTTTTCAAAATAAAAGCTCTAGCACAAATACAGCAATCGATGCTTTCCTCTTGAAGGACCTTTCTTTTACTTTTATTGTTGAGTCAGTTTACCTATCTCCTTCCACCTTAAGAAGCAAACACTTGTGTGAACTGTGCATTGATTCCTACATACTTGCATATTGCACTTGTTATATTACTTTATGTTGACAATATCCATGAGATATACATGTTATAAGTTGAAAGCAACCGCTGAAACTTAATCTTCCTATGTGTTGCTTCAACACCTTTACTTTGATTTATTGCTTTATGAGTTAACTCTTATGCAAGACTTATTGATGCTTGTCTTGAAGTACTATTCATGAAAAGTCTTTGTCATATGATTCACTTGTTTACTCATGTCATTACCTTTGTTTTGATCGCTGCATTCATTACATATGTTTACAAATAGTATGATCAAGATTATGATGGCATGTCACTTCAGAAATTATCTTTGTTATCGTTTTACCTGCTCGGGGCGAGCAGAACTAAGCTTGGGGATGCTGATACGTCTCCGACGTATCGATAATTTCTTATGTTCCATGCTACTTTATTGATGATACCTACATGTTTTATGCACATTATATGTCATATTTATGCATTTTGGAACTAACCTATTAACAAGATGCCGAAGAGCCAGTTGCTGTTTTCTGTTGTTTTTGGTTTCAGAAATCCTAGTAAGGAAATATTCTCGAATTGGATGAAATCTTCGCCCAGGGTCCTATTTTTGCACGGAGCTTCCGGAAGACCGAAGAGGGAAGGAAGTGGGGCCACGAGGCGCCGACATAGGGCGCGGCCCGGCCCTGGCCGCGCCGACCTAGGGTGTGGGGCCCTCGTGTGGCCCCCGCGTTGCCCTTCCGCCTACTTAAAGCCTCCGTCGCGAAACCCCACCGAGAGCCACGATACGGAAAACCTTCCAGAGACGCCGCCGCGAATCCCATCTCGGGGGATTCAGGAGATCGCCTCCGGCACCCTGCCGGAGAGGGGATTCATCTCCCGGAGGACTCTTCATCGCCATGATCGCTGAGTGATGAGTGAGTAGTTCACCCCTGGACCATGGGTCCATAGCAGTAGCTAGATGGTCGTCTTCTCCTTGTTGTGCTTCATTGTTGGATCTTGTGAGCTGCCTAACATGATCAAGATCATCTATATGTAATTCTATATGTTGTGTTTGTCGGGATCCGATAGATAGAGAATACTATGTTATGGTGATTATCAATCTATTGTTTATGTGTTGTTTATGATCTTGCATGCTCTCCGTTATTAGTAGAGGCTCTGGCCAAGTTTTTGCTCTTAACTCCAAGAGGGAGTATTTATGCTCGATAGTGGGTTCATGCCTTCATTGACACCTGGGATCGTGACAGTAGGTTCTAAGGTTGTGATGTGCTGTTGCCACTAGGGATAAAACATTGATGCTATGTCTAAGGATGTAGTTATCGATTACATTACGCACCATA
This sequence comes from Lolium multiflorum, assembly GCA_030979885.1. Lineage (NCBI taxonomy): Eukaryota > Viridiplantae > Streptophyta > Magnoliopsida > Poales > Poaceae > Lolium > Lolium multiflorum. Next base: position 81,840,184 of record CM061750.1, read on the forward strand.
CTTAATGCAATTGTCTGTTGCTTAGCAACTTAATACTGAATGGGGTTCGGATGATAACCTGAAGGTGGACTTTTTAGGCATAGATGCAGTTGGATGGCGGTCTATGTACTTTGTCGTAATGCCGGATTAAATCTCACTATATTTATCATATCATGTATATGCATTGTTATGCCTTTCTCTATTTGTCAATTGCCCGACTGTAATTTGTTCACCCAACATGCTTTTATCTTATGGGAGAGACACCTCTAGTGAACTGTGGACCCCGGTCCTATTCTTTACATAGCATACAATCTACTGCAATTGTGTTTACTGTTTTCTTTGCAAACATCTTCCACTCGATACGCTTAATCCTTTGTTACAGCAAGCCGGTGAGATTGACAACCTCACATTTCGTTGGGGCAAAGTACTTTGGTTTTGTTGTGCAGATTCCACGTTGGCGCCGGAATCCCTGTTGTTGCGCCGCATCACATTTCGCCACCATCAACCTTCAACGTGCTTCTTGGCTCCTACTGGTTCGATTAAACCTTGGTTTCTTTCTGAGGGAAAACTTGCTACTGTGCGCATCATACCTTCCTCTTGGGGTTCCCAACGAACGTGTGAGTTACACGCCATCAGGCAACATATTCTTTCTCCATCAGGCTACCTACCCCTTGAACCAACAATGTCGCTGAGTATGAAGCGATACGCAAGGGAAGTGGAGTTGCTTATAGAAGCCGGGGCAGAAGCAGTGGAACTTTTTGGAGACTCAAAATTGGTGATTTCCCAACTCACGGAGGAATACAAATGTGAGAGCGAGTCGCTCTTCCCATTATGGATGCAATGTCGTGAGCTGATGGCACAATTTAGGTACATAAACTTCAACTGGATCCTGAGGTCACAAAATACCGAGGCGAACCACCTCGCACAGATGGCGTCAGGCTACAAGGACGTAGCAGGTGGAGCCGATGTTCAGGTACAGTTCCTGGAACCGGATGACTGGAGAACCGATATCTTCAATTACTTGAAAGATTCGGCTCGGGGCACCTAAACGGATAAGGTACAAGGCTATGAAGTATGTCCTTATTGGGGATGACATGTTCTACAGGACTTTGGAAGGGTTACTCCTCAGATGTCTGGGACCAGCCGAGTCAAATCGGCTCTTACACGAGGTACACGAAGGAGCCTGTGGAACTCACCAATCGGCTCATAAGATGAAATGGTTGATCAGGCGATCGGGGTTTTATTGTCCCACCATGCTTGAGGATTGTTTTAAGTACTATAAAGGGTGTCAAGCGTGTCAGAAGTTTGGGAAAATTCAGACGGTACCCGCATCAGCAATGAACCCCATCATCAAGCCTTGGCCATTTCGAGGTTGGGGCATGGATATGATCGGCAAAATCAATCCTCCATCGAGCAAAGGCCATATGTGGATTTTGGCCATTACAGATTATTTCACTAAATGGGTGGAGGCCGTCCCTATGAAGTCAGTGACGTCGAAAGATGTTATCAATTTCGTGAAAGAACATGTCATTCATAGATTCGGGATTCCCCAGACTATCACGACCGATGGAGGTTCGGTCTTCGTTTCTCACGAGTTTAGAAAGTTCTGCGAGGACATGGGAATTAAGTTGATCCGATCGTCTCCATACTATGCTCAAGCAAATGGGCAAGCTGAAGCGTCCAACCAGAGCCTTATCAAGCTGATTAAGAGGAAAGTCGACGAGCACCCTAGACGTTGGCACGAGGTATTGTCAGAGGCTTTGTGGGCTTATCGCATGTCATGTCATGGAGCGATAAAAACCTCGCCATACCATCTGGTCTATGGACAAGAAGCCGTATTGCCCTGGGAAATCACGGCTGGGTCGAGACGTATTACGTTTCAGAATGATTTAACAACTGAAGAATATGCAGCTCTGATGAGTGATAGCATTGAGGATCTAACGGAACTTAGACTGTGGTCGCTTGAGAAAATTAAAGAGAACAAAGCCAAGGTAGCTCGCGCATATAATAAGAAGGTGAGACCAAAGGAGTTCCACGTTGGTGATCTGGTATGGGAAGCTGTATTGCCATTGGGGACTAAGGATGCAATGTATGGTAAATGGTCTCCAAATTGGCACGGGCCGTACAGGGTCGACCAAGTTTTAAAGGGTAACGCATACATGCTCGAGGAGCTGAGCGGTGTGAAGTTCCCAGTGGCTGTCAATGGTCAGCATCTCAAGAAATATTTCCCAAGTATGTGGGATGATGGACAGTGAAATATGGGGGCCGATGCATGAAATCGGCCAGTAAAAAAAAATATACAAAGCAACAGGACGCAAAGCACAGCCGATGCACATACATCGACTTTAGACTAAAAAGCCAATGCGCAGCCATCGACTCTAGAGGTACAAACTGTTACGAGCAGATATCAGGTTACATAGATAGGCTCTACTGAAGGAATGCCTCGAAGGCACGTAGGGCGTCAGCACGGACACGATCCACCTCGGCGATCTCGGCCTCGTCATCTTCGTCTTTGCCCGTCACTAGCCGTTTGTTCAAAGCACGTATTTCTGCCAGATCAGTTTGCAGTTGAGCTTTGAGGCCTTCTGCTTCCTCTTGGGAGCGGGCAATAAGAGCTTCCTTATCGTAAATAAGCTGTTTGGTTGCCCGGACCCTCTCTTCAAGGTCCTCCAATTCCTTTCGCAAGGTCTCAAGTTCGGCGGTGCTGACAGAGGTGTCAGTTTTGGCATCTAAGGCCGCCTTTTTCTCATTGAGCCGCTGACATTTGTCTGCAATTTCGGCTTTCAACGGAAGTTGGGCATGGCGTAGATCGATTCTCTGACGAGCTAACTTCACCCTTGACCCGTAGACAGACAGAGTCACAACTGGCCAAAGTTTCACCTGCAACGTTACCGGGAGATGGTGCTTGATTTCTTCAAGAATGCTCTTCACTTCCTCGGGGTCTTCGACCAACGTCTCGATCGGGGAGGAAAGCAAGGCTTTGAGACGCTGGAATTGACGTAGGACAGCGTTGGGTTGTGGTTCATCGCATGCCGTAGAAGGAGCTGGTTCGATGGATTCAGGGTCGAACGTTAGCAAGCCCGAGAGGTCACAACCCTGACGAACAGAAACAGCGTCAGTATGCAGCAAAAGGGAAGGGTAAGCCAAACGAAAGGAGTATACCTCTCCTGAGATCAGGGGAACAGCCGATGATGAAGTAATCGGCTCTTGTGTTTCTGCTGGGGGCTTGGCCAAATTGGCGACCTTGTCAATGGCACCTTTAGGGATTACTGGATCCAGGCTTGCGGAGGACATCTGTACTTCCTCGACTCCCCCACTAGAAGTGTCATCAGTCTGCAAAGGAGGTGGTTAGCCGATGTGAGCAGCAATGGATTAGCATGAAAGATGAGCCGAGGAGAGTATGGAGGGTAATTACATTTGAAGCCTCTTGGTTTGATGAAGGGGCTTGCGGTTCCTTTCGAGTCCTCTTGGTGCTCACGCCCTGCCCCGCTTTGGGGCAACAGGTTCAGGAACTGGCCTTTTCCTGGAAGCCGATGGTGGCAAATCTGGCTGGCTCTACGTGGTGATTTTCCCAGAGTTGTCCGAGCTCGAATACCCTTGATTGGATTGTGTGTCCTCGCTGAAGTTGTCTTCGGTGGAGGCCTATATAAAAAAAAGAGTTAGTAAGCACAAGCATGTTTGCAGAAGCCCATAAGGATAGATGAAATCAGTCAAGGCATGGATCGACGTACGTGCAAGCTCTCTTGATCTGGAGAAGGGCTCCGGCGCTTCAAAGTTTTCCTGGCGGCTACCTTCCTCACCGCCGTTCTCGCCTTGGTTGGGGCTCGGGGGGCAGCTGGCCCGGAAGATACTTTGCTCTTGGAAGCCGATTTTGGTGAAATCGGCTGGCTCTGCATCACGACCTTTTTCAAGGGTGGCGAGCCTTTGCAGAAGAGGACCACAGGAGCCGGTGGGAAAAATTCAAAAGGGGAGCCGTCATCATGTGTAGGTTCTGGACCATCTTGTTGCTGCAAGGAGACAGAGCAAGGTTATAAAAATCATTGTAAGCCACTTCAAGAAAATTTGCAAGTGGTAGTACCTGTTCTGCGGGGATATTATATTCAGCATCGAGTTGTTTCAGCAACGGTCCCAGAGCTCTCCTGAAGGCATGAGTTTTCCACATTGACCACCAGGTCTCAAAACCATCGGTTGACGAGGTGAAAGAGAGGTTGTTAGGGACTGGGATGGCTAGAGCATCAAAGAAAGAATAACACCTCTGACCGGTGAGGAGATCGGGCAAGTCAGCTCTGCTCTCTGTTAAGTGGTGGAGGAAGAAATGGGGAGACACCTGCCCAAGACCAAACTGCCGGGCTGCTACGACCGGCTGATAGGACTCATAACCAGGTTTGATTATTCTGTTTGATGTGCTCATGCCAACTGGAAGGAAGCAGGGACGGATCATGGTGGAATACAATTGCCGGGTGCTGGTGTCATCGGCAAAGCTGTCTAGCCTGAAGGAGACTGGGTTTTCAAAATTTTCAGATTCCGTGTAAGGAAAGAAGATAGGATTGTCCAGGCCTTGGAAGAAAATGCTGAACCACTTTGATGCTTCCTTGGGGATCAGTTTACTACCTGGAAGGCTATACAAGGCTTGGCCGTAGCTAGTGCATCGGATCTGCTTCCCGTTAGCATCTGGAAAGGTGCAAGTGGCCAAAGGTGGGAAGTTTGGGATATGGTTCTGGAAATACAGCTGAGCCCATAGCTGAATAAACCACCAGGGACCTCCTGTTTTGACTGCTTTTTGGGAAGATAATTTGACGGACATTAGTTGGAGATATCGATAGACCTCTCCAAGGAACAGTTTGCCGATGCCAAGCTGGGTGCCTCTGGCAAGTTCATAGGCCAAGGGAAGATAATTCTTGGTCGGAGCAAGTGAAGGGCCACAAAATATGAAGTGTTCCAACCAGAAGTTTAGAAAGGCCGTGTGTTTTTTCTCTGTTACAGGGCCTTTATTTTTCATGTGGCATCGAAGGTAAGCACCCCAGTTTGTGCACTCTGTTTTGGAAGAGAGCTTGAAAGGGACCCTTGGCAGCATAAAAGCAGAGGGGCTGGGGGATGTAATGTCTAGGCCAGTGATCATTACCACATCTAGCAGAGTTGGTGTCATGGGGCCGTGGCCAAACATGAAGCAGTTCAGAGCATCAGACCAGAAGTAGCCGATGGTTTTTAGAAGGTTTTCATGCTTCTCAAGGGGAGACAATGATAAGGACAGAGCATCGACTATTCCTGTGGTTTCCCATTTGGATTGGTAAGCTTTGGATACTCTACTGTACCAGGAAACCCAATCTTCAGGAGGGTTAGGCCAGGCTCGTAAGCAGTCGGCCCAAGAAGTTAGATCTAAATTCTGGTTCACGAAGGGAATCCTATGGGCCTCGCAAGAAATCAGATGGGCAGGACTCTCGACAGTACGGGGGCCAAGACAAAGGGAGTTTGGGAGAGAAGGATGCGGCAACAAAATGTCTGATACCTAAAATTAATGGTGGAACAAAGCATTAATTCAGATGTTTGCCATTAGTTCTAACACTATGCTCGGATGGCGAGGGGCAGTTAAGGATTACCTTCAGGCCAGAGACCGTGGCGTGTGCGTTGGACGATTCCGCCATCTGATTCGCTGGCGGAGATGAATCTGCGCGGTTGGGGATCTGGGATTCGCTTTGCTGCGAGTTGAATCTATTCGACGGGCAATTGGAGATCTGAGTGTGGTCCTTTAGACGAGGGTCACAGGTTACCGTTTGAATTTGGGGAATGTCCGCTTGGACCTGTCTAAATAGGTAACTGAGTCTGGCCTCACTGGTGTTTTATGGTAAAAGATCGATGCGTTGCTATCGGCTCTTTGTGCGTTGACCTACTTTGACAATCGGAAAAATCATACATAGAAGCATTCTTCATTGACTAAGAGGGTTTTTTGCAATAGTAGTACATTAGGTAGTAGATCTTCCTTTTGAGAGCAATCGACTCTTATTGCAAAAAACCAGGGGGGATGTGTTATCACCAGATTTTAGCTAAATTAGGAGATGGGCCGTGATTGAAATGGGCTTAGAAGATATGCACATAAAGTGTTCTTGAATCGGCCTCGTGCGAGAGTTTGGGCTAGATTGCCCGTATATCTGTACATTATGGTAGATCGCATTTCAGTTTAGAATTAAGAGATAGAGTTTGGTTCGTACACAGTTAGGTTTGTTCCAAAGATAGAAAGTCTACGGACTATAAATATGTACCTAGGGTTATTGAGAAAGGAGGACGATCACGTTCACAACAAACACAATCTAGGCGCATCGCCACCCCTTGTTTCGAGGGTTTCTTCCGGGTAAGCGTCGTGCTGCCAGATCGCATCTTGCGATCTGGGCAGTATCAGTTTATTCGTTGTTTTGTGTTGCTCGTACTGAAGCCTTGTTGATGGCGAGTAATACCGTTATCATAGATGTTTTGGGGCTAACGTCGATACTTTTCTGATATGTTTGATTATGTTATACTGCCCCTAAATATCTAGCTGCCTTTGCACCTATCTTAGGTGTAAGGGCAGCATCTTGCTTGGTCTTTGTTTAGTAGATCTGATCTGTTACGGTTGTTCCTTGTTCTCCAAGGATTAGTTTGATATCTGCATGGTTAGGCCTTGCAAACGGGTTGAACGATCCAGCGGTGCGTAAGGTATGGTTTGCCGATCCAAGAGGGGTTGTTCCGGGAATCGACTCTGTGTTGGTTTTTAGGCCTCTTCTAGGACTAGTTTTCTGTTATCTTTCGTATCTGCCAGGCTCAACTACGCGTAGGATGTTCCAATTATACGGTGAAAGCCCTAGACTGTCGTAGATCGATTTAACTTGGTATAGATAAAGCAGGATCCCCATGTTATTGTAGATCTAACACGAACCATGGGACAATCGGCTCTTTGAAGCCGATTCAAAGGGTAACCTGAGAGCCGATCGAGGCTCGGATTTAATGTTTACGTGTCTGCCATGCAGGAAACTAATTGAAGCAATCCATCACCTTCCTGACGAGGTATAGGTCAGGTGGCACGCCCTCACAATAGCCAGGACGTGTGCCGGAGTTTTGCGGGCCGTCGCCCGAGGGACCAGGGCCCACCAGCAGTTCTGGGAGCCTCCCGGCTCTTCGTGTTGCTCGTCGCTGCTCGCCGGTGGGTTTTGGCAGGCAACACTTTCTCCCAGTCATTGGCGTCTTCCTCAGGGTTGGTGGTGGCCGAAGCTCTTCTCCGGGTGTCGTGATGTACCTGCTCTGCCATGGAGTGACCTCTCGGTCCCTGTTTGGCGTGTGTGGATATTGCTGTGGTGGTGGTGACATTCTCCTCCATCGTTGACGAGTTTGCCTCCTGCGGTGGTGGTTCATAATGGCCACCTTCTACTGCTCGTCTCCATTCCGCCGGGGAGCGATCTTCTGCCTAGGTGAAAACCTTGCTCGGCGCTGCCGATGCTGGCCACGGTGACACCTGCGGGTGCCACTCCCTTCTTGGAGGCGTGTGCATGGGCCGACCATTCTTCCCCTCGGTGCTAGGGGAAACCCTAGGTCTGCTTTGTCGGACTGGGTAGCGGCGGCACTTCGGCATCGTCCCCTTTTTGAAGGCGCTGCCTAGGCTACGAGGGACTTGTGGCGTTTGGTGACGGTGGCCTTGCCGGACTCTCCTGCGAGGCTGGGCATTGTGTCGCCCGTGTTAGCTACTGCTCAAGGTGCGAGTTTTGAGGGCGCAATGTACGCCATCGTCGGCACTATACAGTCGACTCCTCTCCAAGGTCGGCTAGATCCTTCCATTCGCTCGCTTGTCGCCGCCTCTTCTAGGTACATGAGTAGTGGTAAGTTGGTCTGGGCAACTACAGAGTCTCGGTCATGCTTGTGTGTGCTTGGTGTTGGCGGTAACACGGTTTAGAGTCTTTGCGTCCGCCTCCTCGTCGCTTGACTAGAGGTTGAGCTAGGGTTGCTTGCCGTTGATTTAGGAGTGTGTTGTAAGCCGAAAGACGAGTGTGGTGTTGTATCCATTCTTTGTGTTCTCAGCAAGCTTAATATAAAGACGCACGTATCTGTTGCGGGTTCTCGGAAAAAGATGTGATCCCGACAAGGAAGATATACTGGCTGTTTTTTGAATTGGATTTTAAATCTTATGCAAGTGTGCAATATTCCATATTTCAACAAGTTTTGTAAGTTATAATGTGTTCATTTGGGAGTTGAGAAAGCAAGAAAAAGGTTATATTGGTTGAAATGCTTGCTTTCATATTCAACTTGATTTCTTCGAAGAACTGACCAATGCGCCAATGCTCTTTCACAGTTATCACATTTTAGTATTTTAACTGTTGCACATGGCTTGAGTGATATCTATTTTACGAATTCCTAATAGAATGGAGAAGGAGAACCTTGAGCTGCTGAAAATTCACTATTCTATTGTGTCACAGATTTTCTAGGCTAGCGAACCCACAGCGACTCAAGAAAGTCAAAGTCTGGCTTATAGGTTACAATGATGAGGCACTCAAGCAAAGACCCGGTTAACCTTGCAAAACATCCAAGGAAGATCAAACCTGTTTGGAAGCTGGACGAAGTATGTTTTCATAGATGACAATCAACTGATTCATTATCATTTAGTTTTTGTGATATAAAATGCTCCCTCTCATTCTTTTGTATCAGAAACAATTCGTATATACGGTTGACATGAATGCTTCAGTTTGAATGCGTCTGCATATGTTATTCTCTTTGTCTTAGTCCATTGTCCGTTCAACAAACTAACTATTCACCGAGCGTCGACGGGAGCACGATATGCAGGGTACGCGTGTACGCCATCTGTTTTGATTGATCGTCGACCGTTCCTTTGACGTGGTGCGTCAGTTCCTTTTCGATCAGAACTGCGCGCCGATCAAACCGGACAACGCGCTAGCTGTTCCGTTCCCCAAAACCACTAGGCATCGGACGAGTGATCTGTTCTTCCGATCGGACCAGTCCAAGGCCGTCAGATTAGAAGGGTTTGGCCCACAGTATTAGGGGAGGTTAGCGGAACGGGGTCCCTCTGCCCTGAGATGCAGAATGAATCGACGACGCTCGACCAGTTCGACGGATACAAGGAATCGGACGTAAGAGTTTCCTTTTTCTCGTTCGGTTCGTTCGTTCGTTCCAGCGGGCCGCTCGTTTGACCTACCATATATACCGGCCGTCACCACCGATCGAGTATCCCTCGTCGATACGGTGAAATTCTCCTAGCCGCGCACGAGCGATGGAAAGCAAGCGCAAATCAGGCGCCTCCTTGACCGCGCCGCTCGCCGGCCGCCGTATGCATACAAGCGTCGACTGGGCATCTCTCCCCATCGACATGGTTCGCCTCGTCACCGACCGACTCCTCCACAGCGGCGACATCGTGGATTACGTCGCCTTCCGCGCCGTATGCTCGGCCTGGCGCGCCTCCACTCCAACGCCGCGCGAGCGTGACCCAGCCCTGCGTGACCCGCGCCTCCGCCCGCGCGACTGGATCGCGCTCTGTGGCGGAGATTCGGTCCCGCCGGACGACACTGGTGAGATCGAGCTGTTCCACACGCGCACAGCCCGGCGTGTCTGTGTCCGCGTCCCCGATCTCAGAGACCATCGGATTGTCGGCTTCAGCCAAGGCCTCCTTGTCCTCGTGCACAAGGCCACCGCAGAGATCCGCGTGCTACACCCCTTCACATGCGTTGCCGTCGACTTCCCGTCGCTCGCGCCTGTCTACTCAGAGGCCATAAAGTACACAAACTCCTTCCTCCAGATGAACGCAGCGGTATGCAGCGCGGCCTCCTCCTCCTCCTCCATAGCCGTCGTCCTCTGTGTTCCATACATGCATTATGTCCTCGCTGCAGAGGCCGGCTCCGACCATTGGGATATCCTCCACCGAAAGCTTGACGTCTCAAACACCTTAGTCTTCCAAGGAAGGCTCTACGGCACCACCATAATGGCTTCCCGGTGGGAGATTGTGCAGCTGTACCCTACCACTCGGAGCCCACAAACGCTTGATCTTCCAGTTACTGTTGCTCGGGCTCCCAGTATCCCTGTGCCCCACCACATCTTCCTTGTGGAGTCTCGTGGACAGATGTTGCTCGTCGCGCGAGCGCATCATTACTTCGCTTTTACAGTCGAAAACATCAGTGCATATAGGCCAACGGAATGGTGGAAAGACAAACGCTTCACGATGTACGAGGTGAACTTGAACAACAATGGCGACGCCAAGCTCTCGCCGGTGAGCTGCCTCCTTGACCGTGCGCTTTTCCTCAGCGACTACGGATGCCTGTCCGTCTCGGCCATCGACCTCCCTTCACTGGTGGGCAATTCTATCTACTTCTCCGTGAGCCGCTACCCTGTTCTGATGCACTCACTGACAACCGGTTTGTCCGAGGAGTTGGCGGTGGAGTGCCAAATACACGACGGGGATGTGAGGATCCGCCCCTCGGTGCGTCCCTTCACCATCATAGATCATCTGCTCACCTTCTGCCACCCTAATGAGTGGACCAAAGGGCTCATGTTTCACGAGTACCATGAGATACCTACATCTTTCAAGGAATTGTTGGAGAAGATTTCGGCAAAATGGTGGGAGTACAAATTCCGTCCATCCCAAGCAGTTCATATGGGGCGAGAAACAAGCTAGATGACGCGTTGGAAATCGAATATCAAATAAGAGGCACCCAGAAACAAAAAAGAGAGCTAGAAGATGCAGCGACGAGTCATGTGGAATCCACCGAACAGTAATGAAGCTTGTAGTTAAATATCGGGAGGTTTTTTTCAAATGTATCTCCTCAATTAAGGGCTTCAAATTTCACCATGCATTATTAGATCATTTTCTGCTATATCTGGTTCATGGCTTTCATCTTCTCTCCTTTCGCGACCATAGAACACTTATATTGACTCATTTTGCATGTCACTGTCATTTAAATATTTTAATAACTTGATTTGGGATATAGTTCTTCCGAACTAGAGAACACGTTTTTCTTTTATATATAATTATATTTTATGATCGGCTAATTAACACTAGGATTCTCTTCCACTGTATCGTGTGTTGGATAATCATACATAAACCCTAGTTTTAGTCGCCACCGGACCTCCCCCTGCTCCGTCCTCCCCCTGTCACCCCTAGAGGACGTCGTCGGTGAATGGGGCGGCGGGTCCTATTGTCTCGCGGTTCGCTCGCTGCGGTTTTGGAGGGGGGCCATTGCGCCGGCGATCAGAGGAGGCTCTACGGCGAAGATGGCGAGGCGGCGGTGCTGCTGTGCTAGCGGTGCCGGGCCTCAGCGATGTCAACACGCGCTGTGGCGGCAGCGCGGGCCGCGGTGCGCTGCTGGCGAGCTAAGGCGGCTCCCGGGCTCATCCGGGCGAGGCGCGGTGCTCTATGGCGCTTCTACGGTCTCCATTTCTGTCGGCGGCGCCCGAGCACTTGCGGTCCTAGCGGGCCTGGGCATGCCTTTCTCCCAGTCATCCTCGTCTTCCCCAGGGTTGGTGGTGGCCGAAGCTCTTCTCCGGGTGATGAGGACATCCCTACTACACTACTACCTCTGTCATTGCAAGATGAAGGCGATGCTGCTGTGAAGCTCAAGTCCAATGAAGTTAGGATTGGACCAATGACAAGAGCTCGTGCGAAGCTACTCAAACAACAGGTGAACTTGTTCCTAAGTGATACTTTGATCGATGAGAACTTTATATTGCCTAAGTCCTACTCCCTCCGTTCCTTTCTATAATGCCTATAGATTTTTGGCATTTGTTTCGGAATATAAGGTTGTAGCTTGGCTCTTTTGCAATTATCCTCTCTACCGGTCAGCTCCCACACGACATGCGGTGAAAAAAATTCATACAAAAAGGAAACAATTAATTGAGATTCCTAATGCATGACCCCAACGATTTCTTAGATTTAGGAAGCAATGTTTTTATTTCCTTAATATAACCTGACTGCACATATATGGAGAGTCAACCAGAGAGATTTGTGGAATTTGTTATGTTAATTTAGGAAGTTACCGATTTTCCTCATTTTACTCCGATCTCAAATCGTTAATCTAGGGGGTCTTGTGTAAAGAACACTCTTGTGCTAATTTCCGTGCCAAAAAACAATAGGCACTATAGAATGGAACGGAGGGAGTATTACTTATGTATGATCAGGTATGAAGAGGGAGCAAGCATTGCACGAGGAGAAGAGGAGCAGCTGGACGTGGAGCTGGACATGAAGCTGGACATGAAGATATCCCATGGAAGCGCGAGGGAGGAGAGGGAGGCATGCGCGGGGGAAGAAACAACAGTCCAGGCCGACGCCAGGCCCGGTCGACCGGCCGCCACGCCGAACGCGCCCGGTCCCCAGCCCGGTCCAACCGGACGCCACGCTAGGTCCGCCCGGCGCCGACCGGATCATCCGCTTGTGACATCCGGGCGGGTGTAGTGAGCCACACGACCCGCACCCGGTCATCACCCGGTCCCTGGCCCGGTTGAAACCGGGCCCGGTCGACCGGCCTCTAGACCGGCCGAGTCCGAATCTGTCTCGACCATATCCAATCTGGGTCGGTTTTCTATGTATATTTTCGACTCCCGGTCGTCCTGAACCCCTATATAAGTGACCAGGACGCCCCCAAATTAGGTTTAGACCACGTTTAAGATAAACCCTAGTTCGTAGTTGATTTCTTTGAAACTCTATCGAATTCCTACACCATATTGCATTGATTTGGTGTATACCCTGAAAGTCTTGTGTGATCTATTGTTGAATGGATCGTAGCGAAAAAGAGGGGGGTGAATGGGCGCTACGCAATTTTTAACCTTTTTCAGTTTTTAGTGCAACGGAAGATAAAGGTGATAGCTTTGATGATACAGGTGTTCCTAGAATGAACCTAGACTAGTGCAACAGGTAAAGGAACCAAACAACAATAACAAGGATAAGGAGCGGGACAACCGGAGGGCGCGAGGCGAGGATTTGTTTCCCGCAGTTCCTCCCACAAAAGGGAGTACGTCTGCGTTGAGGAGGTGCTAGTCTCACACAAGAGACTAGACGGCCGGCCTCACCTTCTTCCTCAAGAGAGCTCCACAAAGGGGCTCCCTTTGCTCCACTAAGGCACCGGTCGAGGCTGTGGTTCCTTCACAAGGTTGGGGCGAGCTCCACAACAACAGGAGGCTCCCAACACCCTAGGGGGCTAGCACAACTCCAAGCTAGCCTCCATAGGAGCACTTCATCCAAGATCCCACCATAGGAACCCTAACTCCAAGATCCACTAAGGACTACCACGAATTGGTGAAATTTCTCTCGGTAGAACGATAGATCGGGGTCTCCTCCACCACTCCTCAAAGTATCAGCAAGATTGGTTGGGTAGGTAGGGAGATCCACTAAGTTTGAGCTCAGCAACAATGGAGGAGAGAGAGAAAGAAGAGCTGAGGCGAGCTGGAGAAGAAGGGTCCTTTAAATAGGTCCCGACGAAATCCAACTGTTACCCCTAGTTTTTGCCTAAGCGGTACTACCGCTTTAGGAAGCGGTACTACCGCTCTGGATTCGAAATCCCACAGAACTTATCCACGTGGACACATAGCGGTACTACCGCTCCGCTCGAGGTACCGCAATGGTCTCCAGAGCTTACTGGATCCCAAGCGGTACCGAAGCGGTACCAGAGCGGTACGACCGTAACTTCCGTTACGGTACCTAAGCGGTACCAGGGCGGTACTACCGCTCTGAAGTGGTACTACCGCTCGAGGTACCGTAAAGGTACCGTAACACGTTCTGTGGGTCAATTCATGTGCCTATCACCATAGCGGTACCGTAGGGCGGTACTAGTAGAGGTAGCGGTACTACCGCTACTACTACCGGTAGTACCGGCCTGACAAAAACTGCTTTCTTCTCTTTTCCTCTCCAACCATGTCGCCTCGTGACACACACACAAAACCAGAAAACCTAAGAGCTACGCTTCAGTCTTCCGATCATATTGTATCCAGCGAGGGCACCGTACACTTGCAAATCTATCAAAGACAATCTTTGTGCACGGTTAGAATTATTCAAGTGTTGTCATCAAACACACAAAACACGGGATATAGATCTTGCTCTTTCAATCTCCCCCTTTTTGGTGTTTGATGACAACACAAGAATTTGCAACATAGCATAAGATATTATGATAAGGCTCTTGGTTTGTAAAAAGTAGGCGGAGCTCCCCCTAGATGCGTGCATATTTGAAATATGCATTTGTATACAAATGCACGCATCCTAGAGAAACGACTCCCCCTAGATTCTACAAACCATGCACATATGCAACAAGGATATTTGACAAGATCAATAGCATATGCACACTATGGAGGCAACCCAAGATCATATAGGAGATTTGGGCGAATTTTTCATACCTTTGCCTTGAGAAAACCCAATCTCACAATAAGTGCCTCCATAGAATTGGTGTAGCCAATATGAGATAGATAATGAAGATCAATATAGGCTACCACGAATAAGTCTTAATACAAACCGGGGGATCGGGAGATCCACAAATAGAGTAGCAAGCATACGAATAAGTTCCGAATAACTAGGGATAAAATATGATGCCAAGGCCGAAAAACCAAAATGAAGCACCAAGCCCTTGGCATCCCCATGCAAATTCCCGTCCTAATAGACCAACTTCTCCCCCTTTGGCATCGTAACACCAAAAAGGGAGAAGAAGCATACTAACGTCCCAAGGTGAATCACTCGTCATCCTCATCATCATCGTCATCGTCTTCCTCGTCGTTCTCCTCCTCATCATCATCCATCTCCTCGTCCTCGTCCTCGTCCTCTTCATCTTGAACTTGGCCCTTACCATGAGGTGGTGGAGAGAGACGAACAACGCGCTCGGGGATGGAGTCCTCGGAACTTGACCAAGTGTACTTGGACTTCCACTCACCGGGAGGGGTAATGTTGTCCTCGGAGCCCTCGGAGACGGGGATGCCCATGTGCTTCATCATCGCCTTTTGGCGTTGGCGTATCTTCTTGTTGTCATGGTGAGCTTGGTACATCCTATCTTGGAGGTCCTCCTTGAAGCAAAAGGACTTCTTGAGACGAGCGGTGAGCTTGGCGAAGAGGCCTTTGGTCTTGACGGAGTTAGGCACGAAGTCGGAGTCATCACTATCGGCTTCTTCCTCCTCGGTGTCCTTGGGTGCATTCTTGCCATACCTTGGAGGGTCATGATTCTTGACAAGGGGGCTCTTCTCCTTATGGATAGTGATGTTGGGGCGACATTGGTCAAGAAGATCTCCACGGCCATCTCGATCCCACTTGAGACAAATGAGCCTCATGATGAAGGGCGCATATTGAGGGAGCTTGCGGAGGAAGGCACAATCACGCATCTCATGCCAAATGAAGTCCATGACATCCAATTGTCGGCCACTACCCCTCATCTCATCGGTGCGCACGAGAAGGTTCACAAGAAGCCATGCACCTCATCATGGTTGGTGTCTTTGGGGTTGATGGTGTTGCGGTAGATGCGGTTCATGATGTCGTAGACGGGAAGGAGGTTGTAAGCACTTCCGCATAACATCCTCCCGGGGATGTAGAGGTTGGCCATCTTCTCTTTGGCCATAGGCTTGGCCTGGAGGTGAATCTTGAAGAAGTTGATGTCAAACTCGGGAAGTTCATATCCAATGCCTCTAGCAAAATCCTCCCACGTGGCTTCCATCACATGCTCCCTAGTCATCCACTTCAAGGAGCGGAAACCACCCTCATCCTCAAGGAACACAACAGTGGCATAGAACTGGCATATTATCTCCTTGGAGTAGTTGTGAGAGAAAGTCATCAAAGGAATAAGACCTTGTTCTTCGCATATCTCGAGTGCTTCCCCAAAGTACTTGGGCTTGGCTCGGAGCTTGTCCATGTTGATGGAGTATTGAGGGCAACACCGGAACTCCTTTGACCCATAGACATCATTGTAAATCCTTTCTTGGTCGGCGTGGTAGAAGAAGGTGTTGGGGCAGAGACGAGAGTTCTTTGGCACCAAGTAAGGATTGACCCCCCGAACTTGCAAGAATTGGGCTTTCTTGAGATCTTTCATAGATTTTTGAGGACCCTGGACGGTCCTTTTGCCCGATGCCGCTGCTGCATTCCTTTGACGCTTGGTGGTCCTTGTTGGAACAATCTCATCTTGCTCTCCGTCTTCTTGATAACGACGAGAGGAGGGCTTGACCTTACCGCCACCACGGGGCCTAGATGATCATGTGAACAGCAAAGGTTTGGGAGGGAACAGGGGATAAGTGCACAAGCTATGGAGTTAGAGATCAAGGAGGACACTAACAAGCAACATTGGTGAAACTAGTCAAAGCGGTAGTACCACAACCAGACCCGGTAGTACCGCTTGGACCGGTAGTACCGCCTGTGAACAAGCGGTACTACCGCTCAAGCTCAGCACATCTAGATCTAGGTTGAGGACATGGCAAAGAAGTTCATAGTGTCACACATTGTTGCTAGCTAGTATCCTCCTACATGTAGAGCTTCCAAGAGAGTTTCTCCACCACAAACCCCCATCAAACCCTAGCCTATGCATCTAGGGAGTTCAACACACCCTAGAGAGAGAGAGTAGGGTTCATACCGGAGGACATGGCGGAGAAGAGGATGGGGAAGCTTCTCCACGGAGGAGATTTGGCCGGGAGCGGCTGGAAAAGGAGATCGGGGCCGATCTCCTCGAGGTCTTGAACTTGGGGGCGAGTTTGACTCGAGGTGGGTGGAAGTATTGTGTGTGGTGATTTGGGGAGAAACCGTTCCACCTGGTACCTTAAGTCAAACACGCAAGCGGTAGTACCGCTTACCGGTACTTGCCCGGTACCTCGGACGGTAGTACCGCTCTGGGGCCAGCTTCTGAATTTCGTCAGATTAGTGCCCCTAAGCGGTAGTACCGGTCTGAGATCCGGTAGTACCGGCCTCCAAAGTTCAAAGACACTCAGATTTTGGTGTAGACTTGTGCTTTTAGACTGAGTTGGCTCAAGAGATAGGTAATGGCTTAGGATTAGATGACGGAACTGTTAAGGTACTACTCAACCAAGCTTGCAAGAATCAAAACATGAAGAGCCAAGCTTGGGTGAATCTCCCATGAAGAACATGAAGAAAAGAAAACCAAAAGCAAATGAAAGAAAAGAAATCAAAAGAAACAAAAAGCTCCTCAAGGAGGAGGTTGGTGACCGAAGCCACGGTGTAAGAGTTTAGTAGTGTGAGGTCGCGTAGATGTATCTAGGACTCACGGCTACAACTCAACATGAAGCTCATTAGTCACTAAGTTGACGAATATCATATGCTTTGGATTTCTTTATGCATTATGGGGGGAGGGATAGCTCAATAAGTTTAAACCGCACTCCCCCTATATTCATGCGTGCTTTACATCTAGACATGTAGTACAAAAGTGGTACTATCCACTCTTGACACGACGTCCGGATGAGAAGCACAAGGGTAGAGAAGCAAACCTTGATGTTGGCTGGTAGAGTATGAGTCCATTGCCTTGTCGGTCTCATTGAAACTTCTTTAGGACCTTGGGGTTCCTATACCGTCGGACCCCTTCATATCTTGCTCTTGAGTATATCTTGATGTACTTTGCTTGAGTCATGAAAGAGTCTTGATGCTTTTAGAACCCTGGCGAGAATGGACCAATAGGATAGATTCTTGTGTGGTCACTTGATCTTCATCATGGTTTAGGTCCTCGCCTTGACCCTCATTGTTGTTGATGCCGAACTTGAGGTTGTGGAAGAGGTGATCTTTCACTTGGTTGTTCAACGGAAGAAGCTTGACCTTGTGGTGTAGATGGCTCCATATAGATGGAACTTCGTCCTTCCCCGGAACCCATAGAAGGTAGCTTTTGAGGTCGGCGAGTGCCAACACTCATCCTTCCTACGGTAACCGGGGGAATTGCATCTCCTTTCTCACAAGAAGCACTTCGCCTCCTCCAAAGAACTATCATCTTCATCAAAAGAGCCTCATCACACAAAACCACAACCACACAATAGACTCAAACTCCATCATCATGTTTGAGTGTCTCCAACTAAGGTTTGTCTCTCACTTCCGGCAACCCGTGAAGTTGGGGTAAGAATATGGCTAGGAGTAAAAGACGGATTCCTTCTTTGCCAAAGAAGACATCCAAAATATTCCTTCTTCCGACAACTCCATTCCATTGTTGCTCCTTCTTGCAAGGATCATGTTATAGAACTTGCATTGAACTTGTTTGACAACCTTCATGGTTCATTTTCTTCAACACAATTCCTACAAAACATGATCTCTACACAAAGAAGCATTTTCTATTAGTCCGAGAACGTGGCCTCTCGGAGTGTCTAGCTCCACAAGAGGACCACAACATATTCATTGTAAAAGGTACAAAGACCTTAGCATGAAAAACGATGAACGGGATGAATATTGTAAACAAGGGTCTTGACAAGACCGGGTGTTGCCACCGCCTTGTCAAGGCCCAATACCTTTAAGCTTGCTTGTGTTGACGCCATAAGAAGAGATAGAGTGAGATAGCTCGAGGGCGACAACAACTTCTTTGCTTCCGGTCAAGAGAAATGTGGCTTCAATCTTCCACCAATGAATCACCACCGGAAGCAAAGATCTTCATGGATCAAGCTTTGGAGATAGGAACCCATTTTTCATTGGGCCCTATCTTGATGCTCCTCTTTATCTTGATCCTTCTTCTTCTCTTCTCCTTTGGCTTTATAGCCACTCCTTCTTCATTGCAAGAGTCCTCATTGGCCTTATCTCTATTTTCAATGACTCCTTCCAAGTATTGCGCTTGAATTTGGAGTCTTTCAATTTTGGACTTCAAACGGTTGACTTCACGAACATGATCCGGATGGGGATGAGTGCTGTCGAATTCTTGAGCATGTTTCTCCTTGTTCACCCGGAAATGTTCCAACAAAGCTTCTTCTTGAAGAGAATTCATTGTCAAGAGTGAGCGCTTTTGTCTTTCCAAGGTGGCAATATCATCTTCATGGTTGCGACAAATATAGTCCTTGCTAGCCCGTTTATATTCCATCAAGGCTTCCTCATACATGATCTTGATCACCATAAGCTTGTCATTTCTCCTCTTTAGAGTTGCAATTTCGTCCTCGTGGTCACAACAAGTATCTTTTCCTTTACTCAAGCGAAAGTACTCCATCAAGGACTCATTTTGCCTATCATTCTCTTCAACTAGCATGGCCTTGTGTCTCTTTAGAGCGGCAATCTCTTCTTCATGGTCACAACATGACACCTTCTCCTTGCTCAAACGAAAGTACTCATCCAAGGCTTCCTCTTGGCGAGAAATGATATCCAAGAGTCTTGCATTATGTCTTCTCAACCAACCAAGAGCATAATCTTGATCCTCGATGAGTTGGGAGATGAAGTAATTGTTGGAATCTTCAAGAACAATAGCACTAGTTTCAAGAGACATGCACATGCACCATTCTTCCTCATAAGCTTGAGTGAGAGAGATAATTTCCAATTCCGCTTCAACATGATCTTGAGCCACATCAAGTTGAGTCACAAGTTTCTCATCATGAGTCTCCGAAGATACCTTTGCCACAAGACAATGGAAGTTGTTGACGATGAGGTCCTCATTTGGAGAGTCGAAGAGGGAGATGAAGGGAGTGGAGATGGCGATGGCTGCCACTTCCCTTTCCTCCTTGTTCATCCCCTTGTCTTTGTGTTCTTCACCTTCATCGGAGGAGTATTCCTCACGGATAATGAACGCTCTAGGCTTCTTGGTGAAGGAGACCTTGGTGTCACCGGAGTTGGAGGAGAACTTGGAGAATCCTTTTGAGAGAGATTTGAACTTGTCCTTTCGTACAAGCCTTCCACCATTGTCTTCTCTTCTCTCAAAGATACAATCGGCAACAAAGTGACTTGTGTCACCACAATTGTAGCAAGCTCTCCATCTTTGCTCTTCCCTTGGACTTGTGGGAGAGTATCTTGAAGAGTCATGAGGTGAGTATCTTCTTAACTTTGAGCCTCGTGTCTTGTTCCCACTCCAAAAGCTCTTGGCGGCAAGGGCCATGTCTTCATGATAATTTGCCTTGAGATCATCCGGACCCCACTCGATGGGATCCTCATCGCTCTCACTAGATTCATGCTCCTTCATCTTCAACGCAAGGTTGGGCTTACGGACGTTGTGGGCGCGAGCAACAAGATCTTCCGCATTCTTCTTGGAGATGTCCAAAGCGATGACTTCACTAAGGACTTCATCGGATGTCATAGCACGGAAGGAGGCATTTTGGCGGATGGCCGTCAACTTCACTTCCTCATAAGGAAGAAGAGCATTATAGAACTTTCGCTTGATCCAAGGGTCATCCACAAATGTTGCTCCAAGATCTTGCATTTGTACGGCGAGAGCGATAAGGCGCCGGTACATCTCTTCGGGTGATTCTCCTTCATTCATGACGAAGTTGTCCGCCATATTGTTCACTTCATCGAAACGAGAGCTTTGGATGCTCTCATTTCCGAGGAAGAGCTTGTCAAGTTTATTCCATGCTTCCTTGGCGGTCTTGAGCGAGCGAATATGAGCGCGGTCCTTGGGAGTGACGGCCATGTGAATCATGTTGATGGCGGTGGCGTTGAGTTGATCATCCACGACTTCTTTTCTTGTCAAGTTCTTTGGATCTCTTGGTGAATAACCTTCCTCAATGATGCGCCAAAGCTCGGTAGACGCGCTGCGCACATGAGATTTCATCAAGAATTGCCAATTTTCGAAGCTATTTGATTCAAGTAGAGGTGGTGAGCCATGAGTCAAAATATGAGGCATGGGTATTGGGACATTTAGGGAGTAATCACTTGGTGGAGGCACCGCATGATAACCTCCTAATTGTCCCGTAACCGGTGGTTCATCCTTCCCTTTTGATGAAGTGCCAACATCCTCAAGTTCCCCTTCTCGAGGTGGTTTTGTCGATTGCGCAACAAAATCAACAAGAGGAAGGGTGTCAACTTGTGGTGGAGGAACATTGACACTTGCCTTAGGATCTATGATAGGGGTTGGTTTGGGAGCAATCAACTCCATCATCATAGCCTTCATTTGAGATACAATGGATGACTCCAATTTCTTGAGGTAATCCAAAGTAGCCGGAGTGCTATCGACTATTGATGGTGGAGGTGATTGCTCACCGGGAAGGAACCCATTCCCTCCATTCTCTTGTTCGGCCATTTCTTAGGCGGTTAAGCCCGAGCAAGAAACCTTGCTCTGATACCAATTGAATGGATCGTAGCGAACAAGAGGGGGGTGAATGGGCGCTACGCAATTTTTAACCTTTTTCAGTTTTTAGTGCAACGGAAGATAAAGGTGATAGCTTTGATGATACAGGTGTTCCTAGAATGAACCTAGACTAGTGCAACAGGTAAAGGAACCAAACAACAATAACAAGGATAAGGAGCGGGACAACCGGAGGGCGCGGAGACGAGGCGAGGATTTGTTTCCCGCAGTTCCTCCCACAAAAGGGAGTACGTCTGCGTTGAGGAGGTGCTAGTCTCACACAAGAGACTAGACGGCCACACCACGAAGGAAGGCCTCACCTTCTTCCTCAAGAGAGCTCCACAAAGGGGCTCCCTTTGCTCCACTAAGGCACCGGTCGAGGCGGTGGTTCCTTCACAAGGTTGGGGTGAGCTCCACAACACCAGGAGGCTCCCAACACCCTATGGGGCTAGCACAACTCCAAGCTAGCATCCATAGGAGCACTTCATCCAAGATCCCACCATAGGAACCCTAACTCCAAGATCCACTAAGGACTACCACGAATTGGTGAAATTTCTCTCGGTAGAACGATAGATCAGGGTCTCCTCCACCACTCCTCAAAGTATCAGCAAGATTGGTTGGGTAGGTAGGGAGATCCACTAAGTTTGAGCTCAGCAACGATGGAGGAGAGAGAGAAAGAAGAGCTGAGGCGAGCTGGAGAAGAAGGGTCCTTTAAATAGGTCCCCCCGAAATCCAACCGTTACCCACAGTTTTTGCCTAAGCGGTACTACCGCTTTAGGAAGCGGTACTACCGCTCTGGATTCGAAATCCCACAGAATTTATCCACGTGGACACATAGCGGTACTACCGCTCGCGGTACCGCTCGGTACCGCAATGGTCTCCAGGCTTACTGGATCCCAAGCGGTACCGAAGCGGTACCAGAGCGGTACGACCGTAAGTTACGGTACCTAAGCGGTACCAGGGCGGTACTACCGCTCTGAAGAGGTACTACCGCTCGAGGTACCGTAAAGGTACCGTAACACGTTCTGTGGGTCAATTCCTGTGCATATCACCAGAGCGGTACCGTAGGGCGGTACTAGTAGAGGTAGCGGTACTACCGCTACTAGGTGGTACCGGCCTGACAAAAACTGCTTTCTTCTCTTTTCCTCTCCAACCATGTCGCCTCGCGACACACACACAAAACCAGAAAACCTAAGAGCTACGCTTCAGTCTTCCGATCATAGTGTATCCAGCGAGGGCACCGTACACTTCAAAAGACACACAGAATTATTCACAGGGATATAGATCTTGCTCTTTCAGTTGTTCCATTGGGAATTAGACGGTTGCAACTTACCGCTTCGTGGTCGGCGGCTACGTGCGCAAGTGTGTGAAGTTGCAAATATCTTGTAGGGTTGAGAGCTGTTGCATTGGCGACAGGGACCAATCAAGAGACTTCGTTGCGTCATACAAGTTATCATCCACTTCATCACCGTGTTATCTCCGCTGTGTTCATCCCGTGATCATCATCACCACCGTGCTTACTGACAAGATCGGGCCACCCCTTATCATCTTGGTATGAGATTTCAGTGTTTCCTCGGTAAGCCATCCACAATTCACCCCATAGTTGAGTTGTGAGTGTTTTCCTATCCAGAAAAATCCATAAAAAAGTTAGGGTTAGGGTTTGCCATATCCTTAGATTGCACTAATTTCGAGTTTTAGTTGCTTTTCGTAGTTGTTTTTGCGTATCTTTTTCTTCCATCTAGTATTGTTCGGGTTTGTGTTTCCGCTATCATCTAGTATTCAGTTTTGTTTCTCCGAGTCCACATAGCATACAGTGTGTTTGTTCCCAACCATAGACACAGCCTTTCGATATACGTGACTAGGAACTTTCCCAAAAGAGACTAGTTTTACCGCTCGATAGGCTGCTCGTTAGGTTTTCGGTGCTTTGCAATTTCCGTTGGCCGTGTTACAAGGAGAAGAGTCGTAAAATCAAAAACAAATTACTGTAGCTACAGTAACTGTGAGAAATATAGAAAAAAGAAAACGTGATTCAAAAAAAAGAGAAAAAGAGTAAAAAAAAAGTGAAGTGCTAGTAAGATCAAGTGAAGGCCTAGTTTACTTTTCTGCACATGTAGTTGAGCAATCTTGTGCCTGTTTCGTTGAGCTTTGCTAGTGTCTCTCGAGTTCATTGCAACCTTTTCATCCATATAGTTGCATTGGCACATTTATCGCCTTGTGTGAGTGTCATTGGTTGTCTATGGTCAGCGCTAGAGCTTGTTATTGGTGCAAAATAGGTAGCCCACCTACAGCCCCACATATATCCTGCTTTGTCGTGTGATTGTCCTTATACCCTTGATATTCGCTTCGCTACATCTGTGCACTAGTTGTCTCTACAAGTGGCAAGCAACACTAATTCACTTTGGAGTGGTAAGACTACCTTTTCTTATCAGTTTTGAGTGAGTTGTGAGAGTATCACCATATATATTTGTTTTAGTGCACTAATCTACTAACCATGTCTTCTAGTGATGAGAAAATTGTTAACCAGAAAAACAAGGATGCTGCTGATGTGATAACATGGAGGAAGTATTAAGCTCTTCGTAATGAGATGCGACGTGAATTCCGCACTCAGGATGACGAACTTAAGGGGACCGTTCAGGAGGTTGCCCAGAAGCTGGATGCTACTACTAAGACCGTCAACAAGATGCAAGATCAAATGACGGATATTCAACGTAGTATTCAAGCGTTGACTCTAGCTGTTGATAATCTGACACTACAACAACACCAGGAAGATGAGGATGTTGAGCTTCAAGATGAAGCACCTAGTGTTGGTCGTGGTGCTGGACGTGGTAACCGTGGTCGTGGCTTTGTTGAACTCGGAGCTTGCCGTGTTTATCCACAACAACAAGACGATGGTTTGGGTAAGCCAAAGTTCTCAATACCCAAATTTGAAGGAGGTGCTGATGTTGAAGAATACCTCACTTGGGAGTTGAAAATTGAGAAGTTGTGGCGCCTACATGATTATACTGAAGATAGGAAGGTTAAGCTTGCTTCCTCAGAATTTGATGGTTATGCATTGCGTTGGTGGAATGGAGTTACACGTGCTCGTCAGGAAGATAACGAATTGCCAGTTCTGACATGGCGCGAGATGAAGGCCATAGTGCAAGCTCGTTTCGTTCCCACTAATTATTTGCGATCTATATATGATAAGTTGACCCTATTGAGGCAAGGTGTGAATATTGTTGATACTTATTTCATGGAGATGGAGATGCTTATGCAGCGTGGCCGTGTCCGTGAGTCACTTCAGATGATAATGCAGCGTTTCCTACATGGTTTGAAGTATGATATTAAAGGCATTGTTCGTTATCACAATTACACTACTATGAATGAGTTGCTACATCATGCAAGAGAAGCTGAAGCACAGTTAGTTGAAGAAGCGCAAATCAAAGGTCGTGCGCTACGGGAGCTGGGCGCAACATGCCTAGGGCGCCTAGGGCGCCTAGGGCGCCTCCATCTACGGCGTCGGCGCCATCTTCGCGCTCTGCACCTTTTCCTACTTCATCTAGCAAGCCGGTCTCCAATGTGTCCAACACAAAGAAGTCTGAATCTGCTGCAAGTACAAGTGGTTCTAGCATGTCTACTGTGCGTAACCGTGATATGGCGTGTCATACATGTGGTGGCAAGGGTCACTTCAAGAGATATTGTCCTAACCGCAAGGTCATGATTATTAATGAGGACAATGAGTATGAGACTGGAGATGATGCTGATCCATATGCTCCAGAAGATGATGACTATGACAGTGATGGTGTAGATGCTTATCCGTCTGAAGCTCGCACTATTGTTGTGTCTCAGCGTGCTCTTAATGTGTTGCCAAGTGCATCTACTCAGCGCTGCAATTTCTTCCAAACAAAGGTACTAATTGGTCCTGATAAAGCTTGCAAGGTTATTATTGATGGCGGGAGTTGCCGCAATTTAGCAAGCAAGGAGTTGTGCACCAAGCTGAAACTGAAGTATCTACCGCACCCGCATCCATACTATATTCAGTGGTTGAGCGACAATGGTGAGATGAAGGTAAACCACATGGTGCGCGTTGATTTTGAGATTGGACCGTATAAGGATTCCATTGATTTCGATGTGGTTCCTATGACGGTGTGTGATACGTCCAAAACGTATCTACTTTCCCGAACACTTTTGCTATTGTTTTGCCTCTAATTTGTGTATTTTGGATACAACTAACACGGACTAACGCTGTTTTCAGCAGAACTGCTCTGGTGTCGTTTTTGTGCAGAAATCCAACTTTCGGAAAATCCTCGGAATTTATGCGAAGGCCCTATTTTACCAGAATGACGCCAGAAGGGCAAGAGAGGTGGAGGCCCGAGGGCCCAACACATAAGGCGGCGCGGCCTAGGGGGGCCCGCGCGGCCCTATGGTGGGCCTCGGTCGGCCTCCGACGCCCCTTCGGACTACTTATCGGGTTCGACCTAAAAACGCACGGGGAGAAGTCGAAGTTGCCAGAAACCCTCCAGAGAGCCGCCACATCGCGAAACTCCGTCTCGGGAGCCAGAAGTCTCCGTTCTGGCACTCCGCCGGGACGGGGAATTGGAGGAGATCTTCACCGCCATCACCGCCAACGCCTCTCCATCGACCAGCCATGTTTCCCCCATCCATGTGTGAGTAATTCCCCCGCTATAGGCTGAAGGGGATGGTAGGGATTGGATGAGATTGGTCATGTAATAGTCATAAGATTGTTAGGGCATAGTGCCTAGTATCCGTAGATGTCACTTTTATGATATTGTTGCAACTTGTTATGCTTAATGCTTGTCACTAGGGCCCGAGTGCCATGATCTCAGATCTGAACATGTTATTGATTCATGAAGATATTCGTTGTTTATGATCTTACCTGCAAGTTGTATACACATGTCGCTGTCCGGAACCAATGGCCCCGAAGTGAGAAATCGGGACAACCGGAGGGAATGGTAGCGATGTGAGGATCACATGTGTTCACGGAGTGTTAATGCTTTGCTCCGGTACTCTATTAAAAGGAGTACCTTAATTTCCAGTAGTTTCCCTAGAGGCCCGGCTGCCACCGGCTGGTAGGACAAAAGATGTTGTGCAAGTTTCTCATTGCGAGCACGTACGACTAAATATGGAACACATGCCTATTGATTGATTAGTACTTGGATACCGTTTTATTATTATCTGCAAATGCCCTGCTTTGATTGTTACATGAGTTTCTCTCATCCATGCAACGCCCGTTAAATCCGTCCCTGTGCCTACAGTATTTTAATCCTGCTGTTTACTATAATCACTACTGCTGTCTTTATTTCACCACCGCTGTTATTTCACTATTCCTACTGCCATAAAACTGTTACTCTGATAAACTCTTGCGAGCAAGTCTGTTTCCAGGTGCAGCTGAATTGACAACTCACGTTAAGGCTTACAAGTATTCTTTGTCTCCCCTTGTGTCGAATCAATAAATTGGGTAATACTTCCCTCGAAGACTTGCGATCCCCTATACTTGTGGGTCATCAAGACTATTTTCGCCGTTGCCGGGGAGCATAGCTTTATTTGGAAGTTCACTTGGATTGATATTGTTCGCTGCAAAGTCTCCATTATGGGTAAACCTCGCGATACTAAGATCGCCATATTACCATCCACTACAAGAAAAGGTACAACTCTTAGTACCTCTGCTCTTGATTCACCATCTGTGATAAATAAACTTGTTTCACCACCACAAGCTTCAAATGCTGGTACTTCTGCTGAATCTGAAAATTCCTCTCATAATTGTGATGATGCTTCTGCTGTGCTTGATAATGATGGTTCGTTAGGATCTTTTCTAGATGCTACAATTGCTAAGTCTAGACAAATTGAAAATACTGAAACTCCTAATGAAAATGCTGCTACACCTGTTAATTCACCTGAGTCTGTTGAATATTCTAGTGATGATCTTGATGAAGATTATGTAGAGCTTGATGATGATTTTATTGAAAAATGCAATGCCACTACTGATGCAAGAAAAATTAAAAAGTTGCTTGCAGAACATGCTGTTAGATATAAATTATCTCCTGATCCTAAATTTGCCACATCTCCTATAAACATTAGGGATAAAGATTATGATTTTTCTCTTGATTTATCTCATATAGCTATTGTTGAGAAAACACCCTTTTGTGGTACTGAAAAAGAAAGTGCTGTTGAACACATGACTGAGCTATCTACTCTTAGTGGCTTGTTTTCTGATGATATTAAGATGCGTACTTATTTTGTCGCTAAAATTTTTCCTTTCTCATTAAAGGATGATGCTAAAACTTGGTATAATAATTTGCCTCCTGGTTCTATTAAAAGTCCAAAAGAATTGCTTGATGTTTTCTTCCGGAAATACTTTCCTGCTAGTGCTCAACATGCTGCTTTGCAGAGAATTTATAATTTTGACCAGGAAGATGGAGAGAAATTGCCTGAGGCTTGGGCGAGATTTTGCTCTCTTATTAGAGCTTAGCCTGACCATGATTTGGAAAAGCATGATTTACTTGATATATTTTATAGTGGACTAACCATTGAGTCTAGGGCATACCTGGATAGTTGTGCTGGTTGTGTTTTCAGGAAAAGAACTCCAGACGACGCTGAAGAATTATTGGCTAAAATAGGCCGGAATCATGATGATTGGTCTACACCTGAACCAACCCCGACACCGATAGTGAAGAAGAGGGGTATGATTAAATTAAATGATGAAGATATGAGGGAAGCCAAGAAGTCTCTTAAAGAGAAGGGTATTAAACCTGAAGATGTGAAGAATTTACCTCCTATAGAAGATTTATGTGAGATAACTCCCCCTTCATCCACTCTCTTCAACGCTTTACTAGGGAAGATATTCCATATTCAAAACCTCCTGCTCAATGCTTAGATGAATTTGATAATTATATTGTTAAGCAAGAAAACTTTAATATGAGAGTAGAGAATCATTTAATGGAAAATTCTCGAGCTATTAGTGAATTGCATGGTATTGTGGAGAGAACCTCCAATGATGTTAAGATACTTGTTAAACATTTTCAAATGGTTCAAACTCAAATTGATCAACTTACTAAAGTGCAAAATGACTTGTTGGGAAATAATTCTAAAGAAAAACATGCTTATGAAGTAACAACTAGAGGTGGTGTTTCTACCCAGGATCCTCTATATCCTGAAGGGCATCCCAAAAGAGTTGAACAAGATTCTCAACTAATTAAAACTAGTGCTCCATCTAAGAAAAAGAAAAAGAAACATAAGAATATTGTAGAATCCTCTGAACCTGTTAATGATCCTAATAGTATTTCTATTTCTGATGCTGAAACTGAAAGTGGTAATGAACATGAGGAAGATAATGATAAGAATGATACTCCTGATAAAGAAGAAATTGAAAAAGAACCTGAAAAGCCTGCTAAAAATAAAAAGTACACTAAAGAAGATTTTATTACTGAGAAACATGGTAATGAAAGAGAACCTTGGGTTCAAAAGCAAATGCCTTTTCCTGCTAAGAAACTAAAATCAAAGGAGGAGGAACATTATAATAAATTTTGTGATTGGATGAAACCTTTATTTTTGCAAATCCCTTTGACTGATGCTATTAAATTGCCTCCTTATTCAAAGTATATGAAAGATATTGTCTCTAACAAAAGGAAAATCCCGAATGAGGAAATTTCCACTATGCTCGCTAATTACTCCTTCAATGGTAAGATTCCAAAGAAGCTTGGAGACCCAGGTATACCGACTATTCCTTGTTCCATCAAGAATAATTATGTTAGAACTGCTCTATGTGATTTGGGAGCATGTGTTAGTGTAATGCCTTTTTCTCTTTATAAGAGACTTGATTTAGATAAGTTAATACCAACTGATATATCTTTGCAAATGGCTGATAAATCAACTGCTATTCATGTTGGTTTATGTGAAAATGTTCCTGTTCAAGTTACTCAGCATTGCTTGATATTAACTGATTTTGTTGTGTTGGAAATGCCTGAAGATGATAATATGTCCATTATTCTTGGAAGACCCTTTCTTAATACTGCAGGGGCTGTTATTGATTGCAATAAAGGCATGGTTACTTTCAATGTTGATGATAAGGAACACACTGTCTATTTTCCCAAGAGGATTGATAAAGTATGTGGAGTTAATACAATTTTTAATGTGAAAACTATCAAAGTGGGATCCATTGATTGTCCTATATATGAGCCTAAAGAAGAATATCAAACTCTTGTGATTGGATCCATATCAATTCAATATAAGGTAACATGATTGATTTGAGGTTTATTTCTTCTTATGTCATATAAAATTTATTTGGTAGCAAGACTTGATCAACCTTGTTAACAAGTATATTTTAATACATAAGAGAGCTAAACAACATTTCTTTCTTTCTTTCTCCCTCCACTTATTTTACTTGCTGTAGCATTTTTTTGTTTTGCAATATGCTTTAGTCGTTTAAGATTTTAGAAATCATTTTCCTGCGCAGTAATCATTAATTTAATACCCAGAAATGTGCATTTTTCGAAGTTCTCTAAAAATTACAAAAATTACACCGTTGGTCCTATTTTTCGACGAGGCACCTGGGAGTACCAGAGGATGACCTGTGGGGCACCAGAGGGCGCCACACCACAGGCCGGCGCGGCCAAGGAGCTGGGCGCGCCACCCTGTGGTGTGGGCCCCTCCTTGCCCCACTACATCATCTCTTCCTCCCAGCATCTTCTCTCTCCCGAAAAAACTCGTACCAAGTTCCTCTCACTCGTGTTTCTGCTCAAGAACTCGCGATTTTTCGATCTCCTTGCTCAGCCCAGATTTCTGTTTGAAATTTGGCACATTTACTCCTTGGTATGTGACTCCTTTGATTGTCCAATTAGAATTTCATTTGGTTGAGTATATCTTGAATATTTTGCTGCTGTAGATAACATGTTTAGTGAGGTTGCATGCTTGTTCTAAGTGGAAGAAACTAGTTTTGATGCATGTTTAGTACTCTAGCAAGTTCCTATAGTAGTTCCCTTCAATTATATACCTTGAAATCAAATTTTATAATGATTGTTGAAAATTTCAGAAAAGGAAGATGAAGAAATTCAAATTTGGAGAATTGTTCAAGAAAGGAACAACCAGCACCGGTAGGCCCTCGAGGGCATCCACTCAGATTAGGCGATCCTACAATGAGGATGTCATCGCGCCTAGCTTCGCGCCCGAGGAGGACAATGGGGCTCCTAATGCTTCATCCTTCCCATGTTATGATTTTCTGACAAATGCAGGGATATTGGATGACTTCTTCACCCTTGTCAACAGGGCAGGCTTAGCCACCTACGTGGAAGATGAAAGGGAGCAATACTACATGCTCACCAAAATTTTCGTTGAGAGCTTCAAGTTCCACAACACGCAATATGAGCCGACAGTTGCATTCAAGATCTATGATATTCCTGTTACTATGGAATTGGAAGAATTTTGTCGTGCATTGGATATTGCCCCTGTAGGTACAGCAAGGAGGATTGATGACAACCCCCGAGACCTGTTGGAGCTCTACCGAGGGATCACCGAGGATGATTGCCGCACTATCCAGCGAGGGAAGATAAGAAACATTCAACTCCCCGCTATTAAATATTTTGCATATTACATTGCTACTAGCATTTTGGGTAGAGAAAATACTAGCAATATCTCTAGCTACCATCTTGCTTTCTTGAATGCTGCACTTACTGGAGAAACATCTTATCATCTTGGTTCTCTTATTGCTCGCCGCCTGTCTAGCAGGGGGCCTATTTTTGGAGGAACTATTGCACTGCGCATTTTAACACATCTAAAGATTCCTCTTGATTCTAATGATGTGCCATTAACCCCTAGGAGACTAGATATTGCTGCTATGAAGAGCCATCATTTTGTTACTACTGACTCCACTATAGATAATATGGTCTATAGAATGTTGTTTGCTGATGGGAATGAGAAGGAAATCCCTCTTCCCCAGCCGGGTTTGTTTAGTATTGACAGGCAATCATGGTCGCTCACTAAGGAGGAGGTGGAGGAACATATGAAGATACAAGAATTCCACCAGCAACATGACTCCGAGAACGCCGAGCCCTCCTACGACTGCACCATCACATACCCCGACGTTTCCTCCAGCACATACCTGAACCGGGTCGTTCTTCGTCGTACTACGGAGACACCACTTCATGGGGACCGTGGGAATGAACTCCACTTAGGCCAAAAGCCTAAGCTTGGGGGAGGTATACCGGCATCACTCATTCTTTGCATATTATGGTTGCTGGATACTTGTACATACTTGTTTAGTCTCTAGAGTGGTTTTCTAATGAGAGGGAGATGATATTTGGGGAAGTGCTGTCCAAAAACAGATTCTGGGCTGTTACCAAAAAAATTCGTACGCACAGCCAGAACGTTATTTTGAGCTGCCAATTTTTTAGCATGTTCCCCAGGTTGTTATCTAACTTTCATTAGTTGAACACTTTTTGGTCTGAGCAATGGAAGATTTTTGTTAATTTCGATTTCTGTACTGCTGTCAGGATTTGGCAGATTTCTGTCATCCTGCTTTTCTGTGTTTCTGTTAGTTTGCATTCTTTTGTTTTCGCTTTGTTTCTTTCCTAAAACACAAAAAGACCAAAAATATTTCTGTTGTTTCTCTTCACCATTTTTTTATTTGGTTCTTTGCTCTTAGTTTATTTTATTTGCTATCGTTAGTTTGCTATGAGAAAACCCAAAAAGATTTTGCTTTGTTTGCTTGTTTTCTTTCGTTCTTGTTTCCAATTCGAAAACACCAAAAATATTTGCTGTTCTTCTTTGGTTTGTAAAGTTCATCATGAGTTCAATGGTCTTCGGTGGCTGGAGCGTGGTTTTCATTTCATATTATCCAAGCTACACAAGTGAAAAGGCAATAATGACGATCTACGACAATCGGATTGTGGTGAGAGGCTGGTATGAACTCTATTTGTTTTCATTTTTGTACATATACTCATCCATATGAGCATGCTTAGTTGGTTCATGTGAGGTATATGTTATTTGAGAAAGTCTAGTAGTTCATGATCTCTCATGTTTAGCTCCAATTTATTAATATGAGTAGCATGTCATGGATGTTCGCTTGCATTGTTTTATTCATAAGTAAGTATGGCATTGTGGTATCCTCCTCTGAATAATTCATTTATATCGACTTGGCACATGCTCACGCATGCATATGACTGAACAAAAATTCAATTAAGCCTCGATGATTTATATTGCTTCAGAGTTCTCGCATCACTTTTATGCCTCCGTTAACTTATTTTGCCGCAAGCATGATTATGACAGTTACTGCTCACTTGATTTGTCGCTCCCAGTCTTTTGCTAGCCTTCACTTGTACTGAGCGGGAACGCCGCTCGTGCTTCCAAACACCTGAAAACCAAGTTGTTCCAAAGTGTCCACCATAAATACCTATGCATGGCATTTCAAACCATTCCAAGTAAATTCTCATGCGCTACTTTTAAAACTTTCAAAATGCTTCTCAATTTGTGTTAATGTTTCATAGCTCATGAGGAAGTATGTGGTGTTTAGCTTTCAACCTTGTCATTTACTTTTGACGGATTCTCATATGGACTAGTGGCACATCCGCTTATCCAATAATTTTGCAAAAAGAGCTGGCAATGGGATTCCCAGTCCCGAATTAATTAACTTAAATAGACACTCCTCCATGGTTTGTGATCGTTGGACGGCACCCGAAGTTCGGTTAATAGCAAAGGTTGGGGGGAGTGTCATCATCGTAATAAAACTTAAATAAAAAGGCACTCCTTCATGGTATGTGATTGTTGGCAGGCACCCGAGGATTCGGTTAGCCATGGTTTGTGAAAGAAAGGTTGGAAGGAGTGCCACCCAAAAATAAATAAAATGGGAGCCGCTCTTGTGAGTCCGGTTGATGAGGTAGTTAGTGTACCCATTACCATTCGTTGACAACAACAAACACCTCTCAAAATAATTTTTCTCCTGCTTTACAAATGAAAAGCTCTAGCGCATGTTAATCCCTGCTTCCCTCTGCGAAGGGTCAATCTTTTACTTTTATGTTGTGTCTCCATTCTTTCTTTGAGCATTATCTTGAGAGCACAACTGTCATTCTTAGTACAATATGCTTGTCTCAAAATATGATTGATTGTGGTATAACTTTGATGCTTTTATCTTTGACAATCACTACTTCTAGTCTTTCTATGAACTCAAGAGGTGCCTCGGCATTTATGTTTTGCCGATCAAATACGGGCAAGCGAGATACCACTTTATCATATTCTCTTATGAACATTGCAATCCTGCTTATATACATGATTCATGGTGCTTATTATTAATTGTTGGTACCTCTCCATGATTGACATAGCTGTTGGATGATCTTATTTGCATGTATCTCATTATGAAGTGCTTAAGTATTAGCCATAGCATGAGAATATATACATCATATGAGCAAATGTGTTCGTGAAAGTTCTTTTATCGCTCAGTTGTTAACTGAATTGCTTGAGGACAAGCAATAAGCTAAGCTTGGGGAGTTGATACGTCCAAAACGTATCTACTTTCCCGAACACTTTGCTATTGTTTTGCCTCTAATTTGTGTATTTTGGATACAACTAACACGGACTAACGCTGTTTTCAGCAGAATGCTCTGGTGTCTCGTTTTTGTGCAGAAATCCAACTTTCGGGAAAATCCTCGGAATTTATGCGGAAGGCCCTATTTTACCGAATACGACGGAGCCGGAAGGGCAAGAGAGGTAGAGGCCAGGGCCCCACACCATAAGGCGCGCGGCCTAGGGGGCCCGCGCGGCCTATGGTGTGGCCCCCTCGTCGGCCTCCGACGCCCCCTTCGGACTACTTATCGGGTTCGACCTAAAAACGCACGGGGAGAAGTCGAAGTTGCCAGAAACCATCCAGAGAGCCGCCACATCGCGTAACTCCGTCTCGTTCGGCACTCCGCCGGACGGGGAATTGGAGGAGATCTTCACCGCCATCACCGCCAACGCCTCTCCATCGACCAGCCATGTTTCCCCCATCCATGTGTGAGTAATTCCCCCGCTGTAGGCTGAAGGGGATGGTAGGGATTGGATGAGATTGGTCATGTAATAGTCATAAGATTGTTAGGGCATAGTGCCTAGTATCCGTAGATGTCACTTTTATGATATTGTTGCAACTTGTTATGCTTAATGCTTGTCACTAGGGCCCGAGTGCCATGATCTCAGATCTGAACATGTTATTGATTCATGAAGATATTCGTTGTTTATGATCTTACCTGCAAGTTGTATACACATGTCGCTGTCCGGAACCAATGGCCCCGAAGTGAAATCGGGACAACCGGAGGGAATGGTAGCGATGTGAGGATCACATGTGTTCACGGAGTGTTAATGCTTTGCTCCGGTACTCTATTAAAAGGAGTACCTTAATTTCCAGTAGTTTCCCTAGAGGCCCGGCTGCCACCGGCTGGTAGGACAAAAGATGTTGTGCAAGTTTCTCATTGCGAGCACGTACGACTAAATATGGAACACATGCCTATTGATTGATTAGTACTTGGATACCGTTTTATTATTATCTGCAAATGCCCTGCTTTGATTGTTACATGAGTTTTCTCATCCATGCAACGCCTTAAATCCGTCCCTGTGCCTACGATTTTAATCCTGCTGTTTACTATAATCACTATTGCTGTCTTTATTTCACCACCGCTGTTATTTCACTATTCCTACCATAAAACTGTTACTACGATAAACTCTTGCGAGCAAGTCTGTTTCCAGTGCAGCTGAATTGACAACTCCGCTGTTAAGGCTTACAAGTATTCTTTGTCTCCCCTTGTGTCGAATCAATAAATTGGGTAATACTTCCCTCGAAGACTGTTGCGATCCCCTATACTTGTGGGTCATCAGTGTGTCATCTACTATTGGGTCGGCCATGGCTCTATGACCGTTCTGTGCAACACAATGGCCGTGCCAATACATATCACTTGGAGTTCAAGGGCAAGAAAATCAACTTGCAGCCTATGTCCCCACAGCAAATTGTCAATGAATCTCGTCAAAAAGTTGAAGTAAACTTGGAGGATGCACCTATAGATAGGCGAGAGAATTGTAATGTCGTGAGTGATATAACGAAAAGTGAGAGAGTGAATTCCTTAGTATTATTAGCCACCAAAGAGGACATGAGAGAATTTAGTGAGGATCTGATGACCCACAAGTATAGGGGATCGCAACAGTCTTCGAGGGAAGTATTACCCAATTTATTGATTCAACACAAGGGGAGACAAAGAATACTTGTAAGCCTTGACAGCGGAGTTGTCAATTCACCTGCACCTCGAAACAGACTTGCTCGCAAGAGTTTATCAGTAGTAACAGTTTTATAGTAGTAGGAATAGTGAAATAACAGCAGCGGTGAAATAAAGACAGCAGTAGTGATTATAGTAAACAGCAGGATTAAAATACTGTAGGCACAGGGACGGATTAACGGGCGTTGCATGGATGAGAGAAACTCATATAACAATCAAAGTAGGGGCATTTGCAGATAATAATAAAACGGCATCCAAGTACTAATCAATCAATAGGCATGTGTTCCATATATAGTCGTACGTGCTCGCAATGAGAAACTTGCACAACATCTTTTGTCCTACCAGCCGGTGGCAGCCGCCTCTAGGGAAACTACTGGAAATTAAGGTACTCCTTTTAATAGAGTACCGGAGCAAAGCATTAACACTCCGTGAACACATGTGATCCTCACATCACTACCATCCCCTCCGGTTGTCCCGATTTCTGTCACTTCGGGGCCATTGGTTCCGGACAGCGACATGCGTATACAACTTGCAGGTAAGATCATAAACAACGAATATCTTCATGAATCAATAACATGTTCAGATCTGAGATCATGGCACTCGGGCCCTAGTGACAAGCATTAAGCATAACAAGTTGCAACAATATCATAAAAGTGACATCTACGGATACTAGGCACTATGCCCTAACAATCTTATGACTATTACATGACCAATCTCATCCAATCCCTACCATCCCCTTCAGCCTACAGCGGGGGAATTACTCACACATGGATGGGGGAAACATGGCTGGTCGATGGAGAGGCGTTGGTGGTGATGGCGGCGATGATCTCCTCCAATTCCCCGTCCCGGCGGAGAACGGAGACTTCTGGCTCCCGAGACGGAGTTTCACGATGTGGCGGCTCTCTGGAGGGTTTGGCGACTTCGACTTCTCCCGTGCGTTTTTAGGTCGAGGGCGATAAGTAGTCCGAAGGAGCGTCGGGGGCCAGCCGAGGAGGGCCACACACTAGGGCCGCGCGGGCCCCTCTGGGCGCGCCGGCCTAGTGTGTGGGGCCCTCGTGCCCCCACCTGGCTTGCTGGCTCCGCCAATATTCTGGGAAAATAGGGCCTTCTGTATAAATTCCGAGGTTTTTCCTGAAAGTTGGATTTCTGCACAAAAATGAGACACCAGAGCAATTCTGCTGAGAACAGCGTTAGTCCGTGTTAGTTGTATCCAAAATACACAAATTAGAGGCAAAACAATAGCAAAAGTGTTCGGGAAAGTAGATACGTTTTGGACCAAGCTTAGCTTATTGCTTGTCCTCAAGCAATTCAGTTAACAACTGAGCGATAAAAGAACTTTCACGAACACATTTGCTCATATGATGTATATGTTCTCATGCTATGGCTAATACTTAAAGTTCATAATGAGATACATGCAAATAAGATCATCCAACAGCTATGTCAATCATGGAGAGGTACCAACAATTAATAATAAGCATCATGAATCATGTATATAAGCAGGATTGCAATGTTCATAAGAGAATATGATAAAGTGGTATCTCGCTTGCCCGTATTTGATCGGCAAAACATAAATGCCGAGGCACCTCTGGAGTTCATAAAAGACTAGAAGTAGTGATTGTCAAAGATAAAAGCATCAAAGTTATACCACAATCAATCATATTTTGAGACAAGCATATTATACTAAGAATGACAGTTGTGCTCTCAAGATAGTGCTCAAAGAAAGAATGGAGACACAACATAAAAGTAAAAGATTGACCCTTCGCAGAGGGAAGCAGGGATTAACATGCGCTAGAGCTTTTCATTTTTTTTAAACAGGAGTAAAATTATTTTGAGAGGTGTTTGTTGTTGTCAACGAATGGTAATGGGTACACTAACTACCTCATCAACCGGACTCCCAAGAGCGGCTCCCATGAATTATTTGTATGTTTATGTGGCACTCCTTCCAACCTTTCTTACACAAACCATGGCTAACCAAATCCTCGGGTGCCTGCCAACAATCACATACCATGAAGGAGTGCCTTTTTATTTAAGTTTTATTATGATGATGACACTCCCCCAACCTTTGCTTACACAAGCCATGGCTAACCGAATCCTTCGGGTGCCGTCCAACAATCACAAACCATGGAGGAGTGTCTATTTAAGTTAATTAATTTGGGACTGGGAATCCCATTGCCAGCTCTTTTTACAAAATTATTGGATAAGCGGATGTGCCACTAGTCCATATGAGAGTCCGTCAAAAGTAAATGACAAGGTTGAAAGCTAAACACCACATACTTCCTCATGAGCTATGAAACATTAACAAATTGAGAAGCATTTTGAAAGTTTTAAAGGTAGCGCATGAGAATTTACTTGGAATGGTTTGAAATGCCATGCATAGGTATTTATGGTGGACACTTTGGAACAACTTGGTTTTCAGGTGTTTGGAAGCACGAGCGGCATTCCCGCTCAGTACAAGTGAAGGCTAGCAAAAGACTAGGGAGCGACAAATCAAGAGAGCAGTAACTGTCATAATCATGCTTGCGGCAAAATAAATTAACGGAGGCATAAAAGTGATACAAGAACTCTGAAGCAATATAAATCATCGAGGCTTAATTGACTTCTTTGTTCAGTCATATGCATGCGTGAGCATGTGCCAAGTCGTTATAAATGAATTATTCAGAGGAGGATACCACAATGCCATACTTACATATGAATAAAACAATGCAAGCGAACATCCATGACATGCTACTCATATTAATAGATTGGAGCTAAACATGGGAGATCATAAACTACTAGACTTTCTCAAATAACATATACCTCATATGAATCAACTAAGCATGCTCACATGGATGAGTATATGTACAAAAATGAAAACAAATAGAGTTCATACCAGCCTCTCACCACAATCCAATTGTTGTAGATCGTCATTATTGCCTTTCACTTGTGTAGCTTGGATAATATGAAATGAAAACCACGCTCCAGCCACCGAAGACCATTGAACTCATGATGAACTTTACAAACCAAAGAAGAACAGCAAATATTTTTGGTGTTTTCGAATTGGAAACAAGAACAAAAGAAACAAGAAAACAAAGCAAAATCTTTTTGGGTTTTCTCATAGCAAACCAACGATAGCAAATAAAGTAAACTAAGAGCAAAGAACCAAATAAACAAATGGTGAAGAGAAACAACAGAAATATTTTTGGTCTTTTTGTGTTTTAGGAAAGAAACAAAGCGAAAACAAGAAAATGCAAACTAACAGAAACACAGAAAAGCAGGATGACAGAAATCTGCCAAAACCTGACAGCAGTACAGAAATCAAAATTAACAAAAATCTTCCATTGATCAGCTCAAAAAGTGTTCAACTAATGAAAGTTAGATAACAACCTGGGGCACATGCTCAAAAATTGGCAACTCAAAATAACGTTCTGGCTGTGCGTACGAATTTTTTTGGTAACAGCCCAGAATCTGTTTTTGGACAGCACTTCCCCAAATATCATCTCCCTCTCATTAGAAAACCACTCTAAGAAACTAAACAAGTATGTACAAGTATCCAGCAACCATAATATGCAAAGAATGAGTGATGCCGGTATACCTCCCCCAAGCTTAGGCTTTTGGCCTAAGTGGAGTTCATTCCCACGGTCCCCATGAAGTGGTGTCTCCGTAGTACGACGAAGAACGTCCCGGTTCCAGGTATGTGCTGGAGGAAGCATCAGGGTATGTGACGGTGCAGTCGTAGGAGGGCTCGGCGTCCTTGGAGTCATGCTGCTGGTGGAAGTCTTGTATCTTCATATGTTCCTCCACCTCCTCCTTAGTGCGCCATGATTGCCTGTCAATATTGAACAAATCTGGCTGGGGAAGAGGGATTTCCTTCTCATCCCCGTCAGCAAACAACATTCTATAGACCATATTATCTACAGTGGAATCAGTGGTAACAAAATGATGACTCTTCATAGCAGCAATATCAAGTCTCCTAGGGGTTAATGGCACATCATTAGAATCAAGAGGGAGTCTTAAATGTGTTAAAATGCGCAGTGCAATAGTTCCTCCAAAAATAGGCCCCCTGCTAGACAGGCGGCGAGCAATAAGAGAACCAAGATGATAAGGTGTCTGTCCAGTAAGTGCAGAATTCAAGAAAGCAAGGTGATAGCTAGAGATATTGCTAGTATTTTCCCTACCAAGAATGCTAGTAGCAATGTAATATGCAAAATATTTAATGGCGGGGAGTTGAATGTTTCTTATCTTGCCGCGCTGAATAGTGCGGCAATCATCATCGGTGATCCCTCGATAGAGCTCCAACAGGTCCCGGGGGTTGTCATCAATCCTCCTTGCTGTACCTACAGGGGCAATATCCAATGCACGACAAAATTCTTCCAATTCCATAGTAACAGGATTACCATAGATCTTGAATGCAACTGTCGGCTCATATTGCGTGTTGTGGAACTTGAAGCTCTCAACGAAAATTTTGGTGAGCATGTAGTATTGCTCCCTTTCATCTCCCACGTAGGTGGCTAAACCCGCCCTGTTGACAAGGGTGAAGAAATCATCCAATATCCCTGCATTTGTCAGAAAATCATAACATGGGAAGGATGAAGCATTAGGAGCCCCATTGTCCTCTTCGGGCGCGAAGCTAGGCGCGATGATATCCTCATTGTAGGATCGCCTAATCTGAGTGGACGCCCTCGAGGGCCTCCCGGTGCTGGTTGTTCCTTTCTTGAATAATTCTCCAAATTTGAATTTCTTCATCTTCCTCTTCTGAAATTTTCAACAACCATTATAAAATTTGATTTCAAGGTATATAATTGAGGGGAACTACTATAGGAACTTGCTAGAGTACTAAACATGCATCAAAACTAGTTTCTACCACTTAGAACAAGCATGCAAGCTCACTAAACATGTTATCTACAGCAGCAAAATATTCAAGATATACTCAACCAAACAAAATTCTAATTGGACAATCAAAGGAGTCACATACCAAGGAGCAAATGTGCCAAATTTCAGACAGAAATCTGGGCTGAGCAAAGAGATCGAGAAATCGCGAGTTCTTGAGCAGAAACGCGGTGAGAGGAACCTGGTGCGAGTTTTTTCGGGAGAGAGAAGAGAGTGGGAGGAAGAGATGCTGAAGTGGGGCAAAGGGGGCCCACACACCAGGGTGGCGTGCCCCCTTGCTGGCCGCGGCCTGTGGGGTGCCACCCTGGGGTGCCCCACTGGTCAGCCCTGTGCTCCCAGTGCCTCTTCGAAAAATAGGACTACCAGTATAATTTTTGTAAATTTTTGAGAACTTCGAAAAATGCACATTTCGGGTGTTAAATTAATTATTACTGCGCAGGAAAATGATTTCCAAAATCTTAACAACTAAAGCATATTGCAAAACAAAAAGTGCTACAGCAAGTAAAACAAATGGAGGGAGAAAGAAAGAAAGAAATGTTGTTTAGTTCTCTTATGCATTAAAATATACTTGTTAACAAGGTTGATCAAGTCTTGCTACCAAATAAATTTTATATGACATAAGAAGAAATAAACCTCAAATCAATCATGTTACCTTATATTGAATTGATATGGATCCAATCACAAGAGTTTGATATTCTTCTTTAGGCTCATATATAGGACAATCAATGGATCCCACTTTGATAGTTTTCACATTAAAAATTGTATTAACTCCATATACTTTATCAATCCTCTTTGGAAAATAGACAGTATGTTCCTTATCATCAACATTGAAAGTAACCTTGCCTTTATTGCAATCAATAACAGCCCCTGCAGTATTAAGAAAGGGTCTTCCAAGAATAATGGACATATTATCATCTTCGGGCATTTCCAACACAACGAAATCAGTTAATATCAAGCAATG
The DNA here is from genome assembly GCA_030979885.1 of Lolium multiflorum. Taxonomy (NCBI): domain Eukaryota; kingdom Viridiplantae; phylum Streptophyta; class Magnoliopsida; order Poales; family Poaceae; genus Lolium; species Lolium multiflorum. The sequence goes on from CM061750.1 coordinate 81,881,370, forward strand.
CTGAGTAACTTGAACAGGGACATTTTCACATACACCAACAGGAATAGCAGTAGATTTATCAGCCATTTGCAAAGATATATCAGTTGGTATCAACTTATCTAAATCAAGTCTCTTATAAAGATAAAAAGGCATCACACTAACTCCCGCTCCCAAATCACATAGAGCAGTTCTAACATAATTATTCTTAATAAAACAAGGAATAGTTGGTATACCTGGGTCGCCAAGCTTCTTTGGAACCTTACCACTGAAGGAGTAATTAGCGAGCATTGTGGAAATCTCCTCATTGGGAATTTTCCTTTTGTTAGAGACAATATCTTTCATATACTTTGAATAAGGAGGCAATTTAATAGCATCAGTCAAAGGGATTTGCAAAAATAAAGGTTTCATCCAATCACAAAATTTATTATAATGTTCCTCCTCCTTTGACTTTAGTTTCTTAGCAGGAAAAGGCATTTGCTTTTGAACCCAAGGTTCTCTTTCATTACCATGTTTCTCAGCAATAAAATCTTCTTTAGTGTACTTTTTATTTTTAGCATGCTTTTCAGGTTCTTCTTCAACCTCTTCTTTATCAGGAGTATCATCCTTATCATTATCTTTATCATGTTCATTACCACTTTCAGTTTCAGCATCAGAAATAGAAATACTATTAGGATCATTAACAGGTTCAGAGGATTCTACAACATTCTTATGTTTCTTTTTCTTTTTCTTAGATGGAGCACTAGTTTTAGTTAGTTGAGAATCTTGTTCAACTCTTTTGGGATGCCCTTCAGGATATAGAGGATCCTGGGTAGAAACACCACCTCTAGTTGTTACTTCATAAGCATGTTTTTCTTTAGAATTATTTCCCAACAAGTCATTTTGCACTTTAGTGAGTTGATCAATTTGAGTTTGAACCATATGAAAATGTTTAACAAGTATCTTAACATCATTGGAGGTTCTCTCCACAATATCATGCAATTCACTAATAGCTCGAGAATTTTCCATTAAATGATTCTCTACTCTCATATTAAAGTTTTCTTGCTTAACAATATAATTATCAAACTCATCTAAGCATTGAGCAGGAGGTTTTGAATACGGAATATCTTCCCTAGTAAAGCGTTGAAGAGAGTGTACCTCAATCATGGATGAAGGGGGAGTTATCTTACATAAATCTTCTATAGGAGGTAAATTCTTCACATCTTCAGGTTTAATACCCTTCTCTTTAAGAGACTTCTTGGCTTCCCTCATATCTTCATCATTTAATTTAATCATACCCCTCTTCTTCAATATCGGTGTCGGGGTTGGTTCAGGTGTAGACCAATCATCATGATTCCGGCCTATTTTAGCCAATAATTCTTCAGCGTCGTCTGGAGTTCTTTTCCTTAAAACACAACCAGCACAACTATCCAGGTATGCCCTAGACTCAATGGTTAGTCCACTATAAAATATATCAAGTAAATCATGCTTTTCCAAATCATGATCAGGCTGAGCTCTAATAAGAGAGCAAAATCTCGCCCAAGCCTCAGGCAATTTCTCTCCATCTTCCTGGTCAAAATTATAAATTCTCTGCAAAGCAATATGTTGAGCGCTAGCAGGAAAGTATTTTCGAAAGAAAACATCACGCAAGTCAATTGGACTTCTAATAGAACCAGGAGGCAAATTATTATACCAAGTTTTAGTATCATCCTTTAATGAGAAAGGAAAAATTTTAGCGACAAAATAAGTACGCATCTTGACATCATCAGAAAACAAGCTACTCAGAGTAGATAACTCAATCATGTGTTCAACAGCACTTTCTTTTTCAGTACCACAAAAGGGTGTTTTCTCAACAATAGCTATATGAGATAGATCAAGAGAAAAATCATAATCTTTATCCTTAATGTTTATAGGAGATGTGGCAAATTTAGGATCTAACAGCATGTTCTGCAAGCAACTTTTTAATTTTTCTTGCATCAGTAGTAGCATTGCATTTTTCAATAAAATCATCATCAAGCTCCACATAATCTTCATCAAGTTCATCACTAGAATATTCAACAGACTCAGGTGAATTAACAGGTGTAGCAGCATTTTCATTAGGAGTTTCAGTATTTTCAATTTGCCTAGACCTAGCAATTGTAGCATCTAGAAAAGATCCTAACGAACCATCATTATCAAGCACAGCAGAAGCATCATCACAATTATGAGAGGAATTTTCAGATTCAGCAGAAGTACCAGCATTTGAAGCTTGTGGTGGTGAAACAAGTTTACTTATCACAGATGGTGAATCAAGAGCAGCAGAGGTACTAAGAGTTGTACCTTTTCTTGTAGTGGATGGTAATATGGCGATCTTAGTATCGCGAGGTTTACCCATGATGGAGACTTTGCAGCGAACAATATCAATCCAAGTGAACTTCCAAATAAAGCTATGCTCCCCGGCAACGGCGCCAGAAAATAGTCTTGATGACCCACAAGTATAGGGGATCGCAACAGTCTTCGAGGGAAGTATTACCCAATTTATTGATTCGACACAAGGGGAGACAAAGAATACTTGTAAGCCTTAACAGCGGAGTTGTCAATTCAGCTGCACCTAGAAACAGACTTGCTCGCAAGAGTTTATCAGTAGTAACAGTTTTATAGTAGTAGGAATAGTGAAATAACAGCAGCGGTGAAATAAAGACAGCAGTAGTGATTATAGTAAACAGCAGGATTAAAATACTGTAGGCACAGGGACGGATTAACGGGCGTTGCATGGATGAGAGAAACTCATATAACAATCAAATCAGGGGCATTTGCAGATAATAATAAAACGGTATCCAAGTACTAATCAATCAATAGGCATGTGTTCCATATATAGTCGTACGTGCTCGCAATGAGAAACTTGCACAACATCTTTTGTCCTACCAGCCGGTGGCAGCCGGGCCTCTAGGGAAACTACTGGAAATTAAGGTACTCCTTTTAATAGAGTACCGGAGCAAAGCATTAACACTCCGTGAACACATGTGATCCTCACATCACTACCATCCCCTTTGTCCCGATTTCTGTCACTTCGGGGCCATTGGTTCCGGACAGCGACGTGTGTATACAACTTGCAGGTAAGATCATAAACAACGAATATCTTCATGAATCAATAACATGTTCAGATCTGAGATCATGGCACTCGGGACAAGCATTAAGCATAACAAGTTGCCACAATATCATAAAAGTGACATCTACGGATACTAGGCACTATGCCCTAACAATCTTATGACTATTACATGACCAATCTCATTCAATCCCTACCATCCCCTTCAGCCTACAGCGGGGGAATTACTCACACATGGATGGGGGAAACATGGCTGGTCGATGGAGAGGCGTTGGTGGTGATGGCGGCGATGATCTCCTCCCCGTCCCGGCGGAGTGCTAGAACGGAGACTTCTGGCTCCCGAGATGGAGTTTCGCGATGTGGCGGCTCTCGGAGGGTTTCGCGACTTCGACTTCTCCCGTGCGTTTTTAGGTCGAGGGCGATAAGTAGTCCGAAGGAGGGCGTCGGGGGCCAGCCGAGGCCGCCACACACTAGGGCCGCGTGGGCCCCTCCTGGGCCGCGCCGGCCTAGTGTGTGGGGCCCTCGTGCCCCCACCTGGCCCCTTCGGCTCCGCCAATATTCTGGAAAATAGGGCCTTCTGTATAAATTCCGAGGTTTTTCCTGAAAGTTGGATTTCTGCACAAAAACGAGACACCAGAGCAATTCTGAAAACAGCGTTAGTCCGTGTTAGTTGTATCCAAAATACACAAATTAGAGGCAAAACAATAGCAAAAGTGTTCGGGAAAGTAGATACGTTTTGGACGTATCAGGATCCTACAGCCATTCCTCTTGTGCTCATGTACAAGGGTGAGGTTTTGGTTTCTAACGATATGACCCCTATTTCTCTTGGTGTTTCTAGTGTTTTGCAGGAATTCAGCGATGTGTTTCCGGAGGAGGTGCCAGCTGGATTACCACCATTGCGTGGTATTGAGCATCAAATTGACTTGATCCTCGGAGCTTCACTACCCAATAGGGCACCATACAGGACGAACCCCGAAGAGACGAAGGGGATACAGAAGCAAGTACAAGCGCTACTCGACAAAGGTTATATTCGCATGTCTTAGTCCTTGTGATGTTCCTGTTATTCTAGTTCCTAAGAAAGATGGTACATGGCGTATGTGTGTAGATTGTAGAGCGATAAACAACTTTACTATTCGATATCGTCATCCTATTCCCCGCTTAGAGGATATGCTAGATGAATTGAGTGGTGCTGCTGTTTTCTCTAAAATTGATTTGCATAGTGGTTATCATCAAATTAGGATGAAAGAGGGGGATGAATGGAAAACAGCCTTTAAAACAAAATTTGGTTTATATGAGTGGTTAGTAATGCCTTTTGGTTTAACTAATGCACCTAGAACTTTCATGAGACTGATGAACCATGTTTTGCGTGATTTTATTGGCAAGTTTGTGGTTGTGTACTTTGATGACATATTAATCTACAGCCGCAATGAATCTGATCATAATATACATATTCGACATGTTTTGCAAGTGTTGCGTGATAGTAAACTCTATGGTAATCTTGAGAAGTGCATATTTTCCAAAGATAAGGTCATATTTCTGGGTTATGTTGTCTCTAAGCATGGAGTAGAAGTAGATGTGTCTAAAATTGAAGCAATTCAAAATTGGCCTACTCCCATGAATGTGAGTCAAGTAAGAAGTTTTCATGGTCTTGCTGGGTTTTATAGAAGATTTGTGCCCAATTTTAGTACTATTGTTGCACCTTTGAATTAATTGACAAAAAAGGGTGTTGTCTTTGAGTGGGGCGCAGCCCAAGATCATGCTTTTGATGAACTGAAACGATTGTTAACTTCTGCACCGTTGCTTGCACTTCCTGATTTCAATAAGCAATTTGAGATTGAATGTGATGCTAGTGGTATTGGAATTGGTGGTGTGTTGATGCAAGAGGGTCGCCCAATTGCATATTTGTCTAAGAAACTTTCTGGTGCTAAGTTGAACTATCCAATATATGATAAATAATTGTATGCTTTAATTAGAGTTCTTGAGGTTTGGCAACATTATTTGTGGCCAAAAGAATCTATCATACATTCTGATCATGAAGCTTTGAAATATATGAAAGCTCAATCTACATTGCATAGGCGTCTTGCTAAGTGGGTTGAGTTCATTGAGTCTTTTCCATACATTATTAAGCATAAGAAGGGAAAAGATAATATTGTTGCTGATGCTCTATCTAGGAAGAATATGCTATTAACTCAACTTGATGTTAAAATTATTGGATTAGACGTAATATGTGATTTGTATGCCACTGATCATGATTTTGTTGAACCATATCGTTTGTGTGCTATTGGTAAAGCATGGGAAAAATATCACATACATGATGGGTTCTTGTTTAGAGCTGGCAAACTATGTATTCCAGAATCGTCTGTGTGTTTGCTCTTATTGAAGGAATCACATGTTGGAGGTTTGATGGGTCACTTTGAGCGTGAAAAGACGCTATTCATGCTCGCTGATCATTTTTATTGGCCAAAGATGAGGCGGGATGTGGACAGGTATGTGAAGAGATGCATTACTTGCAACAAGTCCAAGTCCAAGCTGAAGCCTCACATTTTGTATACTCCGTTACCGGCACCTACTACACCATGGGAGGATATTAGTATGGATTTTGTGTTGGGTTTGCTGCGTACTAGGAGAGGCCATGATTCTATATTTTTGGTAGTGGATTTTCTAAGATGTCACACTTTATTGCCTGCCACAAGAGCGACGATGCGTCGCATATTGCTAACATGTTTTTCGTCTACATGGAGTCCCGAAGACTATTGTTTCTGATCGTGACGTGAAGTTCATGAGCTACGTCTGGAAGACGTTGTGGAGAAAGCTGGGGACAAAGCTACTTTTCAGCACTACTTGTCATCCCCAAACTGATGATCAAACTGAGGTAGTAAATAGAACATTGTCACAACTGTTTAGATCCATGATCAAGAAGAACCTGAAGGAGTGGGAAGATTGTTTGACGCATGTGGAGTTTGCTTATAACAGGGCGGTACATTCTACCACAGAGTTGTGTCCCTTTGAGGTGGTGTATGGTTTCAAACACATTACTCCACTTGACTTGTTGCCTCTACCCATACGTGAGAGAGTCAATATTGAGGCATCAAAGAGGGCAGATTTTGTATGGAAGATACATGTGAAGACTAAAGAGTTGATAGAGAAGAAAGGAAAGAACAATGCTGCAAGGGTGAACAAAAAGTGCAAGGAGATGTTGTTCAAGCCTGGTGATATGGTCTGGGTACATTTTCGCAAGGATAGGTTCCCGAAGCTGCGGAAGTCCAAGTTGCTTCCTCGTGGTGCTGGTCCTTACAAAGTGCTTGCCAAGATCAATGATAATGCATACTCTATAGATCTTCCAATTGATGAGTTTGGTGTCAGCAATTCTTTCAATGTGGCTGATTTGACACCATATGATGGAGAAGACCTTGGAGCGTCGAGGTCGATGCCTTTTGAAGGGGGGAGATGATGAGGACATCCCTACTACACTACTACCTCCGTCATTGCAAGATGAAGACGATGCTGTTGTGAAGCTCAAGTCCAATGAATTTAGGATTGGACCAATAAAAAGAGCTCGTGCGAAGCTACTCAAACAATAGGTGAACTTGTTCCTAAGTGATACTTTGATCGATGAGAACTTTATACTGCCTAATTCCTATTACTTATGTATGATCAGGTATGAAGAGGGAGCAAGCATTGCACGAGGAGAAGAGGAGCAGCTGGACGTGAAGCTAGACATGGAGCTGGACATGAAGCTGGACATGAAGACATCCCATGGAAGCGCGAGGGAGGAGAGGGAGGCATGCACGAGGGAAGAAGCAGCAGTCCAGCCCGGCGCCAGGCCCGGTCGACCGGCCGCCACGCCGGACGCGCCCGGTCCCCAGCCTGGTCCAACCGGACGCATGCCGAGTCCGCCCGGCGCCGACCGGATCCTCCGCTTGTGACATCCGGGCGGGTGTACTGAGCCACACGACCCGCACCTGGTCATCATCCAGTCCCTGGCCCGATTGAAACCAAACCACCCGGTCCCTGGCCCGGTCGACCGGCCCCCAGACCGGCCGAGTCCGAGTCTGTCTCGACCAGATCCAATCTGGGTCGGTTTTCTATGTATCTTTTCGACTCCTGGTCGTCCTGAATGCCTATATAAGTGCCCAGGACGCCCCCAAGTTAGGTTTAGACCATGTTTAAGATAAACCCTAGTTCGTAGTTGATTTCTTTGCAACTCTATCGAATTCCTACACCATATTGCATTGATTTGGTGTATACCTTGAAAGTCTTGTGTGATCTGTTGTTCCATTAATTGGGAATTAGACGGTTGCAACTTACCGCTTCGTGGTCGGCGGCTACGTGCGCAAGTGTGTGGAGTTGCGAATATCTTGCAGGGTTGAGAGCTGTTGCATTGGCGGCATGGACCAATCGAGAGACTATGTTGCGTCATACAAGTTATCATCCACTTCATCACCGTGTTATCTCCGCTGTGTTCATCCCGTGATCATCATCACCACCGTGCTTACTGAGAAGATCGGGCCACCCCTTATCACCGGGTGTCGCGATGTACCTTCTCTACCATGGAGTGACCATATCGGTCCCTATTTTGCGTGGGTTGGTATTGCTGCGGTGGTGGTGACATTCTCCTCCATCGTTGACGAGTTTTCCTCCTGCGGTGGTGGTTCATACTAGCCACCTTCTACTGCTTGTCTCCATTCCACCGGGGAGCGATCTTCTGCCTATGTGAAAACCCTGCTCGGCGCTGCCGATGCTGGCCACGGTGACACCTGCGGGTGCCACTCCCTTCTTGGAGGCGTGTGCATGGGCTGACCGTTCTTCCCCTCGGTGCTAGGGGAAACCCTAGGTCTGCCGATCGTCCCCTTTTTGGCGCTGCCTAGGCTACGAGGGCTGATGTCTACGGGTGCTTCTATTCTTGTAGACAGTGTTGGGCCTCCAAGAGCAGAGGTTTGTAGAACAGCAGCAAGTTTCCCTTAAGTGGATTACCCAAGGTTTATCGAACTCAGGGAGGAAGAGGTCAAAGATATCCCTCTCATGCAACCCTGCAACCACAAAGCAAGAAGTCTCTTGTGTCCCCAACACACCTAATAGGTGCACTAGTTCGGCGAAGAGATAGTGAAATACAAGTGGTATGAATGAATATGAGCAGTAGTACGGCGCCAGAAAAGTGCTTGCTGGCGTGCGTTGATGGTAGTAATATTGCGGGAAGTAAACATGCGGTAGTAACGCAGTATAAAACAGTAACAAGCAGCGATAGCGTATTTAGGAACAAGGCCTAGGGATTAGACTTTCACTAGTGGACACTCTCAACATTGATCACATGACAGAATAGATAAATGCATACTCTACACTTTTGTTGGATGATGAACACATTGCGTAGGATTACACGAACCCTCAATGCCGGAGTTAACAAGCTCCACAATTAATGTTCATATTTTAGTAACCTTATAGTGTAAGATAGATCAAAAGACTAAACCAAGTACTAACATAGCATGCACACTGTCACCTTCATGCATATGTAGGAGGAATAGATCACATCAATATATCATAGCAATAGTTAACTTCATAATCTACAAGAGATCACAATCATAGCCTACGCCAAGTACTCACATGGTGCACACACTGTCACCTTTACACACATGGAGGAGGAATAGAGTACTTTAATAACATCACTAGAGTAGCACATAGATGAATAGTGATACAAAACTCATATGAATCTCAATCATGTAAAGCAGCTCATGAGATCATTGTATTGAAGTACATAGGAGAGAGATGAACCACATAGCTACCGGTACAGCCCCGAGCCTCGATGGAGAACTACTCCCTCTTCAAGGGAGCAGCAGCGGTGATGAAGATGGCGGTGGAGATGGCAGCGGTGTCGATGGAGAAGCCTTCCGGGGGCACTTCCCCGTCCGGCAGGGTGCCGGAACAGAGACTCTGTCCCCCAGATCTTGGCTTCGCGATGGCGGCGGCTCTGGAACTTTTCTCGTACCGTGGCTTCCTCGTAAGGGTTTTCGATGCGGGGGCTTTAAATAGGCGAAGAGGCGGCGCAGGAGGGCTGACGGCGGCGACACCATAGGGGCGCGGGCCACCCCGGCCGCCGGCCTATGGTCTGTGGGCTGTGGCCCCCTCGTCCTTCCCGGTGTTCTGGAAGCTTCGTGGAAAAATAGGAACCTGTTGGTTTCGTCCAATTCCGAGAATATTTCGTTACTAGGATTTCGAAACCAAAAACAACAAAACAGGACGGCACTTCGGCATCTTGTTAATAGGTTAGTTCCAGAAAATGCGTAAATACGACATATAATGTGCATAAAACATGTAGGTATCATCAATAAAGTAGCATGGAACATAAGAAATTATCGATACGTTGGAGACGTATCAGCATCCCCAAGCTTAGTTCTGCTCGTCCCGAGCAGGTAAAACGATAACAAAGATAATTTCTTAAGTGACATGCCATCATAACCTTGATCATATTGTAAACATATGTAATGAATGCAGCGATCAAAACAATGGTAATGACATGAGTAAACAACTGAATCATAAAGCAAAGACTTTTCATGAATAGTACTTCAAGACAAGCATCAATAAGTCTTGCATAAGAGTTAACTCATAAAGCAATAAATCAAAGTAAAGGTATTGAAGCAACACAAAGGAAGATTAAGTTTCAGCGGTTGCTTTCAACTTATAACATGTATATCTCATGGATATTGTCAACATAAAGTAATATAACAAGTGCAATATGCAAGTATGTAAGAATCAATGCACAGTTCACACAAGTGTTTGCTTCTTAAGGTGGAGGGAGATAGGTAAACTGACTCAACAATAAAAGTAAAAGAATGGTCCTTCAAAGAGGAAAGCATCGATTGCTGTATTTGTGCTAGAGCTTTTATTTTGAAAACATAAAGAGAGCATAAAAGTAAAGGTTTGAGAGGTGTTTGTTGTTGTCAACGAATGGTAGCGGGTACTCTAACCCCCTTGCCAGACAAACCTTCAAAGAGCGGCTCCCATTTTATTTTATTTTTGGGTGGCACTCCTTCCAACCTTTCTTTCACAAACCATGGCTAACCGAATCCTCGGGTGCCTGCCAACAATCTCATACCATGAAGGAGTGCCTTTTTATTTTAGTTTTATTATGATGACACTCCTCCCCACCTTTGCTTTCTCAAGCCATGGCTAACCGAATCCTTCGGGTGCCGTCCAACAATTACATACCATGGAGGAGTGTCTATTTTTGTTAATTAATTTGGGACTGGGAATCCCATTGCCAGCTCTTTTTGCAAAATTATTGGATAAGCGGATGAAGCCACTAGTCCATTGGTGAAAGTTGCCCAACAAGATTGAAAGATAAACACCACATACTTCCTCATGAGCTATAAAACATTGACACAAATAAGAGGTGATAAATTTTGAATTGTTTAAAGGTAGCACTCAAGCAATTTACTTTGGAATGGCGGAAAATACCATGTAGTAGGTAGGTATGGTGGACACAAATGGCATGAATATTGGCTCAATGATTTTGGATGCATGAGAAGTATTCCCTCTCGATACAAGGTTTAGGCTAGCAAGGTTTATTTGAAACAAACACAAGGATGAACCGGTGCAGCAAAACTCACATAAAAGACATATTGTAAACATTATAAGACTCTACACCGTCTTCCTTGTTGTTCAAAACTCAATACTAGATATTATCTAGACCTTAGAGAGACCAAATATGCAAATCAAATTTTAGCAAGCTCTATGTATTTCTTCATTAATGGGTGCAAAGTATATGATGCAAGAGCTTAAACAAGATCTATATGAGCACAACAATTGCCAAGTTTCACATTATTCAAGACATTATACCAATTACTACATGTAGCATTTCCCGTTTCCAACCATATAACAATTAACGAAGCAGTTTCAACCTTCGCCATGAAAATTAAAAGCTAAGAACACATGTGTTCATACGAACCAGCGGAGCGTGTCTCTCTCCCAAACAATCATTTATTCAAAAAAAAACAAAAACAAAAGCATACAGACGCTCCAAGTAAAGTATATAAGATGTGACAGAATAAAAATATAGTTTGAAGAGAAGGAACCTGATACTTTGTCGATGAAGAAGGGGATGCCTTGGGCATCCCCAAGCTTAGATGCTTGAGTCTTCTTAAAATATGCAGGGATGAACCACCGGGGCATCCCCAAGCTTAGACCTTTCACTCTTCTCGATCACATTATATCACCCTCTTCTATTGACCCTTGAAAACTTCTGCACACCAAACTTCAAGCAAACTCATTAGAGGGTTAGTGCATAATCAAAATTCACATGTTCAGAGGTGACACAATCATTCTTAACACTTCTGGACATTGCACAAAACTTCTGAAAGTTAATGGAACAAAGAAACTCATTCAACTTAACAAAAGCGGCAATGCGAAATAAAAGGCAGAATCTGTCAAAAACAGAACAGTCCGTAAAGACGAATTTAAAGATGGCACCAGACTTGCTCAAACGGAAAAACTCAAAACTAATGAAAGTTGCGTACATATCTGAGGATCACGCTCGTAAATTGGCAGATTTTTTCGAATTTTCTACAGAGAACTGTGCCCAGATTCGTGACAGACAGCAATGCTGTTTCTGCGCAGCGATCCCAAATATAACACCAACTTTAACATAGAAACTTTACTTGGCACAAAAACATGATAAGGAGAGGTTGCTACAGTAGTAAACAACTTCCAAGACTCAAATATAAAACAAAGTACTGTAGTAAAAAAACACAAGGGTTATCTCCCAAGAAGTTCTTTCTTTATAGCCATTAAGATGGGCTCAGCAGTTTTAATAATGCACTCGTAAGAAATAGAAGTTGAAGCAAAAGAGAGCATCAAAAGGCAAATTCAAAACACATTTAAGTCTAACATGCTTCCTATGCATAGGAATCTTGTAAATAAACAAGTTCATGAAGAGCAAAGTAACAAGCATAGGAAGATAAAACAAGTGTAGCTTCAAAAATTTCAGCACATAGAGAGGCATTTTAGTAACATGAAAATTTTTACAACCATATTTTCCTCTCTCATAATAACTTTCAGTAGCAACATGAGCAAACTCAACAATATAACTATCACATAAAGCATTCTTATCATGAGTCTCATGCATAAAATAATTACTACTCCCAACATAAGCATAGTCATTCTTATTAATTGTAGTGGGAGCATCAAAAGTGCTTAGTTGCCGGGCTTGCCAATGTGTGAGTGCCGTTTACCTTCCCTCCCCGGCAACGGCGCCAGAAAAGTGCTTGATGTCTACGGGTGCTTCTATTCTTGTAGACAGTGTTGGGCCTCCAAGAGCAGAGGTTTGTAGAACAGCAGCAAGTTTCCCTTAAGTGGATTACCCAAGGTTTATCGAACTCAGGGAGGAAGAGGTCAAAGATATCCCTCTCATGCAACCCTGCAACCACAAAGCAAGAAGTCTCTTGTGTCCCCAACACACCTAATAGGTGCACTAGTTCGGCGAAGAGATAGTGAAATACAAGTGGTATGAATGAATATGAGCAGTAGTACGGTGCCAGAAAAGTGCTTGCTGGCGTGCTTGATGGTAGTAATATTGCGGGAAGTAAACATGCAGTAGTAACGCAGCAGTAGTAACTCAGTAAAACAGTAACAAGCAGCGATAGCAGTATTTAGGAACAAGGCCTAGGGATTAGACTTTCACTAGTGGACACTCTCAACATTGATCACATGACAGAATAGATAAATGCATACTCTACACTTTTGTTGGATGATGAACACATTGCGTAGGATTACACGAACCCTCAATGCCGGAGTTAACAAGCTCCACAATTAATGTTCATATTTTAGTAACCTTATAGTGTAAGATAGATCAAAAGACTAAACCAAGTACTAACATAGCATGCACACTGTCACCTTCATGCATATGTAGGAGGAATAGATCACATCAATATATCATAGCAATAGTTAACTTCATAATCTACAAGAGATCACAATCATAGCCTACGCCAAGTACTCACATGGTGCACACACTGTCACCTTTACACACATGGAGGAGGAATAGAGTACTTTAATAACATCACTAGAGTAGCACATAGATGAATAGTGATACAAAACTCATATGAATCTCAATCATGTAAAGCAGCTCATGAGATCATTGTATTGAAGTACATAGGAGAGAGATGAACCACATAGCTACCGGTACAGCCCCGAGCCTCGATGGAGAACTACTCCTCCTCATGGGAGCAGCAGCGGTGATGAAGATGGCGGTGGAGATGGCAGCGGTGTCGATGGAGAAGCCTTCCGGGGCACTTCCCCGTCCGGCGGTGCCGGAACAGACTCCTGTCCCCGATCTTGGCTTCGATGGCGGCGGCTCTGGAACTTTTCTCGTATCGTGGCTTCCTCGTAAGGGTTTTCGATGCGGGGGCTTTAAATAGGCGAAGAGGCGCGCGGGGGGCTGACGAGGCGGCGACACCATAGGGGGCGGGCACCCAGGCCGCGCCGGCCTATGGTCCGGTGGGCCTGTGGCCCCCTCTGGTCCTTCCCGGGTGTTCTGGAAGCTTCGTGGAAAAATAGGAACCTGGGCGTTGGTTTCGTCCAATTCCGAGAATATTTCGTTACTAGGATTTCTGAAACCAAAAACAACAGAAAACAGGAACTGGCACTTCGGCATCTTGTTAATAGGTTAGTTCCAGAAAATGCGTAAATACGACATATAATGTGCATAAAACATGTAGGTATCATCAATAAAGTAGCATGGAACATAAGAAATTATCGATACGTTGGAGACGTATCAAGGGCCTTGTGGCATTTGGTGACGGTGGCCTTGCCGGACTCTCCTGTGAGGCTGGGCATTGTGTCGCCCGTGTTAGCTACTGCTCAAGGTGCAAGTCTTCATGGCGTAATGTACGCTATCGTCGGCACTATACAGTCGACTCATCTCCAAGGTCGGCTAGATCTGCCATTCGCACGCTTGTTGCCGCCTCTTCTAGGTGCATGAGTAGTGGTACGTTGGTCTGGGCAACTGCAGAGTCTCGGTCATGCTTGTGTGTGCTTGGTGTTTGCGGTAACGCGGTTTAGAGTCTTTGTGTCCGCCTCCTCGTCGCTTGACTAGAGGTTGGGCTAGGGGTTTCTTGCCGTTGATGTTGTAGGAGTGTGTTGTAAGCCGAAAGGCGCGTGTTGTGTTGTAGCGGGCAAACCCTAGTTTCAGCTGCCGCCGGACCTCGCCCTGCTCCCTCCTCCCCTTGTCGCCCCTAGAGGACGCCGCCGGTGAAGGGGGCGGCGGGTCCTATTGTCTCGTGGTTCGCTCGCGTCGGTTTTAAAGGGGGGTCATCGCGCCGGCGACCAGAGGCGGCTCTACGGTGAAGATGGCGAGGCGGTGGTGTTGGTGTGCTGGCGGTGCCGGGCCTCGGCGCTGTTAACACACGCTATGGCGGCAACGCGGGCCGCGGCGCGCTGCTGGCGAGCGAAGGCGGCTCCCGGGCTCATCCGGGCGAGGCGCAGTGCTCTATGGTTGCTTCTGCGATCTCCCCTTCTGTCGGCGGCGCCCGAGCACTTGCGGACCTAACGGGCCTGGGCATGTCTTTCTCCCAGTCATTATCGTCTTCCCCAGGGTTGGTGGTGGCCGAAGCTCTTCTCCGGGTGTCGCGATGTACCTGCTCTACCATAGAGTGACCATATCGGTCCCTGTTTGGCGTGGGTGGGTATTGCTGCGGTGGTGGGGACATTCTCCTCCATCGTTGACGAGTTTGCCTCATGCGGTGGTGGTTCATACTGGCCACCTTCTACTGCTCGTCTCCATTCCTCCGGGGAGCGATCTTCTGCCTAGGTGAAAACCCTGCTCGGTGCTGCCGATGCTGGCCACGGTCACACCTGCGGGTGCCACTCCCTACTTGGAGGCGTGTGCATGGGCCGACCGTTCTTCCCATCGGTGCTAGGGGAAACCCTAGGTCTGCTTTGTCGGACCGGGTAGCGGCGGCGCTTCCAAATCGTCCCCTTTTTGAAGGCGCTGCCTAGGCTACAAGGGCCTTGTGGCATTTTGTGACGGTGGCCTTGCCGGACTCTCCTGCGAGGCTAGGCATTGTGTCGCCCGTGTTAGCTACTTGTCAAGGTGCGAGTATTCAGGGCGCAATGTACGCTATCATCGACACTATACAGTCGACTCATCTCCAAGGTCGGCTAGATCCTACCATTCGCTCACTTGGCGCCGCCTCTTCTAGGTGCATGAGTAGTGGTACGTTGGACCGGGCAACTACAGAGTCTCGGTCATGCTAGTGTGTGCTTGAAGTTGGCGGTAACGCGGTTTAGAGTCTTTGTGTCCGCCTCCTCATCACTTTTCTAGAGGTTGGGCTAGGGGTTGATGTTGTAGGAGTGTGTTGTAAGCCGAAAGGCGAGTGTGCTGTTGTAGCGAGCAAACCCTAGTTTCAGCTGCCGCCGGACCCCCCTGCTCCCTCCTTCCCATGTCGCCCCTAGAGGACGCCGCCAGTGAAGGGGGCGGCGGGTCCTACTGTCTCACGGTTCGCTCGCGGCGGTTTTGGAGGGGGCATCGCACCGGCGACCAGAGGCGGCTCTACGGAGAAGATGGCGAGGCGGCGGTGCTGGTGTGCTGGTGGTGCCGGGCCTCAGCGCTGTCAACACGCGCTGTGGCGGCAGCGCGGGCCGCGGTGCGCTGCTGGCGAGCGAAGTTGGCTCTCGGGCTCATCCGGGCGAGGCGCGGTGCTCTATGGCTGCTTCTGCGGTCTTCCCTTCTATCGGCGGCTCCCGAGCACTTGCGGACCTAGCGGGCCTGGGCAAGCCTTTCTCCTAGTCATTGTCGTCTTCCCCAGGGTTGGTGGTGGCCGAAGCTCTTCTCCGGGTGTCGCGATGTACCTGCTCTACCATGGAGTGACCATATCGGTCCCTGTTTGGCGTGGGTGGGTATTGCTGCGGTGGTGGTGACATTCTCCTCCATCGTTGACGAGTTTGCCTCCTGCGGTGGTGGTTCATACTAGCCACCTTCTACTGCTCGTCTCCATTCCGCCGGGGAGCAATCTTCTGCCTAGGTGAAAACCCTGCTCGGTGCTACCGATACTGGCCACGGTGACACCTGCGGGTGCCACTCCCTTCTTGGAGGCGTTTGCATGGGCCGACCGTTCTTCCCATCGGTGTTAGGGGAAACCCTAGGTCTGCTTTGTCGGACCGGGTAGCGGCAACGCTTCGACATCGTCCACTTTTTGAAGGCGCTGCCTAGGCTACGAGGGCCTTGTGGCATTTGGTGACGGTGGCCTTGCCGGACTCTCCTGCGAGGCTGGGCATTGTGTCGCCCGTGTTAGCTACTTCTCAAGGTGCGAGTATTCAGGGCGCAATGTACGCTATCGTCGGCCCTATACAGTCGACTCATCTCCAAGGTCGGCTAGATCCTACCATTCGCTCACTTGTCGCCGCCTCTTGGTGCATGAATAGTGGTAAGTTGGTCTGGGCAACTACAGAGTCTCGGTCATGCTTGTGTGTGTTTGGTGTTGACGGTAACGCGGTTTAGAGTCTTTGTGTCCGCCTCCTCGTCGCTTGACTAGAGGTTGGGCTAGGGGTTGCTTGCCGTTGATGTTGTAGGAGTGTGTTGTAAGCCGAAAGACGAGTGTGGTGTTGTAGTCATTCTTTGGCGTTCTCTACAAGCTTAATATAAAGATGCACGTATCTGTTGTGGGTTCTCGAAAAAAGATGTGCTTCCGACAAAGGAGATATTATTATGTAGTGTAGATAAAAAAGACCTTCGTCAGTCTAATCTATCCACCTACCACTAACAACACCACAAGCTCGACAAGCTCCCATCCATACCGAAAAACAAAATGGCTCTCTCAAATTACCGCATCTACCCATCCTCCAAAAAAACAAAAGAAACCACGGTAGATTAAGAAATTACCACTTGTAACTTCTTAATAACAAAACAAACCATATCAGAGCTCAATAGCACCTACGAGTACCAGGCCAACAACGTGTCGACCAACAAAAACTATCCACCAGTGAGTAAATCTTATATAAGTGCACCATGCCTTCTCTTCCAAATCCTTACTTAATTACTCTCTAGTCTCTACCAGCGCATGCGAAAAAAGCTCTGTCTTACTGCATGTCACTCGGTAGTACACTGCTCCAGTTGCTGAGGTGTGGTATCCGGCTCGAGAGGCGGCTTCTGGCCGCCGGCACCGCTCTGGCGGTTACGGGCGGCCAAGACCACATGTATGATTATCGCCTCCGTGGCGTCGACCGCTTCCCGTGTCCCGCAGATCACCACCTCCCTGCATATGCATATCAGTATATCACACACAGAGAAATTCAGTTACCAGATTCCAGAATTCTGTATTTCGCAGCTCAAATCATGATGCGCCCATCCAACACTTAGGCAGAGAAAACCAACATACATGTCATTAGCCAGCTATGAACTCACCCTTCGCCGAAGTCATATCTATGCGCCGGTAGCCTGAAGTCCAAGGGACCAATTAACATTTAGCCAAGGGCATCCTCCAGTGGCATATGCATGTATGTTTGCTTACACCAAATGGAAACCAACAAAAAAATTTATGTCAGAAATACACTATATATACTACCCCATGCATGCATGTCTATAGTGCACATTAGTGATGCAGAGTACCTGCTTGACGATCCGAAGATCTCCACAGCCAGACAAAATCCCCAAAGACCACACCACTCCCACAAGCATCCCGACATCGCCGTCGAGATGAGGCTGAAGTCGGGAGACCTTATTGGAAGAGACGCCACTGCCACCACCCGCTGCCCCACCAGACTTGAACCCTAGAAACAGGAAATGGAGCCCTCCCGCCGACAGGGGCCGAGATCTACCCCTCTTCCATTGCCCGGAGGCCACATAATCGAGATGGATCTGTGGCAGCACCGAGGGGAGACGAGGAGAACCTGATCTCCTTCTCAGGCTCTCACGGGCGAAGGGGTACGCGTAATATGGACCTTGGAAAAGAAACTTCCATATTTTTTGTCCAGAAATATAACAGCGAGTTGTCCATTTTCTAAAGCATAAAGTATTGAAGTACACTAGATAGGGTGGACCTCTCATATTTTACATGAGCAAGGGCTCCAACTTTCTACATGGAAATGTTGACGTTTTTCCCCTTTTTTTCGCTGCTAAGCTTGCCGGTGAGAGCTCCACTTCAGTGGAAAAGAGAGCAAGGATTCTCTTCCATTGTATCGCATCTTGGACCGCATCCAAACCAAAAATTAAAATGGCTCTCTCTAATTACCGCATCCACCAATCCTTCCAAAAAAACAAAACAAACAACAGTAGATTAAGAAATTACCACTCGTAAGTTCTTATTCGAAATAATTTGATCCGTTGTTACTTCGCAACCACAAAACAAACCATCAGAGCTCAACAGCACCTACTAGTACCAGGCCAACAACGTGTTGACGAACAAAAACTATCCACCAGTAAGTAAATCTTATATAAGTGCACTATGCCTTCTCCTCCAAATCTTAATTACTCTCTACCAGCGCATGCGAAAAAAACTCTGTCTCAATGCATGTCACTCGGTAATACTCTGCTCCAGTGGTCGAGGTGTGGTATCCGGCTCGAGAGGTGGCTTCTCGCCGCCGCCACTGCTCCGGCGGCGACGGATGGCCGAGACCGCATGCATGATCATTGTTTCCGTGGCGTCGACCGCTCCCCGTGTTCCGCTGATAACCACCTCCCTGCATATGCATCACAGACGCAGAGAAATTGAGTTGCCGCATTGCAGGATTCTGTATTTCAGCTCAAATCATGATGTGCCCTTCCAACACATAGACAGAGAAAACCAACATACCGGTCACTCGTTCCAGCCATGAACTCACCCTTCGCCGTAGTCTTGACCCATGCGCTGGTAGCCTGAACTCCAAGGAACCAATTAACAGTTAGCGAAAGGGATCCTCAAGTGGCATATGCATGTATGTTTGCTTGGCACACCAAATGGAAGCCATCAGAAGTTTTTATGTTCAGAGATACACTATACTACCCCATGCATGCATGTTTATAGTGCATATTACTTATGCAGGATACCTGTATGATCTCCTTTATCCTCCCACCACGACCAAAGACCGCACCAATATGCTCGTCGGCAATAGCAATGGTGAGAGACTCCTGGGCATCATCATTGTTATCCGGTGATCTCTTGGGCGTGTTCGGCTGAAGACATTCAAGATTGTCGTATGAACATCAGAGGCAATAGCAATGGTTCAGATTTTGCAAGAGGCATCATATACAACCGGTTAACTGAACATAAACAGTAAATTATTGTCATTGAAATTTATTTACGTGCAGAACGGAAAACTACATAGAGGCATCTCATGAACAATGACACTATGTATGTGAATCACAGAGGGATAAGGGACTGGGTTGCAGGAAACTACACACATGCTTGCATATGAACATCAGATTAACAGGTTCG
Organism: Lolium multiflorum; assembly: GCA_030979885.1. Taxonomy (NCBI): domain Eukaryota; kingdom Viridiplantae; phylum Streptophyta; class Magnoliopsida; order Poales; family Poaceae; genus Lolium; species Lolium multiflorum. Next base: position 81,900,804 of record CM061750.1, read on the forward strand.
AGTCAACCATCTTTTATTCACTTCTTTGGAAAAGAAACTTCCATATTGTTTCTTGTTTCGGGAGTGAAATAAAAAAGAAGGTAAAAACCGAGTTATAACAGCCAGTTGTCCATTTTCTAAAGCATAAAGTACACTAGAGTAGGGGTTTAGGGCTTTAACATATACTACATGAGCAATGGCTTCAACATTCTACATGGAAAGTTAATGATTTTCTCCTTTCATAATTTCTTGGATTTGATTGGGAATGGAATCAAGATTCTAGTTCATATGACCAACAAGCAATATGACGCAAAAGAGAAATAAACTATCCCCTTCCTTTCCGTACAGTAACTACCTCATACATACTCTCCTAAGATTCACTCTATTTCTATTTACGTTTTTAAATAACTTCTTAACAAGGCATTTATTTAGAAAGACCATTAATGCATGAAAGAAGCAATCCAGATAAAAAATAGAATCAGAACATGTAGCGGTGTATTTCAATAAAAATATCTTACCCTGATGTGGTATCTTTCAACATGCTCATCTGGCCCATTGTCTTCACAACCAACAGATGAAACAGGATATGGAAAAGGAACACCTGAATGGCAGCGTGATTTGCCAATTAGTTACTGGAAAAAGTGATGTAATACAGACTAGTAACTCAATGCCTTCGATTGATTATGACTAATCCAGCAGCTCAATACACAAGAATATCAGAAAAGAATATGGAAGCAACCTTATTTACAAGTTCGGTCTTACTAAATCCATTGCGGATATCAGAAAAGAATACACTATACCAAAATATCCCAAGGCAGATAAGATGCAGGCGCAGGTATGATCTTACGTGATTCAGCCGGCGGGGTTATCTTCTCAGCGTGTCGAGCTTTAGAGGACTGCAGAGATGCTACTGAGGCGGAGCTCCTTGCCATCGATGAGGGCTTACGTCTGGCATTGCTTTGGACACAGATGGAAGTTACGCTGGAGACGGACTGCGCAGAAGCCCTGGAGTTTATTCAACAATCAACGTCCAACACATCTATCTACGCTTCAACAGTCATTCGTGAGCTTTTAGGGGAACGAGAAACGAAAGTAGTGAAGATTAGCCGGGATGTGAATGGCGTGAGCCATGAACTGGCTAGATTAGCTAGGGTACACGGTCGTACTGGGTTTTGGCTCAGAAGCTTCCCCGAGGAAGTGGCTGTAGCCATCTCCAACGACTGTAGCTCCTGTTCGGATTGATGTATTTCTCATCCCCACCGCAAAAAAAAAAAATAAGATGCGAACAAGGAGCCATCCAGCCCGAAACTGGGTAGTGGGCAATACATAAAACAAAAAAAGGCAGAAAAAAGGGTAGTAGCATCAAGGGCTAATAGTTATGCAGAAAAGCCTGCATAGGAGCATGTGTAGCGACTCGAAAAGTATCAAGAATATTGCTTGCAGCTGGTTGTCCAAGTTTCCTGTGATTGTAACCAGCCTCTCTTGCAGACCATAGCAGATGTCGTGGGGTAAGACCTTAATTCCAGCATTTGATGCTATAGCTAATGACCTAAATGGTAAACAAAAAAAAAGGAATAGGTATAAACCTGCAATATGAAAAAGTACAAATAAACAGAAGAAATATGTGATATGGGGTGGCCCGATCTTCTCAGTAAGCAACGATGGTAATGATGATCACGGGGTGATAGCAGCGGAGAAACACGACGATGTAGTGGATGATAACTTGTATGACGCAACGAGATCTCTCGATTGGTCCCTGTCGCCAATGCAACAGCTCTCAACCCTGCAAGATATTCGCAACTCCACACACTTGCGCACGTAGCCGCCGACCACGAAGCGGTAAGTTGCAACCGTCTAATTCCCAATGGAACAGCAGATCACACAAGACTTAAACAGGATCTACACAATATCCAAGCAATATGGTGTAGGGAATTCAATAGTTTTGTAGAGCAAACAACTAAGAACTAGGGTTTATCTTAAACGTGGTCTCAAGCAGCTAGGGGTCGTCCAAGGCACTTATATAGGCGTCCGGGACGAGTTCTGGTCGAAACATACAAGTAAAACCGACCCAGAATAGATCTGGTCGAGACAGACTCGGACTAGTCCGGTCTGGAATCCGGTCGACCGGGCTGTGGACCGGCCGGTCCGGTCTGTGGTCCGGTCAACCGGGCGGCAACCGGAAACTGCGAAGTTTCTGGTTTCTGCCCGGTACGATGCACTCCCTCCGTTTGGCGGCTGGTTGGCGGCCGGTCGACCGGGCCAGGACCGGGCGGGCCGGCGTGGGGGCCGGTCTGACCGGGCCTGGACCGGCCTGGACTTCTTCTCCTCTCGCGCATTCCTCCCGCTCCTCCCTCGCGCGTCCATGGGATATCTTCATGTCCAGCTCCATGTCCAGCTTCACGTCCATCTTCACGTCCAGCTGCTCCTCTCCTCCTCGTGCGGTGCTTGTCTCCTCTTCATACCTGATGATACATAAGTAATAGGACTTAGGTAGTATAAAGTTCTCATCAATCAAGGTATCGTTTAGGAACAAGTTCACTTGTTGTTTAAGTAGCTTCGCACGAGCTCGTGTCATTGGTCCAATCCTGACTTCATTGGACTTGAGCTTCACAGCAGGTTCATCTTCAGTTGGCAATGACGGAGGTAGTAGTGAGGTAGGGATGTCCTCATCATCTCCCCCCTTCAAAAGGCGTCGACCCCGACGCTCCAAGGTCTTCTCCGTCATATGGTGTCAAATCAGCAACATTGAAAGAATTACTGACACCAAACTCATCCTCTGGAAGATCTATCGAGTATGCATTATCATTGATCTTGGCAAGCACTTTGTAAGGACCAGCACCACGAGGCTTCAACTTAGACTTCCTTAGCTTCGGGAACCTATCCTTGCGAAAATGTACCCAGACCAAATCACCAGGCTTGAACAACATCTCCTTGCGCTTCTTATTCATCCTTGCAGCATTGCTCTTGCCTTTCTTCTCAATCAACTCTTTAGTCTTCACATGAATCTTCTTCACAAAATCTGCCCTCTTTGATGCCTCCATATTAACTCTCTCATGTATGGGTAAAGACAACAAATCAAGTGGAGTAATGGGTTTGAAACCATACACCACCTCAAAAGGACACAGCTCCGTGGTAGAATGTACCGCCCTGTTATAGGCAAACTCCACATGCGGCAAACACTCTTCCCACTCCTTCAGGTTCTTCTTGATCATGGATCTCAACAGTTGTGACAATGTTCTATTCACCACTTCAGTTTGACCATCAGTTTGGGGATGACAAGTAGTACTGAACAGCAGCTTCGTCCCCAGCTTTCTCCAAAGCGTCTTCCAGAAGTAGCTCATAAACTTCACGTCACGATCAGAAACAATAGTCTTCGGGAGTCCATGTAGACGTACAATCTCCCTGAAAAACAGGTTAGCAATATGCGACGCATCATCGCTCTTGTGGCAGGCAATAAAGTGGGACATCTTAGAGAATCTATCCACTACCACAAATATAGAATCATGGCCTCTCTTAGTACGCGGCAAACCCAACACAAAATCCATACTAATATCCTCCCATGGTGTAGTAGGTGCCGGTAAAGGAGTATACAAACCGTGAGGCTTCAGCTTGGACTTGGACTTGTTGCAAGTAATGCATCTCCTCACATATCTATCCATGTCCCGCCTCATCTTTGGCCAATAAAAGTGGTCAGCTAGCATGAGTAGCGTCTTCTCACGCCCAAAGTGACCCATCAAACCTCCAGCATGTGATTCCTGCAATAAGAGCAAACGCACAGACGATTCTGGAACACATAGTTTGTTAGCCCTAAACAAGAACCCATCATGTATGTGATATTTTTCCCATGCTTTACCAATAGCACATAAGCGATATGGTTCAGCAAAATCATGATCAGTAGCATACAAATCACATAGTATCTCTAAACCAGGAATTTTAACATCAAGTTGAGTTAATAGCATATTCTTCCTAGATAGAGCATAAGCAACAATATTATCTTTTCCCTTCTTATGCTTAATGATGTATGGAAAAGACTCAATGAACTCAACCCACTTAGCTAGACGCTTATGCAAAGTAGATTGGGCTTTCAGGTATTTCAAAGCTTCATGATCAGAATGTATGATAAATTCTTTTGGCCACAAGTAATGTTGCCAAACCTCAAGAACTCTAATTAAAGCTTACAATTCTTTATCATATATAGGATAGTTAAACTTAGCACCAGAAAGTTTCTCAGAAAAATATGCAATTGGGTGACCCTCTTGCATCAACACACCACCAATTCCAATACCACTAGCATCACATTCAATCTCAAATTGCTTATTGAAATCAGGAAGTGCAAGCAACGGTGCAGAAGTTAACAATCTCTTAAGTTCATCAAAAGCATGATCTTGGGCTGCGCCCCACTCAAAAACAACACCCTTTTTAGTCAAATCATTCAAAGGTGCAGCAATAGTACTAAAGTTGGGAACAAATCTGCGATAAAACCCAGCTAGACCATGGAAACTTCTTACTTGACTCACATTCATGGGAGTAGGCCAATTTTGAATAGCTTCAATTTTAGACACATCTACTTCTACTCCATGCTTAGAGACAACATAACCCAGAAATATGACCTTATCTTTGCAAAATGTGCACTTCTCAAGATTACCATAGAGTTGATTATCACGCAACACTTGCAAAACATGTCGAATATGTATAGTATGATCAGATTCATTGCGGCTGTAGATTAATATGTCATCAAAGTACACAACCACAAATTTGCCAATAAATTCACGCAAAACATGGTTCATCAGTCTCATGAAAGTGCTAGGTGCATTAGTTAACCCAAAAGGCATTACTAACCACTCATATAAACCAAATTTTGTTTTAAAGGCTGTTTTCCACTCATCCCCTTCTTTCATCCTAATTTGATGATAACCACTACGCAAATCAATTTTAGAGAATACAGCAGCACCACTCAATTCATCTAGCATATCCTCTAAACGGGGAATAGGTTGACGATATCGAATAGTAATGTTGTTTATAGCTCTACAATCTACGCACATACGCCATGTACCATCTTTCTTAGGAACTAAAATAACAGGAACAACACAAGGACTAAGGCTTATGCGGATATAACCTTTGTCGAGTAGCGCTTGTACTTGCTTCTGTATCTCCTTCATCTCTTCGAGATTAGTGCGATATGGCGCCCTATTGGGCAGTGATAACTCACAAGTATAGGGGATCGCAACAGTCTTCGAGGGAAGTAAAACCCAAATTTATTGATTCGACACAAGGGGAGGTAAAGAATACTTATAAGCCTTAACAACTGAGTTGTCAATTCAGCTGCACCTGGAAAAGCACTAGTAACAGGGGTGATGTGAAAGTAGCAGTAATATGAGAGCAGTAGTAACAGTAACACAGTAGAAGTAATAGCAATATGAGAGCAATGGCACCAGAGAATAGTTGATACTACTTCCAATGACATGTAGAACGAGTATATAATGATGCGAGATGGACCGGGGTTCCCAGCTATCTACACTAGTGTTACTCTCCAATAACAAGTGTTGGGTGAACAAATTACAGTTGGGCAATTGATAGGATTGATAAGGCATTAAGAAAGAACATCAATTCATTAATCATGTAGGCATGTTTTCCATATTTAGTCGTATGTGCTCGCAATGAGAAACTTGCACAACATCTATTGTCCTACCAGCCGGTGGCAGCCGGGCCTCAAGGGAATCTACTGGATATTAAGGTACTCCTTTTAATAGAGCACCGGAGCAAAGCATTAACACTCCGTGAAAACATGTGTCCCTCACATCACCGCCATCCCCTCCGGTTGTCCCGATTTCTGTCACTTCGGGGCCTTTGGTTCCGGACAGTGACATGTGCATACAACTTGTAGATACAATCTAAGCAATAATTATAGAGCTCAAATCTAAGATCATGCCACTCGGGCCCTAGTGACAAGCATTAAGCATAACAAGATTGCAGCAACAATAACTTCACAAACTTTATAGATAGACTAATCATAATGTATCATCCATCGGATCCCAACAAACACAACACCGATTACATCAGATGAATCTCAATCATGTAAGGCAGCTCATGAGATCATTGTATTGAAGTACATGGGGAGAGTATACCAACTAGCTACAGCTAGAACCCGTAGTCCATGGGGGAACTACTCACGGAGCATGATGGAGGCGGTGGCGTTGATGGAGATGGCTTCCGGGGCACTTCCCGTCCCGGCAGGTGCCGGAGACTTCTGTCCCCCGAATTGGAGTTTCGCGATGGTGGCGGCGCCCCAGTCTTTCTGGAGTTTCGTCAAGTGGTACGGTGTTTTTAGGTCGAAAGGGCTTAAATAGGCGAAGAGGCGGCGTCAGGGGGCACCAGGGCGCCCTCCTCATAGGCCGGCGCGGCCAGGGGCCTGCCCGCGCGGCCGTGTGGTGTCGGGGCCCTGGGCCTCCTCTCCGTCTCCCCTTCGGTGTCCTGGTCCGTCCCGGTGAATTATGATGTTTGGTCTTCGTTTCGTCGAATTCCGAGAATATTGCCCGAACAGCCTTTCTGGAACCAAAAACAGCAGAAAACAGGAACTGGCACTGTGGCATCTTGTTAATAGGTTAGTTCCGGAAAACGCATGAAATCATCATAAAGTGCAAGCAAAACATGTAAGTATTGTCATAAAACAAGCATGGAACGACATAAATTATGGATACGTCGGGGACGTATCAGCATCCCCAAGCTTAGTTCTGCTCGTCCCGAGCAGGTAAACGATAAAAAGAATAATTTCTGTAGTGACATGCTACTTACATAACCTTGATCATACTATTACAAAGCATATGAAATGAATGAAGTGACTCAAGGCAATGATCTATAGTTGCTAACAAATAGATAACATATAGCAAAACTTTTCATGAAGAGTACTTTCAAGACAAGTATCAAAAGTTTTGCACAAGAGTTAACTCATAAAGCAATAAGTTCAAAGTAAAGGCATCGAAGCAACACAAGGGAAGATATAAGTTTCAGCGGTTGCTTTCAACTTGTAACATGCATATCTCATGGATAATTGTCAACACAGAGTAATATGATGAATGCAAATAAGCAAGTATGTAAGAATCAATGCACAGTTGACACAAGTGTTTGCTTCTAAGATGGAAGGAAGTAGGTAAACTGACTCAACATAAAGTAAAAGAATGGCCCTTCAAAGAGGAAAGCATCGATTGCTATATTTGTGCTAGAGCTTTGGTTTTGAAAACATAAAGAGAGCATAAAAGTAAAGTTTTGAGAGGTGTTTGTTGTTGTCAACGAATGGTAGTGGGCACTCTAACCCCTTGCTAGACAAACCTTCAAGAGCGGCTCCCATGAATTATTTTTATTTTTGGGTGGCACTCCTTCCAACCTTTCTTTCACAAACCATGGCTAACCGAATCCTCGGGTGCCTGCCAACAATCTCATACCATGAAGGAGTGCCTTTTTATTTTAGTTTTATTATGATGACACTCCTCCCCACCTTTGTTTACACAAGCCATGGCTAACCGAATCCTCGGGTGCCGTCCAACAATCACATACCATGGAGGAGTGTCTATTTTTGTTAATTAATTTGGGACTGGGAATCCCATTGCCAGCTCTTTTTGCAAAATTATTGGATAAGCGGATGAAGCCACTAGTCCATTGGTGAAAGTTGCCCAACAAGATTGAAAGATAAACACCACATACTTCCTCATGAGCTATAAAACATTGACACAAATCAGAGGTAATAAATTTTGAATTGTTTAAAGGTAGCACTCAAGCAATTTACTTTGGAATGGCAGAAAATACCACATAGTAGGTAGGTATGGTGGACACAGATGGCATAGGTTTTGGCTCAAGGTTTTGGATGCACGAGAAGTATTCCCTCTCGATACAAGGCTTAGGCTAGCAAGGTTGTTTGAAGCAAACACAAGTATGAACCGGTACAGCAAAACTTACATAAGAACATATCGCAAGCATTATAATACTCTACACTGTCTTCCTTGTTGCTCAAACACTTTTACCAGAAAATATCTAGACCTTAAGAGAGATCAATTATGCAAACCAATTTTAACAAGCTCTACGGTAATTCTCCACTAATAGGTTTAAACTACATGAAAAAACTTAATCATGATCTACTTGAGAGCTCAAAACGATTGCCAAGTGTCAAATTATTCAAGACATTATGAGGCATTTTCTATTTCCAACCAAATACCAATAAATATTGTAGCTTCCAACTTTTATCATTGAACATTAAAAGTAAAACGAAGAACAAGTCTTCATATGAAAAAGCGGAGCGTGTCTCTCTCCCAAACAAGGATTGCTAGGATCCGAATTTATTCAAACACAAATGAAAATAAAAACACACAGACGCTCCAAGTAAAGCACATAAGATGTGACCGAATAAAAATATAGTTTCAATAGAAGAAACCTGATAAGTTGATGAAGAAGGGGATGCCTTGGGCATCCCCAAGCTTAGACGCTTGAGTCTCCTTGAAATTTGCAGGGATGAACCACGGGGCATCCCCAAGCTTAGACTTTTCACTCTTCTTGATCATATATCATCCTCCTCTCTTGACCCTTGAAAACTTCCTTCACACCAAACTTCTCATAAACTTCATTAGAGGGGTTAGTACTCAAAAAATTTAATCCACCTTGGTCCTGTAGTGACACATTGCAAGAACTCAATAAAACATTAGCTACAGCTCTCCACGTCTAGAAAGCCTCACTTAAAGTCCACAAGAGACAATGCAAAAAAACAGAGACAGAATCTGCCAAAACAGAACAGCCAGTAAACACGAATTTTAAAATGGTACTTCCGTTGCTCAAATCAGAAAACGCAAAACTAATGAAAGTTGCGTACATATCTGAGGATCACGCACGTAAATTGGCAGATTTTTCTGAGTTTCCTACAGAGAAATAAGCCCAGATTCGTGACAGATAGAAATCTGTTTCTGCGCAGAAATCCAAATCTAGTATCAACCTTCGATTAGAGGCTTCACTTGGCACAACAAAACACAAAACTAAGATAAGGAGAGGTTGCTACAGTAGTAAACAACTTCCAAGACACAAATATAAAACAAAGTACTGTAGAAAAATAACACATGGGTTATCTCCCAAGAAGTTCTTTTCTTTATAGCCATTAAGATGGGCTCAGCAGTTTTAAATGATGCACTCGCAAGAAATAGTATTTGAAGCAAAAGAGAGCATCAAAAAGCAAATTCAAAACACATTTAAGTCTAACCCACTTCCTAAGAAAAGGAATCTTGTAAATAAACAAGTTCATGAAGAGCAAAGTAACAAGCAAAGGAAGATAGAACAAGTGTAGCTTCAAAAATTTCAGCACATAGAGAGGTGTATTAGTACCATGAAAATTTCTACTACCATATTTTCCTCTCTCATAATAATTTTCAGTAGCTTCATGAACAAAATCAACAATATAACTATCACATGCAGCATACTTTTCATGATTTCCAAACACATAATTTTTATCAAGCTCAAATATAGTAGGATCAAAACTTCCAAACTCACTTTTATTAATAATATAACAAGGTAGGTGATCAATCTCAATAGATATGGGACTCATAGAATAAGTCAAGAACTCTCCAATCCCATTTTCATTAGTAGTACAATTAATATTATCAAGTAACATAGGACCATCATCTAGAGCTTTATCATAAACATTTGCCAAGCAAAATTCTTTAGTACCATGCATTTCGACATCAGGCACAAACAAAGCATTATCATAAGATTTATCAAAGTAGCATGGATTATCATATATAACAGCAGCATAATTATTCTCACAAGTTTTACTTATAGGAAATATTTCAAGAGAATCCACAGGAACATAACATTCAACCTCTTTCGGTAAGCATGGAGGACAATCAAATAGTGTAAGAGATAAAGAGTTACTCTCATTAGAAGGTTGACATGGGTAGCTAATCCATTCTTCCTCCTTTTGTTCGTCGCTCTCTTCTTCTTTTTCATCCAATGAGCTTTCAAGTTCATCAATTTCCTCCTCTTTTTCATCCAATGAGCTTTCAGGTTCATCAATTTCTTCTTCCACAGGTTCCTGCAAATTGTGAGTGCATTCTTGTGCATTAATGCGTCTCTCTTTATAATCAAGGATATAAGGATTCCTACTGTAGCATTCTATGCAAGAATTAAGGATAGTAGAGACATAATCTTTAAGGCCCTTACAAACAACACAAGTTTCATAATTCTCAACCATGAAGGATTCTATCTCGGAGGCTCCCATAAATAAGACAAATTGTTCTACCTCTTCGAACCCATAATGAATATAGCAATTCCGATTATAGTTCTTAATTAAAAACTCCTCACTAAAGCCACATTGAAATTTAAGATGTTTAGTATCCTGTTGAGAGCAACAGTTTATATTATGGCGTTCAAGCAAGATTTCAGCAATTGTATTCAATTTTTCTATCATAGCACTCATTATTTTACCAGTTCTTGATTCTCTATAATTATTATAACATTCTATAAGCTCCAAGTAGGTTGTTGGTTCTCCCATAACAGCAGTTTTTAATTTTTAGTTTTTTCAAATTTTTATGGATTTTCGGGTATATAGGGAAAATAAAACAAGACAAAAATAAACTAGACAAAAGTAAACTAAGCAAAGTAAAACTAGACAGAAATAAACTAAGCACAAATAAACTAGACAGAAATAAACTAGCAAGACAAAATAAGATAAAAGCAGAGAGAGAGGTAGAGTGTACTCCCTGAACTTATGAGTAGAGCTATGCCTCCCCGGCAACGGCGCCAGAAAATAGTCTTGATAACCCACAAGTATAGGGGATCGCAACAGTCTTCGAGGGAAGTAAAACCCAAATTTATTGATTCGACACAAGGGGAGGTAAAGAATACTTATAAGCCTTAACAACGAGTTGTCAATTCAGCTGCACCGGAAAAGCACTAGTAACAGGGGTGATGTGAAAGTAGCATAATATGAGAGCAGTAGTAACAGTAACACAGGTAATAGCAATATGAGAGCAATGGCACCAGAGAATAGTTGATACTACTTCCAATGACATGTAGAACGAGTATATAATGATGCGAGATGGACCGGGGTTCCCAGCTATCTACACTAGTGTTACTCTCCAATAACAAGTGTTGGGTGAACAAATTACAGTTGGGCAATTGATAGGATTGATAAGGCATTAAGAAAGAACATCAATTCATTAATCATGTAGGCATGTTTTCCATATTTAGTCGTACGTGCTCGCAATGAGAAACTTGCACAACATCTATTGTCCTACCAGCCGGTGGCAGCCGGGCCTCAAGGGAATCTACTGGATATTAAGGTACTCCTTTTAATAGAGCACCGGAGCAAAGCATTAACACTCCGTGAAAACATGTGTCCCTCACATCACCGCCATCCCCTCCGGTTGTCCCGATTTCTGTCACTTCGGGTCCTTTGGTTCCGGACAGTGACATGTGCATACAACTTGTAGATACAATCTAAGCAATAATTATAGAGCTCAAATCTAAGATCATGCCACTCGGGCCCTAGTGACAAGCATTAAGCATAACAAGATTGCAGCAACAATAACTTCACAAACTTTATAGATAGACTAATCATAATGTATCATCCATCGGATCCCAACAAACACAACACCAATTACATCAGATGAATCTCAATCATGTAAGGCAGCTCATGAGATCATTGTATTGAAGTACATGGGGGAGAGTATACCAACTAGCTACAGCTAGAACCCGTAGTCCATGGGGGAACTACTCACGGAGCATGATGGAGGCGGTGGCGTTGATGGAGATGGCTTCCGGGCACTTCCCCGTCCGGCGGTGCCGGAGAGACTTCTGTCCCCGAATTGGAGTTTCGCGATGGTGGCGGCGCCCCGGAGTCTTTCGGAGTTTCGTCAAGTGGTACGGTGTTTTTAGGTCGAAAGGGCTTAAATAGGCGAAGAGGCGGCGGAGGGGCACCAGGGCGCCCTCCTCATAGGCCGGCGCGGCCAGGGGGCCTGCCCGCGGCCGTGTGGTGTCGGGGCCTGGGCCTCCTCTCCGTCTCCCCTTCGGTGTCCTGGTCCGTCCCGGTGAATTATGATGTTTGGTCTTCGTTTCGTCGAATTCCGAGAATATTGCCCGAACAGCCTTTCTGGAACCAAAAACAGAAAAAGGAACTGCACTGTGGCATCTTGTTAGGTTAGTTCCGGAAAACGCATGAAATCATCATAAAGTGCAAGCAAAACATGTAAGTATTGTCATAAAACAAGCATGGAACGACATAAATTATGGATATGTCGGGGACGTATCAGGCAGCGATTCTCCGGGAATCAAGTCAATTTGATGCTCAATACCTCGCAATGGTGGTAGTCCTGCGGGTACCTCCTCCGGAAACACGTCGCCGAATTCCTGCAAAACATTAGAAACACCAAGAGGAAGAGGGGTCATGTCGTTAGAAACCAAAACCGTACCCCTGTACAAAAGCACAAGAGGCATGGCCGTAGGATCCTCACTAAATTCTCTCATGTCTTCTTTGGTGGCTAATGAAACTAAGGAATTCACTCTCTCACTTTTCGTTATATCACTCACGACATTACAATTCTCTCGCCTATCTAGAGGTGCATCCTCCAAATTCACTTCAATCTTCTGACGAGACTCATTGACAATTTGTTGTGGTGACATAGGCTATAAGTTAATTTTCTTGCCCTTGTACTCCAAGTGATATGTATTGGCACGGCCATTGTGTTGCACAGAACGGTCATAGAGCCAAGGCCGACCCAATAAGAGGTGACAAACCGTCATAGGAACCACATCAAAGTCAATGCAATCCTTATACGGTCCAATCGCAAACTCAACACGCACCATGTGGTTTACCTTCATCTCACCATTGTCGCTCAACCACTGAATATAATATGGATGCGGGTGCGGTAGGTACTTCAACTTCAGCTTGGTACATAACTCCTTGCTTGCTAAATTGTGGCAACTCCCGCCATCAATAATGACCTTGCAAGCCTTGTCAGGACCAACTAAAGCTTTGGTTTGGAACAAATTGCAGCGCTGAGTAGATGCACTAGGCAACACATTAAGAGCACGCTGCGACACAACAATGGTGCGAGCATCAGAAGGATATGCATCTTCACCATCAGTGTCATAGTCATCATCGTCTGGAGCATTTGGATCAACATCATCTCCAGTCTCATACTCATTGTCCTCATTGATAAACATGACTTTGCGGTTAGGACAATCTCTCTTGAAGTGACCCTTGCCACCACATGTATGGCAAAGCATATCGCGGTTGCGCGTTGTAGACATGCTAGAACCACTCGTACTTGCAGCAGATTCGGACTTCTTTGCATTAGATACATTGGAGACCGGTTTGCTAGGCGGAGTATAGTAAGGTGCAGAGCGCGTTGAAGGCGCCGGCGCTGTAGAGGGCGCACGGGGTGTAAAACGCCCAGCTCCCGTAGCACGTCCCTTAACCTTTGCTTCTTCAGCCAACTGTGATTCAGCTTCTCTTGCATGATGTAACAATTGATTCATATTGGTGTAGGTCTAATGACGAACAATGCCTTTAACATCATACTTCAATCCATTGAGAAAACGCTGCATTGTCATCTCTAGAGACTCACGGACACGACCACGCTGCATAAGCATCTCCATCTCCATGTAGTACTCATCAACAGTCTTCACACCTTGCCTCAATAGTGTTAGCTTATCAAATATATTCCGCATGTAATTTTTAGGCACAAAACGAGAAGTCATAACCTCCTTCATAGCACGCCATGTACAGATAGGTTGTGCACCATCTTCGTCGCGGTTACGAATCAAAGAATCCCACCAACGCAATGCATAACCATCAAATTCAAAAGAAGCAAGCTTGATCTTCTTATCTTCAGAATAGTTGGGATGTAAGCTCCATAACTTCTCAATCTTGAGCTCCCAAGTGAGATATTCTTCAACATCAGCTCCTCCTTCAAACTTGGGAATGGAAAACTTGGGCTTACCCAATCCATCTTCTTCATCTTGTCCACGACCATTGCGGCCAAGTGGAACCCAGCCACGAGGACGATGACCACGAGGCGCACCACGAGCATTGTGTGCGTCATCTTCAAGCTCAGGATCTTCGTCATCGTCTTGTTGTTGTTGTTGTGCAGTCAAATTCTCAATAGCGAGGCGCATATCTGCAATATTGCGCTGTATATCCGTCATTTGGTCAGTCAATCCAGTGACGGTGACATTAGTAGCATCCAGCGTTTGTTTGATCTCATCAACTGTACCCTTAAGCTCATCATCCCGAGTGCGGAATTCACGTCGCATCTCATTACGAAGAGCTTCATACTCCCTCCATGTGATGATATCTGCCGAATTCTTGTTTTCCTGGTTAACAATCTTATTATCACTAGCAGACATGATTAGTAGGTTAGTGCACTAAATCAAAAATATATGGTGGTACTCTCACAACTCACTCAAAACTGATAAGAAAAGGAAATCTTACCGTTCCAAAGTAAATTAGTGTTGCTTACCACTTGTAGTAACAACTAGTGCACGGATGTAGCGAAGCGAATATCAAGGGTATAAGAACAATCACACGACAAAGCAGGGTATATGTGGGGCTGTAGGTAGGCTACCTATTTGCACCAATAACAAGCTCTAGCGCTGACCGTAGACAACCAAAGATACTCACACAAGGCGATATAATGGGGCAATGCAACTATATGGAGGAAAAATTGCAATGCACTAGAGAGACGCTAGCAAAGCTCAACGAGACAGGCACAAGATTGCTCAACTACGAGTGCAGTAAAGAAAACTTAGGCCTTTCACTTGATTCAACTAGCACGTCACTTTTCTTTTTGTATTTTTCTTTTTGTAACACACGCAGCTATGTAGCCCTTTTTGCTTCTTTTCTATTTTCTGTTTTTTTTATTTTATGACTCAACTCCTTGATAACACGGCCAACAAGATATGCAAAGCACCAAAACCCTAATGAGCAGCCTGTCGAGCGGTAAAACTTGTCTCTTCTGGGAAGTTCCTAGTCACGTATATCGAAAGGCTGTGTCTATGGTTGGAAAACAAGCACACTGTACGCTATGTGGACTCGGAGTAACAAACTGACACTAGACGACAAAGTAACACAAGATGATAGAGTAAACTCAAACCCTAAAATACTACATGAAAGATAAAGTTACGCAAAAACAACTACGAAAAGCAACTAAAACTCGAAATTAGTGCAACCTATGGCTATGGCAAACCCTAACCCTAATTTTTTTTGGCTTTTTCTGGATAGGAAAACACTCATAACTCAACTATGGGGGTGGATTGTGGATGGCTTACCGAGGAAAACTGGAAATCTAATACCAAGATGATATGGGGTGGCCCGATCTTCTCAGTAAGCAACGGTGGTAATGATGATCACGGGGTGATAGCAGCGGAGAAACACGACGATGTAGTGGATGATAACTTGTATGACGCAACGAGATCTCTCGATTGGTCCCTGTCGCCAATGCAACAGCTCTCAACCTGCAAGATATTCGCAACTCCACACACTTGCGCACGTAGCCGCCGACCACGAAGCGGTAAGTTGCAACCGTCTAATTCCCAATGGAACAGATCACACAAGACTTAAACAGGATCTACACAATATCCAAGCAATATGGTGTAGGGAATTCAATAGTTTTGCAGAGCAAACAACTAAGAACTATGGTTTATCTTAAACGTGGTCTCAAGCAGCTAGGGGGTCGTCCAAGGCACTTATATAGGCGTCTGGGACGAGTTCTGGTCGAAAGATACAAGTAAAACCGACCCAGAATAGATCTGGTCGAGACAGACTCGGACTAGTCCGGTCTGGAATCCGGTCGACCGGCTGTGGACCGGCCGGTCCGGTCAGTCCGGTCAACCGGACGGCAACCGAAACTGCGAAGTTTCCGGTTTCTGCCCGTACGATGCACTCCCTCCGGTTGGCGGCCGGTTGGCGGCCGGTCGACCGGCCAGGAGGCGGCCCGGCGTGGGCCGGTCGACCAGGCGCTGGACCGGCCTGGACTTCTTCTTCTCCTCTCGCATTCCTCCCGCTCCTCCCTCGCGTCCATGAGATATCTTCATGTCCAGCTCCATGTCCAGCTTCACGTCCATCTTCACGTCCAGCTGCTCCTCTCCTCCTTGTGCGGTGCTTGTCTCCTCTTCATACCTGATGATACATAAGTAATAGGACTTAGGTAGTATAAAGTTCTCATCAATCAAGGTATCGTTTAGGAACAAGTTCACCTGTTGTTTAAGTAGCTTCGCACGAGCTCGTGTCATTGGTCCAATCCTGACTTCATTGGACTTGAGCTTCACAACAGGTTCATCTTCAGTTGGCAATGACGGAGGTAGTAGTGAGGTAGGGATGTCCTCATCAATATGAGTATAGAGCCGAGGGTGTGCTCGCAAATACTAGTGAAATGGAGACTAATGTCGCCTAGGCTCCCCAACAAATAGTGAACTGGAAGAAGCAGAGCTGCAGCTGAAGTGTACAGCATGCCTCGGTGTTTATTTAACAACAATAGTAGTGGTAGAACCATAGACTGTAATGTGCAAATTAAATGTTATGATCTCTGAGAATGTAAATCATGATCACATTTCTGATCAATTGTGGATATAGTCTGTGTAACAACCCAAAACATGCAATTGCACTACTATAAATTAAATATGTACACACATAGAGAAAAGGGTCACAACAGTAGCAGTGTTAGAACCACAGATTGTACATTTCTGCAAGCATTTCGTGATAATTCCACATCAAATGTGCATAAATACAGAGAAAAAGGCGACAAGTTTGTGCCCTGGAGGTGCTTTATGGCAAGTAGATCATCAAAACAGAGCAAGATTGGGCATGAGAAAAATGAAGGAAAACGAAGCATACGTGATGACAGTTCCTCTTTTGCCAATGGGGCGCGCCGTAGCATGCATCGGGCACCACGAGCACGATGGTAGCCCCATTGTCGATCAGCTCGCCACCCTGAGGCCAGAGCAGAGCAGAGCAGAGGACTAACCAATCAACTGAAGACCGTCTGACAGACTGAACCGAGCCCAAAGCAGAGGGCAGAGCAGAGCAGGGCTACCTGGCAGATGATTTGATTTGTTGGAGGATGACCTTGGTGAACCCACTCTTAACTGTTTCTAGTTTTATAGCCATTTTTATTCCCACAAAGCAACTCCTGCTCAGATGAAGAAAAAAAAAAGCTAAGGACTCGGTAATTTCCTGGAAAGGTATCGACGGGGCGACCAAATTTTGGCTTAGTTTCGCCAAGTCAATTTGGATTACTGAATGCTGATATATAGCCACAAAAGTATTGCTCCTATGATTGGATAGAAGTCATAGAACATTAGGCTGATCCATGTAAAATCATAAACTCTGAAGTAGTATTGTGTTATTATTAATGGGAAATTTATAGTTATATATACATTAAAATGTTCTTACTTATGGATCTGCCACTGGAATTTCTTGTTTCCATTGTACTAACGCGGATTTATAGCATCGCTGTGGGAATTCTACTAAAAAAGATGGCAAAGAACCCCAAGATGTCCAAATGATCAGTACTTCACTTGTAAAATTTGATTTTTGAAATCCGTTGCCACCGCAAACAGCCACTGAAACTAATAGCTGCGCTCCATTCTGCTTGATTTGGCCATATATATGTAGCTATGGTATTCGATCTTTGTCCTGGATGGTTTGGTACATTAAAGCATGCTACTAGATTTTGTTTCGTAAGAGAAGAGCCATGGAACTAATAGTTGTCCTATATTCTGGAGATATATATTCACATTTTCATGCTGTAAACGTTAACTGCAGGGTACTAGCCGATGGTCATATACGTTGGCTTGTGAATCTCCCGGCAGCATGGACACGAGCTCGTGCACAACCCTGCTTTACGATGTTAAGCGACTGCTTCAGATATCCATCTGCTATAAACACCTCACCCTTCATGCCGTGGCTCGATTTATAAAAAAAAATATGCTGGATGAACAGGCGTTGGCGACTCGTTAGGATCAAGCTCTGGAACCAGTCTGCTAGACGCCCGTACCATGAACGCTTGCAACAAATCGATGGAGTAAATTATAGAAGAATACAGTTTCTAGACAAGGTTAACATAGATGACGCCAAGTACAGAGTGAAAGTTCCTAACATACCAAGTAGAGAGTAGGTAAAAATGAGCATTCAGATTGGGTGGCGGATGCCGTGGAGGATGCCAGTGGATAGGAAAACCTACTATACAGAGAGACAAAGTCATAAACATCCAAATAATGCACAAGCCTAAACATTTAATGAAGTGATAAACAGGTAACACATCATCTAGCAACAGCCAGGGCACAAGAACACACACTGAGCATTTATCCTCATCACGTGCACCAGAATACGACCAAAAAGGAACGGAGTCAGCGAACCAGAACTTAGTTACAACTTCTCCCTAGCGTAGTTCTTTTTCGAATCACAGATCGTCAACAGCTGCTCCTGAAGTTTTTCAAATGTGGATGGCGTTCAGGATCCCTTCAGGAGTCTTTCCCTTGATCATCTCAGTGACCTCCAGCCTACACATAGCACCAAACTATAAGAATAATATATGTGCATCACCATAGATAGTTAAGACACTCGGTGAACTCACATACATAAAAAACAGAATCAACATGACCATCAGAATATAAACAACATGCTTTGACTCAGATTGTTTTGCGTAACATTCTTTCACTTTCTATTTATGTTGTGTGCTATGTACATATAAACAACATGCTTAATGTCCACACGTTGGGCTCAGTCTCTACTCTCTACAGATTGGTGAGGAAGCCGAATTAAAATCCATGCCATCAGAATGATTTAAAATTCAGAAAAGCACTTATCAGCTAGCCTGTCAAGTGTTTCAAGCCATTGCCGAATGGTTTCAGGCTGATCTTTGATACCGGTATTTCCGTTGCTATTGTAACTAAATTAGCTTTTAAAGGCCGAGAGCTAATCTGAACAATAAAGTCCAATTATCCTGACATGCAAGATGATTCGATGTCAAATAGGGAAGATTTTATTTAAACTGAACATGGTAACCGCTGAGGAATTAGATCTACAGGTCCAATTGTTACTTTTTGTGACAGCTAATCAACATTTTCACCTCTAGTGTTTAGGCTATGACTTTAGGTACCTCAAACAAAGAGAAAAAAAGTTGACTTCCGATCCATACACCAGCATGGAGGCGGCGCATCTACATCGTGCTTGGGGCAAGCAGGAGGTGGGTCGAAAATAATTTGGTGGGGATCATTTTTTTTCTCCACTGGATTGCTCTCCTAGTATAGCCTCAGGTGTACAGGAATGTGCAGCAGGGATAGAAAGATCTTTTAGCTATCATTTAATTACCATTGGTAGCCGAACCGGACAGGATGTCATACCAGGAACAAAATTTTGAGGTTCTCAAATAGTGAAGATTTTATTTTAAAGGGCTAAATGGGGAAGAAAACTTGCATCTAGTGCCAAATAAGAAATTATCTCCCTTTTACGCCATCTAACTACACCATGTAGACCGGTAACCATAATCCCTTAGGTGAGCTGTAGAGAATGAGGTAACTCAAAAAAACGAATCCCAAAACATAGCAAGAAATACTAATAGGCGCTAGAAAACAGTCACTCCTTGCTTATTTCGTTCACCATGCTATCCTCATTCGACCGAACCAGGAAAGGATAACTGCTTAAACTAGCACTAGCAACAAACCTGAACTAGTGAACTCTGATGCGGCCAAAATGGCAGTACTAATTGTGTTTGCTATGATGGACATGAGGCAGCAAGAGGAATACATGAAACCCTCAAACCAACCATTTCTACAAGATTATAACTTAACGACCAGAAAATCATGCGTTTGTTAATCATAACACAATATATTTTAGTGTCTGACTATTTGGTGCTGCATAATTGACCAGCGTATGAATTAAAATGCCTGACATACATACACTTGTAGATCTACAAGATTTTGACCAGCGTAATTATTTGGGGCAGCAGCTAATTACAATTACACGCCACCATGATCAGACCTAAAGGATGCATGGCAATGCTTTATTACTTTATAAGAATTACTTTATAAGAATTGGACAATGACATAAATTCTGATATTGGCGTTATTTTCCCATTACAGAAATTGACCTCCAACCTTTAATCTTCAGAAGTAAGTTTCTACACAAGATTAACATATACAGTGGGCAGTGACAGATCTTCAGAAGTAAGTTTCTACACAAGATTAACATATACAGTGGGCAGTGACAGATCTTCAGAAGTAAGTTTCTACACAAGATTAACATATACAGTGGGCAGTGACAGATCTTCAGAAGTAAGTTTCTACACAAGATTAACATATACAGTGGGCAGTAACAAGGAGATCATGGAAACATTAGATCTTCAGAAGTAAGTTTCTACACAAGATTAACATATACAGTGGGCAGTAACAAGGAGATCATGGAAACATTACAGGAACAACAAAGTTATTAGAGGAGGCCAGCGAGTAAGAAGCAGTAAGAGGTGTACCTTTTCTCGCCTTTCATCCGGCATCCTTCTTCCAGACCGATCTGCTAGCCATTTATCAATCATGGCATTCAGGTGGTCATGCAGTCCAGATTCAAGCCAAATTTCCTCCAGAACCTTGCCGTGTTGGGCGAAAAACATCAAAAGGTTGACTCCGAAGGGGCACTTCTCCCCCTGCCTGAACTGAAGAGCGAGACTTGCTAGTGATGTCTCAAGGCACTTGAAGTCCTGACCAGTGAGGCCATTGAGCTCGTCAAGCATAAGATCTGGCTCCATCCTAGGACGCTTGGAGCTAACAGAGTCCTCGGAATCCTCCCATGCTTCCACCAGCTGCCTGATTTCGTATCGGCTAAACAGTTTGAGGGATTCCTTAGAGTCAGGTTTGAACTTCTGCGCAAAGAAAGAGCTGGCAGGTTCTATTTTTGTCAAGTGAGCTTCCTGGTATGAGATGAGGTTGATGCGGAGATTGCGGAGCGCGGGGCAGCATGTGAGAAAATTGCCAATGGATAAATCCACCTTTTTGCAAGATGGCCAATAGACACCATTGAGCTCTAGTGTATCAATCTGCATAAGCTTTACATTTGGCCTGGTCTGAGCAAGAACGTCAACGCTCCACATCGTCACATTTAGCCGCCTTGCATGGATGCATCCCCGAAGAAAATTCCAAAAATTGCTGGAGACAGGCATAAGGAATCTGGTTTCTTTCCCTCGGAAGTATATCTGATCCAAGCACACCCTCAGCAGGCCCTCTGGTGGCGGGAGCAGCGAGATCTTCCGAGAAATTCCCTTGTACCCAAACTCCCGCAGCATTGGGGTGTTGATCACTAGACTTGACTGCTCCGTGATGCAGCACATATAGATGAGAAGTGAAGTTGCGGCTGGGAACACGAGGACACTATCAGCTCCACCATCAACATCCAACAGGGTAAACTCCAGGCGGACCGTGGTGAGAGAAGGGGCAGCTTTTGCAATCTTGTTGAGATTTTGACGAGTGATTGTGCAGTGGTTGAGTCGAATACTGTGCAGGTGTGGGAAGTCAACAGAATCATCTTGTCCCGGCCCGAGGTAGCCACAGTCGGACAGATCAAGAACACGCAGATGCTGGCGCGGGAGGTGAGAGAGGCTGAGGTTGTAGATGGGAGGCCCAAAAGAGGCCTGGTCGGGCTCAAACTGATCATTCTCGAACAGCATCCGCTCACCCTTGTCGATGGCCTGGATCCTCAGCACATGGACGGTGCGCACCACCTGGTGTGCGAGAAGTAGTGGCAGCACTCCATCCGGGAACGCATCCAGCTCCGGATTAAGAAATCGACGGAGGATCTCATGGTTCCGGGCCTCCACAACTACGGTGACCTTGTTGAGGGGGGAGAGAGTGCCGGCCTCCACGAAACTGTCGAGGATCTGAAGCGATTGAGACACGAACCTGTCGCGCTTGGCGTTGAGCGGGGCCTCCTCCTCCTCCTCCTCGAGGATGAGGGCCATGAGGTTGACGGCGCCTGACGCCCTCCAGAGATGGCGCCACCGCTTGGAGAGGGCGGTGGTGATGACCCCCTCTTTGGCGGGGACGAACTGGAGGATGTGGCGGAGCAGATCGTCCGATAGGCGGCCGATGCTGTCATCCATCGCCGGAGATCTGTGGATTTGCGGCGGGGCTGGCGAGATGGGGAAGTGCGCGGCGGGGCTGGCGAGATGGGGAAGAGAAGAGGAGGGACGGACAGGGCCTGAGAGATGCGAGCGAGCTGTCCTAGTAGATCAGATGTGGCCTGTGGCCTGTGGCCTGTGGTGTGGGTGGTATCCGCCGGCCGTCTTGTTTTACAGAGCAAGATCGCCCTCGACTCGTCCGTCCGATCAGGATCGCTCGGTCACGTACGCCCTCAATTTAAACTTGATTGTCAAATTTCTTTGCAAGTCCATCATTTGTTACATGAACGGAAGCTATGTTTGCTTCTGATAATGGGAATTGTTAAATCCATGCTTCTGTGCATACATCACATATAATCTGACATTCCTTACATGCAAATAATCTGTGTTACTTGCTGATAAGAAAATGTGTGTATCAAAAGCATATTGTTCATGTGGATGTAGCGTTTTTTTTCTACAGGTAGGATGTACATTTACTCCAAGGTTGTACTGTAGAATTTTCCAAGTGCTTATAAATGTAACAATCACTATGTTGTATTGTATGTAATTTTATACACATCGGATGTAAAATCATGCAGTACATTGAATGTAATTTTTATACACATAGGATGTATATTTTTCTCCTCAATTTTTTTTATCATATCCAGCATGTATTTTCTCTCCAATTTGTACATCCTAATCATGCTCACGTGATGGGTTTCCAATGCATAAAATCATTGAACATGTAATTTAATACTTGCAAGATGTAAATTTCAGACATAGTTGGCTTTTGCAAGTTTGTGTGTTAGGATGTCTTAAATGGAGCACGTCTTGGAGGCTGACCATCCATGCAACCAGCCAATGATGTAGCCACGAATCTGCATCATCCTTTCACTGCACCCCCCCTAGTCTCATGTGTTACATTCAGATACAGGAACCGGTAGGATTGGTCAGTTAGCTAGAACAGCGGGTTCTGTAGCAAAACTAATTGTACAACAGAGTAAATCTGCCAATGTGTTGCTGTAGTTCCAATCCTTCAAAACTAGTACTCCCTCTGTTTCGAATTAGATGTCACAGATTTGTTAGATTTTATGTGTATATCCATAAACCAAAACGGAGGGAGTGGAAGATACCACACTGAAAACAAACCAGCCAATTACCCACCCTGTATTTTCAGTGAATTCCAATCTCCGATTGCTGAATTTTGTTGCGGCCTCCAACATTACCTGCTGATAAAGACTGGACGGCGCTTACAGGGCTTGGCGAAGCTTAAGCGGAACACTCTTTCACAGGAATTGCAGGAAGATAACAGCTTGAGCTCACAAACTGCTCTAGATCTCTGAACCACGTGCCAACGGCACAGTTTCCATCGTTTAGTTTCATCCAACCACGAATAATCGACGATGAACTGTGTGTTTAGCCTCTAGGAGCAGATTTTCACAAACATGACGATACCACAATCATTGTAAAGATTATTTGTGGAACACACGGAAAAATATGTGTAAGTAACTGCTGTTTGTCCAAGAAGTGTGGCGGTTAATATAGCATATGGGCATAGCATCTTACAGTAGGTGACTACAACAAGAACTATTGACAAAGTTCCCACATTCTGTAAAAATGTCTGGATTCCTTTTACATAAATGGCGCTTCATCATCATGGATCTATGTTTACATGGACTTATCCTTAAGAATTTGGGTAATCGTCGTTTGCTTCCTGCAAAAAAAAAAAGCCAAAATAAGAATTCTGCGATTGCGAGAAAATCAGCATTCATAAGGTATGTGCTTCCGCAAAGAGGAAAAGAGGAAGGGCCAACACAAATTGTAGACGCAAGCTTGATGTAGTATATAATATTTGTATGTTCTTCTTAAGGACCGGAAGAGAAAAAAAAAATTCTCAGGGCACACCTTGCTGTTGCAACACAACACTTCTTAGTTCTTGTACTTCATGGTCTCCTTCTCAAATCCAATTGTTGGGAACTGTTTTGCATATTCCTCCACATCGTGGCGAAGCTTTGCAATTTCAGCTTGGATGTTGCTGTCAGAATTCAAAGTGGCAACGAAGTCCTTCAGTTTGGTCCCACCTAAATTACAAGAGAAACAACATCAATAAATATGATCCATATGGTCGTAAGGGCAACAGAAATGTGTTTTTGGAAAGCAACAGAAAAACAAAACATCAAAAGGTTCTAGGACTTCTAATACCTGTTGTGGCAGCTTTAACCTTCAGGGCCAAGCTCACGGCCGAATCAAAGAAGTCGGCCACCTTGGCGAAGTCCTCCTCAACAAATCCTCTCGATGTAAGCGCTGGGGTCCCTGCAATACCACAGAGCTGATAATTAGACTTTGCAAACTTATTTTAAATAAACCTAAGAGCAGCCATTATATGAGCATATGTTTTACCCATCCTGATGCCTCCAGGTACCATAGCTGAAACATCACCAGGAACTGTGTTCTTGTTTGCTGCAATATGCACATTTTCTAGAACCTTCTCCACTCTTGAACCATCAATCCCCTAGACATGAAATTGGAAAGGGATGATAAGTCATAAGTGTCCAGACATGACATTAAATTCTAGAATTTTTCTTGTTGTATTTAGTAAAATAAGTCTGATGTACAAAGAAACAGCTAGGTTTCAGATCAGATGGATATCAACCAACATTCTAGGACAGGAATAGATTGAAGGGTTTATTGTTAATGATAAATAAGAAGAATGGACCGATTAAGTTAAAGAATAACAAGACATCTCAAGTCAAACTTCTATCTTACCTTTTTCTTGAGGTTTACCAAGACTAAATGGTTATCAGTCCCACCAGAGACAATTTCGTAGCCTTTTGCACTCAAGCTCTGGAAATGACAATATTGCCAAATAAGGACGTTATTTTATTTACTTAAAGTGCAACCAATCATGCTAGGGTACTAGATATTTGCATTTCCTAACATCCTGATGTGAATGAAAATGAAAACAAATACCTCAGCAAATCTAGCGCAGTTACTCATAACCTGCTCTTGATAAGCTCTGTACTCCTGAGTAGTTGCCTGAAAGTTAAAAAACATATTATAGCCTTAATTAGGCAAAACGTCAAACTGTATGGAATACTAAATAATATAGAACACAAAGAACAGAAATGGTGCAGACCTGCTTAAGCGCAACGGCCAAGCCAGTGATAGTATGGTTGTGAGGCCCACCTTGCAGACCCGGGAAGACTGCAGCATTGATCTTGTCCTCGAAATCATACTTAACCTATATCAAAATAAATTATTAGGACTTTCAGTTCCCGAATTGGCTAAGCTCCCTAGAGAAGAAACAGCTTCAACATTCTATGCTACTATCATTTTATTGTTTTCCTCCAGCATTACCTCTTTCCCTTGCTTGTTTATTTCTTTCAACCCCTTCCTGAAAAAGATCATGGCTCCACGTGGTCCACGCAGTGACTTGTGAGTAGTGGTAGTAACTACATCTGCATACTCAAAAGGAGATGGAATGACACCAGCAGCAACTAGGCCACTGATGTGTGCCATGTCTGCGAGAAGAATTGCCTTTTGCTTGTTACAGATCTGCCAATTGCACAATAAAATGGACTTATCAAACTGAGTAGAGAGAGAAATATGCAATGTTCAATATCGAAGAATAAAACTTGCCTTCCGCATGCGGTCATAATCATACAGGCGAGCATACGCACTTGCACCAGCAACAATCAACTTTGGCCTAAAAAGGACGGCACTTTTCTCCAGCTGTTCAGAAGTAGCAAATGAAGCTTAGCATAGCAACACAAGGATTTAGAGTAACTCATCTTAAAATAATCTGACTACTGAAAAATACATGAAACAATCATAGCTAATGCAGTAAGAAACCATCTCTTCTGACTGACTAAGCTGATAAAGACAAAAAATGCATGCACTTTGTCCACTTCACAGAACGTGGGTAACTATATAAAAATAATCAAGAGATCCACAAAAGCTGATGCCACAAAATAAAATAATTAAGGAAGAATACCCACCTGGTCATAATCAATCAAACCAGTGCTTTCATCCAGTCTGTAAGGCATTGTCTCGAAGAATATTGAAGTTGCTGAGATTTTCTTTGTGTCAGTCTGCAAACATCACGTATTAGAACCATCAAGCCATGGGAGTTTCGCAAACATCATATCTGAATATAATTAAGATCTATGGAGTACAATACAGTATCAAGTGTACAGCTAATACTCCAAGTTCATCGAAAAAAAGCTAATACTTCAAGCGTCGATGCAAGAACTAACAAAACAGCAAACTGCACAGTGACAAAAACATGACAGCAAGCAAGTGAGGGCTCCTTATGCTTGCATGCCACCTGCGAAACACAAAACTAGTAAGGAGGTAGTAATGAAGAAATAGATTCATGTACCTGGTAACCATGAGAAAGATGTCCACCGTGAGGAAGATCCAGAGCCATGATTCTGTCATGTGGCTTCAGCAGAGCAGTGTATACTTGGAAGTTGGCAGGTGAACCGGATAGAGGTTGCACATTCACTGCAGAGGAAGAAATTGGTCATGCAGTTAAGTTGACACCAATTAAGAACCTATTCTGGACAACACCCATGACCTTTATGATTTGACTCTTTTTAGATTATTAGTCTATTTCCCATCAAGAAATACCCTGAAAACTTTGCCATACATGGAATATTGGCTCGAATCAAATCACTTTCTCTTATCCCACATAAATTAAGGCTAGTATAATTTATATAGAAATAAATATTCTATGCAGTAGTTAATGCAACTGGACAGAACATGGCAAAGGCAAGATGCTGCTAATAAGGAAGAGTTCTAGACACAAGATTTTACCTCCCCACTTCTCCGGGTCCAAATTGAAAGCCTCGAGAGCACGTTTCTGACACAGAGACTCGGCCATATCGATGTATCTGCAGGCAAGCATAGCCAAAAGTAACATCCTCCAGTCAAGTGTCACATCATAGACTCCAGCGTCCATTTAATTCAAGCATTCGAAATACACAGAGAAGAATTAATTAAGGGGCAAGCAAAACGTCCTACTCGTTTCCACCGTAGTATCTCGCGCCAGGGTACCCCTCGCTGTACTTGTTGGTCATGACGGATCCCACCGCCTGCATCACTGACAGCGACGTGAAGTTCTCCGACGGGATGAGCTCCAGGCCCTGCACCACAGAGACCGACCGACGGACGCGGTTCAGTAATGTTCCGAAGAAAACAGTTGAACCAATTTTACTATTGTAGCGATTGGCGAGAGGCAGAGACCTTCCATTGGCGGGCCTTCTCGAGCTCGATGATGTCGGCAATCTCCGGGTCGACCTCCTCCAGCGGCGCGTTCAGCTGCTTCGGCCACTGCACCCAATTCGCCCGGACAGAAAACAAGATAAGCAAACAGGACGGGCAAAAGCGTTGGACACAGGAATGGGGAGAACAAACGTACGGTGACTCCGGATCTCTCCTCCGTCGCCGGCAGGGACGCCTGCGAAGCCCAATCAAACAAAGGAAATGGGTGAACGCCGAGCCGAGATTGCTCCCGGGAGCAGGAACAAATAACAGGATATCGCCACCACCAGAAGGGTGAAGAGGAAAAGAAAAAAAGCAGAGGAACATAGCGAAGGGCGGCGCACCATGGAGTAGAGCGGCATGAGCCTGGAGGGAGGCTGGCCGCGGAGGGCGTTAGAGGAGAGCTTGCGGAGCGCAGTCGCCATGGCCATGGTGGGTGGTGGTGGTGGGCGGCCTCGCCTCCTGCTCCTCCTCTCGGGTAGGGGTTGGGGTCTCGTCTCGGGTTTGGGAGGTAGTGGATCGCATGGAGTCTCTTATTTTAACCAGAAGAGGCAGATGTGGGCAGTGGCTGAGTGATCAGCATCCACCAGACGCATCGCCGTCACCAACCCCCAGCTCCATGTAAATTGCAATTTCAGTTTATATTTTTTTCATTATTTATTCTTTTTCTGAAATAGGGATCTTTGTTTTCTTGTTATATCCGTTTTTTGGATGATATTTTCCCGTATATATCCATGACCATTTACTAGACAGATGATCTTGATTTTCGTTTTCAAACACGGAGAATAACTTCGATTGAACTGTTACATGCAAAATCCAGGGTTCCAATTCAAGCAGCTCTGGGTTATAGAAAAGGCTAAGAGCATGTCTAACATACCCTCTAAATTTCCGCTCCGTAAAACACGTGTAGAGGGTCATGTATATAAAACGCGAGTACTTTTAACCGGACAAAAACGCGAGTACTTTTAACCGGACAAAAACGCCTCCCGTCTAGCAGTCCCCGTATATGAAAACTGTAAAAGAGCATATTCTAAGAATATGCTTCTTTTTTCATCTCTTCGCGCTGCAGCCCTGCCGCCGGACCTGCCGCCCCACCGGACCTGCCGCCCCGCACTTGCTGCCCTGCCAGGCCATGGCCACCCTGGCCTGCCGTCGCGGCGCACCCGCCCTATACTCCGCAGTGGGAGAACGCAATTTTGCTTCAAAATTCATCTAGTTTTTTCATTATTTGATAGAAATCTTGATGGGTTGAAAGAAATTGGTAGAGATTTGATAGAATTTAGAGCTCGTTGGTTGGAATTGGTCGCCGGAGTGGAGTTTGTTTGGCGGCGGCGCGGCGAGGTCCGGTGGTGCAGAGTGCAGTTTTCATCCCCTACAAGCCCCTCCACCCTCTACAAGTAAGGGGCGAGGGAGAAAATTCTCAGGGCCCTGTATATTTTAGATACGGGGTGAACCGTTTAGGGAGCCTGCTAGACGGCCATTTTCGCCCGCACCCCGTATACCGTCGGAATTATACAAGTCCGGCATGGTTTAGGGGGTCTGTTAGACATGCTCTAATAACGGGTTAGGGATGTTGGACCTGTAAATGAGCCATCCCTGCAGTTCCACTCTAGTTTATGGCAAGTGTTAATAATTCTTAAGCTTTCTCCATCGCCACCAACCAAAGCAGACAAGATTCTTCACCGGGAAAATTGTATCCAACCAAACAGATCTTGTGCCCAGAGGTTTATAGATTATAAAAGTGGCGCGGTTAACAACTACTAATCACAAGGCAGGACACCAAATCGAAAAGGGAGCAGCAGATTTGTCATCCATCACCTAACCAAAGGAAAGCGACACCCTATTTCTTCAAAATAGAAGCAACAAGGAAGAAAAATGCAGGGAATGTGTTCATCAATCACCACGATATATTTCTTTATCACGGAAATGTATTTATATCTATTTACAAATAAAAATATACTGCACACACCTATATAGATATTGACTGGGTGCGTACCTGTTGTGCCATACAAAAGCATCAGAAAATTAACTGCGTGAGATAACCAGACAAAGAAATTGTCTATTGAGAGGACGAGGCCAGGGTTTTGCTGCATTGCTTACGTGCATACAGGCCACCCGAGCCCTATCTTTCCCATGACCACAAGCCAGGAGCTCGTACTCGGATGTAGATAAAGCGATCACTCTCTGTCTCAAATAATAACAATAAAAGAACATGAATTAATTCATGATGATAAGCAGCAGATTTTTTTTTCCTCTGTCACGAGCGCACCAGTAACGTGTCACCTTGCAAGACTACTTGGAGATTTCCAATCAATCTGCACCTGTGCAAAAAACAAAACAAAAAAATAGAAAGCAACAAGAGTGGACATAAGCTACTGCAAGGATCTCATTTTGGAGATAACCGGTACATTCCCATTACTTATACGGGAAATATTCTTACACTCTGCATTACTGTGATTAATATTTGGACTATGATCATCCCAGCGACACTAGACATTTCTATTTACACCGAGTCCATGCGGAACAGAGGGATTAGAACTGTGTTCCAGAATCGCACTTCCAGCGCCTATGCTTCCACAGATGGCTACATGGCTCATAGAAAGATGCTTCTAAAATATTACATCTACAGGGAAAAGTATTATGTACATTTTACTTGGACAAGATTAGTTCAGTGTTGCAGGTGCTGCGCAGCGTTGTGCTCTTAAACGTACTTGCATGACTTCTTCATGCTTATCCCCCAGGCATTGCAGCTCTCCCAGTTTTGAATCCAGTGGTAGAGCGTGCTGCGGTGTCCATGAAAAAATTCCATATTCAGTTCATACCACAGATTCGGCCAATGTCTGGCTCCCAGGATGCTTGTGAATGGCTACAAACATTGTAGATGAAGATGTACTCCTTGTTTGCTTGGAGCCATCCATAGCCGTCCATACAGCAAGCTGCGGAGAAGTCAAGCCTCTCTGGATTATAAAATGACACATGCAAGCTGGATCAAATTCAAGCACCTTGCTATATCACATGCCTAAGCAGTTGACAGTGGCCTTGCAAGAAAAATACTAGGCGCAGCCAAACCTCTTTAACTTGGTTCTCGGTCACGCATTTAAACCATACAATTGCTTGGGATGCTAGGCTAACCCGGCTTTTGCTATGGATTGTCTTCTGCCCAAACTCTGAAAAAGGCATAACATCTTTTGGGTAAATCACTTGTATTTAAGAGTTAATCTAAATAATCCAGAAGTCAAGGTTGATAAATAAACACGAAAGAGAATTTGGGTAAATCACTTGTAAAAGGTTCCGGGTTAAAACTGGCGTTGGGCAATAGTTGAGGGACTAAAAGTAGGCATGTTCATATGTTAAAATTGACACTGAACTAAAATAGAATCAGAGAAATCAACTCAAATGAAAGGATACCGACTGGACAAAACGGAAAGAAAATATCAGAAAATATTGGGCTCAACTTCATCCATCAAATATTGAGAAAAACTGTGGAAATAGTTCTTTCTAGTTTTGAATCTAGCCACTCATTCTGATTTTCTGAGAATAAAATACCATGTAAATGTTTTACATCATCCTGAAAAGTTATTGGAACCCTGTTGCTGTCCCCTCATTGGAATAAATAAGAACCTGTTGGTGTCCGCTTATTGGGATAAATAAGATGACCAAACATTTGTTCGACCACCATATCAGCTCCTAAGACCAAAGCTAAAATAATCTAAATGAGCAAGTTTCCAGTATTACCAATCTTAGGAACCTGTAGTGTAGTTTAGGCATGTAAATTTTTGGGTAAATGAATATTGTTGAATCCGTTAATACACTGCATTTTCCTTTTAAACCAGGCTCTTTTTTACTAGCTAATCCATTAATTAGCACTGACCGATCCAGGGTTAAGACAAAGAAGGCCGTCAATTTAGTTTCATCAGAAATTATCACTGTTTGAACAGCCCCTTTATATCTCATGGTCGTCTCTAACTGGATTTCATCAGAAAATGTCACTATTTAAACAGCCCTTTCCATTTTGAGGTCACCAAACAGGCAGTGGAGAAATGGAGACAATTCTTAGCTTGCAACATCTATATACTAACCTGTAGGAAGACCTTGCATTTTAAAAATCATCTGATGAACAAAACGAGTTACTTAGGACAGGGCTTCGGCAGAACATTCAGTAAGTACCTGGACAGTGGTATCATTGATTCAGTCATATCCAAGGCGTCCATCCTTCATACATATTACACAAATTGTCGATGCTTGTTGCCTGCTTAAGAAGGTGGTCGACTTGCTCTGAAATTTTCAAGGACCTAAACAGAATGGTGAGAGAATGAGATCAAAACTGGAGAACGTAAACAATAGATCTGGATGACTACCAAAACTCTTTCCACTTATTTTCTCACCTGGTACCATCTATATCTCGTCCATGTAACTTATGCTCCACTTGCTTCAGGATAGACAGAGCAAAAGGATTTTTACCTGCAGAGCAGAAACATTAGCTATAAATCTGTCTCAGCTTCAGAATCCACAGGCCTAATATTTCATGAAAAAATCAGAGACAGACAGAAGTACAAAAGTAGAAAGGTTTATGATGATCAATAATATTGAACTTTACGTAGTAAAGGTGCAATTTCAAAATGTTAAATTTATCTGCATTAGTATTCTTGTACAAATAAAAAGTAATATTAAGGTGTACAAACATATGGTTGAGAAAGCTGAAGTCTCATTGTAACCTTTCTTCGTTTATGTATATGTACAATTGTTAGTTCTTTCTGTGGAGAAAATTGAAAAGGCCTGCAGTGTTAAAAGGTGCTGACAGAGCATTGACAAGTTAATCAAAATTCAATGCTCTAACAAATATCAGGGAGTGTTGGGTGTGATATACGCTCCTCATAAGATGTTCAAGGGGAAACTAGTTGATGTCAAAACAAAAATGATGAAATATATTTATGGCGATGACGATGTCTTACCTCTGTTTGTTCGAGTATCTGAATAGGATTTATTATCAGTGCTGCCACATTCTTGTCCTCTAACCTGTTTGACGACTCCAATGTTATCCTCAGTATCAATTTGTCCCTCCGCCAAAGAGGTTTCAGCCTCATGGATATTGCTAGCTTCTGTAAACGTTACATTGTTTTGTAATGTCTGCTTATTGCTACTTGAGTCTGACTCTGAATCAGTTCTACCATCTCTTGTTTCCTGACTATTAACGTCAGGACCTTCTATTCCAGGCCTGCTGTCCAAAAGGGCATCTATTTGCTCCGATTTCTCAGAAAAAGTAAGCTGGGTCAACTCTGTTGTACACCCCGAACTGCTAGTATACGAGTGCTCTGGTGGAGAAATCCAGCATTCATCTTGTAGAGAACCATCAGCGTCCATAACTAGATCCTGAGAGGCACCGTCCCTGCTTCCAGAAGAGCTTTTATCCTTCTCAATTGATGAATCGCTTTCCAAAATATCTGGACGTGCAGAGGGCATATCCTGCGATCTCACAGTCTCACTTTCTTCAAC
The DNA here is from genome assembly GCA_030979885.1 of Lolium multiflorum. Classification (NCBI taxonomy): domain Eukaryota; kingdom Viridiplantae; phylum Streptophyta; class Magnoliopsida; order Poales; family Poaceae; genus Lolium; species Lolium multiflorum. The sequence continues at coordinate 81,933,656 of CM061750.1, forward strand.
AACTTCTAAAGCCTGCAAATAAGAGAATAGTTGAGTGATATACATGTACCTAGAGACGTGTAAAATTATAATAAAGCATTGAAAAGTAAAAGAGCATGTAATACATGTATACATACATGTCTTAAATAAGTACCTTGTGAAGATTCCCTGCATGAAGACTTGAAAGGCGCCCAAGCTTAATCACCATGGAATGCAGTTCCTTCACATATTCGGTAAATAGGGGCACCAAAGGCTCTAAATTTTTGCAAGCTTCCCTTACTCTAGCGATGTAAGATTGGTACAATGCCTTTCCATGAATAAGAGGCATACTGGTGTTATTCTTCTCTCTTTCCTTTGACATCGCTTCAGACATAACAGCTACATCAGCAGATAACAAAGCTTCAAGTGGAAGTAAGATTGTATTTGCCTGCCAAGCATAAAACAAAGATTTTCCGTTAAGAGAAAAATTCAGCCATTTGAGGACTTCATCGCCGCATTAATATTACATTTAAGTCTCAATGGAAGTCCTCAAATGGCGTGCACACGTGATGTACAGTACAAATAAATTTTACCACGAGTAACTAGGAGCAAGTATTTATATTGATCTTGGGGGAAGAAAATTTAATAGATACAATTCATGACAAACCTTGGAAATATTGGTCATAAGGGAACTGTGCAATGTGGCAGCTTCCTTTCCCAAAGTGTAGACATCATGCAACCCCTCTCCTATAGCCAAGACCTGGAAAAAAATGCCAGGAAATCAGGAGCAAGTTTATAAAAGGAAATAGCTGCAAAAACATGCATACCATATATGAGATATGTAAATGCTCAGATTTATCCAACTGAAGAGTTTTTTTATCATCACGCATTACAGGTATGAAGCTCAATAAAATAGGATTAAATCATGTACCTCCTCAAGCAAGGAGCCACATTCAACAGTCAAGGCAGTGCGTTCCTGTGATATATGTTTGAATCCAGACAGCGATACACTGACTTCACAAGCACGTTCATACATGTCTACAAGAGTATCCTGCAGATTAACTGGGAAAAGACACACACGGCATTATTCCACAAGGGTAAAAGAAAATGTATCTTACAAATTCCAACATTAGACTATAAAAGCAAAACCAACAATTTCAGGATAGTAGGAGAGGACCGACCTAAAGCAGATTTCGCCTTGACAGAGACTGCAGAAAGTTGATTGGTTGCTGAATACAAGCCTTTTCCAGCAGTTTCCATGTTAAGAGTGCCAAGTTTCCACTCTTGTTCTGCACCTGCTTGCAGCAAAGAACAAACAGAGAAGTAATTAAAAGGAAGAAACTCAAGAAACTCATTATCAAGTAGGAGGAACTATTAGGTCAGAATTATGCAGAATTTCTAAACTCTGACTAGATGTTGGTGACCCCATGACGAGTAAATACCATGAGGAAGATGTCCAGGCGGCACAGTTGATTGGAAAGAGGGTTAGATGAGGGGTTGGTCGGTTGGGTGGACAAAGGAGGCAGGGGATAAATTGCAATTATTTTTTCTTGATTAATTCATCTTGAGGGTTCATCTTTAGAGCCCTAACAATCCGAACTAGGTAACAAACCCAATATATAACCTCAAAGGAATAATCTAGCTCTTTGACTTGCTAATTCAAACCATACATTTCCTGACTGAAAGGTGGCAGGGAATCCATCCCATAACTGGAAACTGGCTAGGCCTAGCATGTCGATGAAGCCTAACATGCTGCATGCTGCTGCCACCAACCTTAAGCTTGCTAATCAAAAGCAGGAAATGAGCAGTTGCAGCATGCCGCTTCCACCCCTAATCACAGCATGTATGGCTGATTCTTGTGATTAATAGCAGTACACTAGCAAGCACACCAGCACAAATATATGGCCAAGGAATTCACTATTTGCAATCCATGAACAAGTTTCGGCGCCTTGATTAATTTTCAGTGCAGTTTTATGACAAAAAGCACCCACAGAATGATGGATATCCCTTGTGCACTCCAGAGTATCTGAGCACATATGTACATGCAACAAAAGTACAAAAGAAGTAATCAACTTACATGTAAAGGAATGGTATGCTGCATCTAGACGTGTCAGGAGATTCAGGAAAGTTTGCTGCCATGCCCTGCCCTTATCAGTAGATTGTCCAGAAGATTTATCCTCAGACACAAAGTAGAGTCCATCTCTAGATGCTTCAAACTCCAAAACAGATGTGCAGGACTTAACAAGGTCAGATGCCTGTTCTTGAACGCCCCCAAGCAATTTCCTCCTTTTCAGTAGGTGATCATGAAACTCAGGGGGAATTCCTGAGCCCTTTGCGGTTGATCCGCCTGCTCCTGAAGTATTTGGACCAGCACAGGCCCATCCCATCGCTCTCTCAAGTTGTCCTTCAGCTGAGCAAGAAGTGCTTTCACAAGCCTGCAGACACTCAATTGATCTTGTTATCAATGACATAGAAGACTGGATCTTATCTAACAAGTTCCTTCTGCTCAGATTTAAAAGCATGGACATGAACTTATCATCACTAAGAATATTTAGTGACAAAATCTTGGCCTTCTGTGCATGAGGTGATGAAAGATCATGCAGCCATTCGACCTGAACTATTTCCAAAACTATTTTGCGTAAAGCCTCTGTGAGGTCATTTAATTGCCTTTGCATTAAGGAAACTGCTGTCCGAGCAGCTCTAGATGTCTCATGAGCATTACAGTACTCCTCAAGCATTGATGCAACCCTTCCTACAGCTGCAGTTGGTTGACCGGATTCTCTTCTTCCTTGACTCGACTGCAGCAAATCACAAATTTCTTTGTCTAAATGTAGGATGAGTGCAGGAGCAATCCTTCTTAGAATATATTGACCAACTTGTTTTTCCACATGGATTGCAAGCTTCTTTTTAAGCGCAGTGTAAAGCTGGTTGGTTGTACAACTGTGCTCAACAGAAGATGAAATCTCATGCATGCACAAGTCAAGAACTGAATCAAGCAAACCGAGTTTCCAAACGAAAAAAGCATGATCCTTCAACAAGCCAGATAAAGGCCACATAACATCAGTTAATGAAGACCTCATAGCCAAAGCATCTCTTAGATTAGAAACTGATCCACTCATGTGAGAAGGAAAGGCGCCACGTGATGAGAGCATATGATCAAGAGATTCCAGGTCAGCAAAGGGCTTTATCAAGATTGAAAGCAGAGCCTTGCTTCTCAGATGAAATTCACTCTCCTGATCAACATTCACCAAAGATGAGAAGTATTGTTCAGAAGAAAGTAATGAATTCATGACACTGGCTTCTACTTTCATAAGTGATGAAATTCTCATATCTTTCTGGCTCCAAGTTTTCTGAAGTTGATCCAATTGTGCTCTACAGGCCTCCTCCTGTGAAGCTAGTTCCTCTGCTTCTTCCCAAGATAGATGGTCTCTACCCCTCATGGCAGCTTCTTCAAGAGCTACTTGCTGCTCAGCGATTCGGCCAACTTTCACAAAGTAGCTCTGTTCCAATTCAGTCAGTGATGCTCTCTCAAGTTCTACCTCAGCCAACTTCTCTAGAGCTGTGTCAACAGAACCACGTATCCGAGAAATTGAACCAAAGGCTTCCATTACTTCTGAATTGTATGAGACAAATGATCTAATAATTTCTGGAAGAAGAACTTCAGTCATTTGCTCAATCATGTTGGTACTTGAATGCAAAATGGCCTGAAAAGTATAAGCCCATTGCCCAGGCCGATGCTTTGCATAATCAGTGTTCATTTCAGCTAATTTGATCCCTATCACCTCATGCACTTCATTAACAAATCCAGAAATTAGTGCACATTTTTCTATCTGCTGATCAAACAATTGCAAACTCATTCCAGCATCAGCTTGAAGATCAGCTTCATCTGTCCTAAACTTAGATATCCCAACAGCTTTAGTTGAGAGTTCAGACATTCTGGCTCCAACCTCACTATATAACTGGCTCGCAGCATTTCCAAGAATAGATAGAACCTTACTTGTTTTCTCTTGTACATCCTCCTGTGCTGGAGTCTTGACCTTCAAATTATCTACTTGCGAGAATGGAATGTTGTCCTCATCATTCTTTTGTGATGGCAATTGAACAAAGTTCATGAATGCAGAAAGTATCCGATCTTTAGACTGTGCTTCATTGTTCAATCCAACAGAATTCATCAATTCAGAACATTCCCTCGTAATTCTTTCCACACATGCAACATAACTTTCCATCTGATTTAAGAGATCCCGGTATCTTTGCTGCACTAGATTACTACCTTCACCCTGAACCTTAGCAATGACTTCAGCAGCCTGCCTTTTGGCAAGAGGAAGCATATCTTGCGATGAACTGGTTACTGATAGCTGCAAAGCTTGTGCCCAACCAGTAATTGGACTAGTCGTGATGTAGTTAACTGGAAGAACTTGCTGCAAGACTAAAGAATATTCACCAAGTGCCTCTAAAGCAGAGGACCGCCCAGCATGCAACTCAGTGATTAGTTCAGAAACCTCCCTGTCCAACTCATAGCAATGTTCTCTAGTTGGCTCTGGTACGACCGTAAGGGGAACCCCTGATACAAGGACAGCTGAAATAAGGCTCAAGGCCTCAGCCTTGCTGTCTAGTTGCATTAATAGCCCTGCCCCTGTAATTGAATTGTCCCTAATGGCCTCAAGAACCCTTCCATGTTTTTCCACCCATATTGCAAGCGTGTTTGCTTCATCAACCATTGCATTTTTTGCTTCTGCTAATTCATGAGCATGAAGCTCAAAAGAAGTGCGGGATTTTTCAGCAACTGAAGTAGCTTCAGCGAGGATTGACTTCGCTGATGTTTCTTTCTGTAAAGCACTGGACCGCTCTTTCTCAGCATGATAAAACATAGCAGACATAACCTCATACTGATCTAGAGAATCCAAGAATTTCTGCATACAGTGGGAATAAAACTAGAATCAGGTGATTCAAATGTGTTATTTGAGATACTTGCATTTCGTAGTTACAAGTTAAGAAAGAATACCTTTAGAACAGATAGTGTAGCTGGCAAGTTAGTCACAAAAAGATCCTGATGTTCCTGAACATCACAAAGAGTTCAATTAGACTCGGAACAAATTCTATAATAGAAAATAAATCAAAACTCGTAAATTTAGGAGATGCTAGAACTGCAAATATGCCTAACGCCTCACTCTTGAAACTTCCAACTGATACTGGAATATACTAATACCAAGATGCAAAAGAATTCCAACTCCAAGAGACAATTACCTGCAAAGGAACACGACTTTCTTGAATCCTAGAAGAGAACAAGCTTAAACTAACTGCTAATTCCATTCCTTTCTTCTCTTCACCAGCTATTCCAGCTTCATCTTGCATATTTCCACGTGTCCACTCGATCAATGGGTCCCAAACAAATACTTCCATTAACATTAAGATGATATCTTTGTTCTTCAAGAGGGCACCCATAACTGCCTCACAGGTGACTCTAAAGACGCCTTCAACTCCAGCCAATCCCAGGGCTGATTCCATAGTTTGAGTAAGACGGAACGGAACAATTTCTGGAATCTTCAACCTTTTCCCTTTATCAAAGCATACGTTATAATCTATGTGAACCACATCACCATTGCTGAAGTCCATAAGGATGTTATCTAAATGTCTATCTCCAAGGCCCAGGATATGGCCAACCATGCTCATGGCTGCTAGACTACTAGAGAATCTGCAAAAGGAAAATGATTGCTAGCTAAGCACTCACAGACATTGGCAAATTTTATCAAAATAATAATAATAGACGAAAGAAATCTTAGTTATTACTCTTAGAAGATGTAGCATAGCACTCTATTTCCAAAACTAAGATACCTTGATGAATGGTTTATGATGAACAAACTAGTTGATAAAATAGTATGTATTGAAGAAGAATAAATTGGATGGCAAGTACTCCATGAATCACTACTTGCAACAAAACACACAATCTTACAAAAGTTCCCACCAAAGTTGAAATCCAAGTCCCTAATTAACAACATGAATGCTGCATAATGGAAACTATATGGCATGCACATCTAACTCATAAGGGAGCTTGTTGACAGTAGCATCCTGAAGAGCTTCCTCAGACTCCCCATATCCCAAATTACTAGGGACTTCCGCGACCATTTAAATGAGCAAAAAAAAAAATTTCGTCTTCTCTCTGGAAAAGAGAAGTGATTCTCTTCTTTCAATTTATTTTTCTAAGGAGGGAGTCATTAGAGATTAAGAGCAACGACTAACTGAAACAAAATTTCTCAGTTTCAAACATGCCATTTATATTCAACGTGGGCTTGATTTACTGGAATTTTCCATGGATATGCATAATTATTCTTGACAAGAATGACAACTAGCAAAAATGTTTAAACAAAGTTTGAGTAGTACAGGGCGAAGTGAAAACTCGAGATCGGACTTCTATTTTACCTTGCAGTGGAAACAAAGGGCAAGTGGTGAATCTAGACAGAGGGATCAATGCAGAATTGACATACATACCTCTTAACTTTGGAGTTGAAGTTTTTGAACCCCTCACTCGAACACCACATTTCTTGCCACAGAATCTGCTTTGGAGTCTCCTTCATAAGCTCCAACAGAACCTTTTTCTTAACGTCTAGTGGCCAATCTCTTCGTGAGATTACTCTTTTGATCCCTTTTTCTTTCAGTGCTGGTATTATTTTTCCATAGAACATATCACTTGGACGGGGAACATGAGGTACTGGATTGTGTGCATTACCAGTGCTAACTGAAGAAAGCTGTGCCTGTGCCACCTGAGAACGTTTTTGCCATGACTTGTACACATTGTATATGCTGCTTACATTTTCTACCCACTGGATTAGCCCAGCTCGTCCACTGATTGGTGTAACAGAATAAAATCGTATTGCAATATTTCGACTTCGAGTGTCAGAAGATGCGTACAAGAAGCTATTTATCGCCTCCAGCAGCTGCATGATCCTAGAATCAAGACGTAAATCCTCCCGTCCCTTGAGAAGATAAATATACTTCTGTCCATCTGATCCTTGCAAGATGAGCTTCTTAGGTCTAGTCTTTGTAGAAAGTATCGTTACTTCTTTGCAGAAAGATGATACTGTAATCGTGCCATGATTTCCAGCAAAAGAAGATTCTGAGGAATCAAGTATCTGCTTCTCAAAACCAGGCATTGGAATGTCAGAGGTTGACAAAGCTGCTAGCTGTGGAGCAATTTCACTTAACAATATACGTGACTTTCTTTGATGAGTGGCTAAGGAAGCTGCAATCGTATCAAAAGGCCGCCAAATCTCTCCTAATGCTGCTGGAGATCCAGGGGGCACCTTAAGGCTCGTGATTGCAGATCTTAGCTGAGCATTATATTCCTTATGGAACCACATCTCATGAGGTGTTTTTGGTTCACGAGATGTAGACGCTAGACGACGCTCCAAGGCTACAACAATTGGAGTCATGATAGCAGAATACTTTGCAGCATTGATCTTGTTCTTTTCAACTGAAGTCAGTGTAGAATTTGAAGCAACCCTTGCAGCTTCCTCTTTCAGTATACTGATCCTCCTTAAAACATCTACATTCAGAACATAAAAAATGTCCCATCAATAACTCAAGAACTGGCATTCAGAGTATATTTGATATAAATATATGGTTACTGGTGAGATGCATGTTTGTACAAAGAACACCATATACCAGACAAGAACCAAGAAGTCAAGGACACCATATACCAGACAAGAACCATTGTACAGAGATTAAATTTAATGCAATAATGAAGTAGTAGACACTAGCCAATTTCCCTGCAACATAACTTCTAGAAATATTGCAAAGTGACGAGGAAATTTTCATTTCCCATGCAAGCACGTACTCGTACAGTATTAAAACTCTCTAAGCTAAAGGATCTCGTTAAAATTCTAGGGAGGCACCATCCTAGAGATCATATGCAACAATATTTTCAGCATTTGTATTGCAACCTATTAACCTGAGGATTTCACAATTAACTCTAACAAATGAAGACTTCCATAAACCAGAGTAAAGAAAAAATAATATTTATTAACTGAATCCTTAGGGTGTGTTTGGAATTACGGCGTCTTCGTAAGGAAATTGTGTTTTGCTCCTTATATTACCTAACCAACATCTTTCTAACGGCATAGAGGAGATATTTTACTTGGTTCAGTAAGTATCCCTTTAACTAACTAGATCCTGTTGTAAGCACAACAATGTCAACTGGAGGCTAGGCAAATTCCTGCGTAGGTGTATCCATTTTCCACGAAAGGCCTGCCTCCGGCAGCTGATTCACAGGACTGCAGGAGTGGAAGGGATGCTTACCTGAATGGAGATCTTGCAAGGTACTCAGCCATTGTTCCTCCCACAGAACAGTAATCATTCCTAGCTCATCAATTGCAAGCTTTACATCCTTAATTAATTTGGGGTATAGCTTAACCTTTGAAAGAAAATTAGGAAGTGTTCAGAAATATGAAGCCTGATGCATATCATTCATAGCCTAAAGCAGGTGGATATAGTATAAATATCAACCAAGCATACCAGAAAGTTCAATATTCGCTGAAGCTCCTCAGATGGTTCTCCTTCACAAGCATTGATATCAACTAATGTAGGATATACGATAGAATAAGGAGAAAGTTTCCCTAGCTTCACCAATATGCTCTCCAACTGTTTCCTTACTATCTTCTCTGGGTGGGAACTCAAGCGAGCAAAAAGCTGTGGTATAATCTCCTACACAGATCAAAACATATAATTATACATTAATCGTAACATAAATATAGAACAGATGCCACTATCATGATTTACCTGCCATGGTAATAAAGGAACTGTTGAAAGCCCACTTTCAAGTGTTTGTTTCAGCTCCGCCCCATAGTTCAAAATTATGTGGAGGAGATACAACAATGCTCTCAGAGTGTAGCCCCTAGTTTTCCCTTTCAAAGCATCACGGTGATATGAAGGTTGAGACTCAGTTGATGAATGAGAAAGGTACTGAAAATAAGCATTTGCAGCATGTCCAAAGAGTGATACCCTCCTTTGCCTTAAAGACCACCAAATTTCAATGAGATTGCTAATCAAAGGCATGGCGTTGCCCATTGCAGGATCGTATTTACAAAAGAGAACTGTTAGTTCTGATGATAGCAGTGCATGGGCTCCTTCACCATCACTGGCCTCAAAACCTGGTGCTCCAGCTGCAGTTTCTAACAGATGAGTTACATGTTCAATTAGTGTGGTCATGGAGTACTCCTGCTCGGAACTGTAACTGTATCCTTTTGTTGCTGGAGAACTATGATCTGCATAATCTGCAGATTTATCAACACAGAAACTTCTTATTGTTTGCTCCACCTCAGACTTCTCATTATCTGTCAAGTGAAATCTATCTGGAGAAAGTTCAGATTGGAGAATGGAGGAGACATTGTTCTGCACATTTGAATCAATTCCAGACAGTGAGTGATTGGCATGCATAAAGCACCAGGAAGCATAAGAAAGCCATGCCTTGCCCATGCTTGGACTAAGTTGACAGGATATCTTTTGAGCACTGCCTATGATTTCTTGGGCAAGCACATCACAGTTCGCAGTAGAAACTGACTCACTATCACCAGACAGAAGTTTCTCTGCCCCATTCTGAAAGCCGGCAAAATCACTAAAATCTTTGACCACCTTTGGAAGGATCATATTCAGAACAGAAGTTGAACTCTCTTGCTTCATCCAGGTCGAGAATTTCAAACAAGCCTTAGCAATCAGTGGTTTGCCAATGACAGATGAATCACTAGCTGTAGAAAGGACACTAGGACGAACCAGTGACCACAGATCAGTTAAAGCCTCCTCAATGTTTCCTTCACAGTGCTTCAGCAAGGCTCCTTCATATTTAATGTTCATAGTAAGAATTTCCTTGTCCGTCTCATCAGATGAATCCAAAGGATGGTTTATGAGGTACTGGTTTAAGCGATTAGCCAACATAAAGTTGCTCTGCTTTCTAGCAAGACTAGCAAGCTTGCGACATAGAACAAGAGTGGGTAAGGAAGATGAATGTGCAGTACGATACACTTTAAAAACCTTCAGCCACATGCTGCAATCTTGATGAATCCTGTCAATAGGATCCTGCAATAGTCTCAGTAAGTAATCCATGAGCGCTGGTGGTTGATTAGGTCCATTTTGGCAGGTCAACCCAGTGGCTTCTTCAAATGCAAAGATGCAATAAAGCTGGCCAGCACATGCTGCAGCATCAGTCAATCCATTGAGAGGGGCCACAGAGAGTGCTTCATCCAATATCAATTTTGCCTTACCAAGCTCCTCTCTTGCCCTGTCAGACTTGCTGTCAGACTGAAGCATTGCACGCAGGAGCATTAATTCACTTCTCTCAAGTGCAACCTTGGGATCAAGGGTGAGCTCGCTGCTGCTTTTAGGAGTCAAATCAAGATAACTCCAAGCTGAATGGAAGTCACCCTCATCAAAGCATGCCATTGCATGAATAGCGTTAAGCTCATTGCCAGCACTTGTTAAAGCACCTGAATAAGGTTTGCCAGCATGTACAGCACGGAGCTCTTGTAACTCTGCAAGCCAGCCCTCCAAGCATTTCCAGTCGGACAGGGACGTGTAACACTCAATAACACGTGCTATGATGTACTGGATGACATCAGACTCCATGGAGCAAAGGGCTTCCTCAGACTGCAACAGATGGGAATAATGTGCAGCAGCCTTTTCATACTGCCCCTGGGATTGATAGATGAGTCCTGACATCCAGGAAAAGTGTTTGTGGGTATCAGATAAACCATGTGCTAGTTGCTTTTCTTGCTCAAAGTATGTGTAGAATGTTGACACAGCCCACCTCTGGAGTCCAACTAAAGCATCTGTTTCATGACACCTGCATAATGCCAGAGAAGCATGTCGCAAGACCCTCAGAATATCTATTTCTAACCTTGCTCTATAGGCATGATGACTTTCAGTAGGTCCTCCCATACGACTGCTGTCCTTGAGGGATGATGCAGCCAAGTTTCTGAGATCGATTAACCGCGATGAACAGTAATGAATAACTGCATCGTTGCACTGCAAAGCTAGTCCTGCATTTAGCATTGGATCACAAATTCGAGAAAACCACTCTTCACAGACTCGTTTGTTTGCTCGGAAAAACAAGGAACTTGCTTTTGGAGGGGCTGGTAGAACAAAGGAACCTTCATATGCATTATAAACATATTTCTTCAATGCCTCAACAAAATCCAATAGCAGGCGCATAGGTAAAAGGCATGTGTCAGATGGTCCTATATACCTGCCTTCACCTTCATTAGCCTCCAGTGCCAATGAACTTGGCACATCCAAAAGCATGCGTTCTAAAGCGGCAAATGTTTGTGTGGGACCACCAAGATGAGTTCGAAGCCTAAGGTTTATGCAGTGCCGAGCAGCTTCATGGAGGCCCCACCAAACAGCAGCAAGATTGTTCACTGAATATATCCTATCAATAATAGTTCCGTCCACATTGGGCCCTTTGAATAATTCGTTCCAATCAGCATCCCCAGAGACATCGATTTGACCAGAAAACATATCTTTCTTGCCACGGTAACTGAAGACCAGTCGTTGTACCCAAGAAGAAAGAGGCAACTTCAATCTGAGAGAAAGGTAACTCAGAATAGAAACAAGCTGCTGCCAATGGAGTTTCCTAGGCTGTTGCTTCACAGCAAGCACATGCCTCAAACTCATGCAGTGCTTGCTAATGTTAGAAATATCTGCGGAATTCTGATAACTATATCCATCCTCAAGCAAGCCAAATGTGTATGTTGTAATAGGCAAAGCAATCGAGTATAACCTCAGAAATCCATTCTTTACAGCATTATCTGGATCACTGAGCTTGTCAAGAAGAACCTGAGTGACAACCGAGAAGCTCATGGGATTGATGAGCCTACTCAAAAAGAGCACTTCCAAGGATAATGCAACATGGCATCTTACTTTAGTCTCCCTATCATATGCGCAATCCAAGATAGTGAAAAGGATAGTATTGGCAAGAGTAGAATCCCCAGAATCATAACAGAGACTGCCCTTATTCAGATCCTTTTCCATGGCAAGAACCAGTTTCGCAAAAGAATTTATCCAATCCAAAGCGTCTAATTTCAGTGTCATGGATGATGATGCACTAAGGGCCCGAACTATGTGCTTTCCATATTTATGCATGAACTTCATTTTACAGACACAAAATGGCTTCTCTGATTCAGCAATCAGCTGAGTTTGACTGCCTAAATCACCAGTGCTTCTGTTACATGCTTCAGATGTTTCGATATTACTTGACAGTTCCACGTTGCTCAGTCTGTGAAGTGTAGAGAAAATCTGAAACTGCATCTCAAGGAAATTATGAAACGGGGAGCCAAATGGGTCAAGCTTCTCTGAAATGAATGATGTCAGCCTAGCTACTCTGCCATTGATCTTTTCGGAATTAGCAGAAGTAGTGGCCAGTAGAATCTTCAGATCAAATTTCATTAAAGAAAGCAACTGATGCTCTGAATACCCTACCAGAGTGTTATTATCTATGGAGAGACTCTGGATATCATGGTAGCTTACTTGCACGTTCTCAAGCAGCAATTTCAATTGCTCCAACTCTTTCATCAACGATGCAATTGCTTGCTCGGCTACATCTTCCAAACTATGCTGCAGGCAGAAAAGGTAAGTGGCTGCTGAGTTTGCGACCACGCTATAGTTTGGATGAAGACGCAGCCGGGATAAAGGTGAGGTGAAGTCAAGCAGGTGTTCTACGGCAGCTGAACGGAGGCCCGAATTTTGCAGCGACAGCACTTGCAGGTTAGTCTTAAGTGCGGCCACCAACTGCGGTGACGACGCAGTATCCAAACTCTGGGCCAACACATCCACAAACATAACATAGAAGTCAGCGAACCTTCCCTGCAGAATCTCGGCGAGCAAGACCAAACATGTGGATGCTTCTTCCATCCTGTCAGACCAGCCAAGCTTGGAAGCTATCACGGATGCGCACCTCAAAAGCTGAGGAGCCAGCCCCTCGAGCGGCCCAACTACGAGTTCTCTCAGATTATTTCTCTCTGCCACACCAGACGCCATGATCTGCAGTACTGTCGAGAAGCAAGCAAAGAGCGGTCGAAGCCGGCCAGAGCTATGGCTGGCTGCGAGGTTGGGATCATGCACAAGCACCTCCATATCAGCCAGGAACTTGGGCAGCAGGCCAAGGGAGAACTGCAGATTACCGAGCCAGTGCCACTGGAACTGCGAGAAACTGTCCAGGATGGTGCGGCAGTCGGCGTCGGCTAGGTCTGGGACGAAGAGCCAACCAAGGAGCAAGTCCACGATGTCGACGAATTGGGGGCGGAAGCAGTGGGGGAACTTGGCGGCGACCAGCGTGAGCAGGCCTAGCAGGCACCTGAGCACGGCGAGAGAGGTCCGGTCATCCTCGAGCACGTCGCGGCAGGCGGCCAGGAGCGGTGGCACGAAGCGCTCGACCGCGGGCACGTCCCCCGTGGCGAGGAGCTCCCGGAGCCCCTCGGCGACGAGCGCGGCCGAGGCGGGCTCCCCCAGGAGCGGCAGCGCCCAGGCGACGAAGCCGTCCGGCAGGCCCCCGGGCGCCTCGTGCGCGCACAGCACCGCGCTGAGCGCCGCGTAGGCCGCCACCGCGGCGCGCCGCACGGCGTAGGACCTGCGCGCAGGAAGGAAGAGGTGAGTACCTGGTGCAGATGCGCGGGCGGGGGAAGGGGAAGGGGAAGGGGGAGGAGGGGAAGGCTAGCTTACGCATCGTCGGCGAGGAGGACGGAGAGGGGCGGGGCGAGGAAGGGGGCGAGGGAGGGGAGGAGCGGGCGGTTGGGTGGGTGGAGGAGGGAGAGGCGGAGGGTGGAGAGGGCGGCGGCGCGGGAGGCGTCGTCGGAGGGGTGCGGGGGCTCGCCGGCGGCGGCGGAGAGCAGGGAGGCGAGGTGCTGCTGCAGCTGGTGGTGGGCGTAGGAGGGGTGAGGGTTTTGCATTGCCGCTCGCCGCCGGCAAGAGGAAACCAAACAGCGAAAGCCTGGCCGCCGGGGAGACCTGATAGAGAGAGAACTCCCGTTCAGCCGTATTCTCTTTCGAGTCGTCAGATTTACTTTCCTAGTTAACGACCGTCCGATCAATAGCTTGTGTTGCTAAGTTGAATTGGAGCTAGGTTGAATTATGTCAACAAAAAAAACCCGAGAAACTTCCCCTAATCGTTTTTCCAGGGTTTCTATATCGCCGCCTGAGTCCCGAAATCTTCGGTGATCAACGAGCTTGCGATCTCAATTTGACAACCCCGTCTGATAGCTCTCTCCGCCATGTGCCACACGCTTGCATTGCGGTCCCGTGTCAGGAAAGGCGGCAGAGGCCACTCCCTCGTCGAGCAATGTTGAAGCTGGTAAAGAGGTCGAGGTAGATCTTGCTTCGAGGACAAGTTTGAAGGACTGAGTTTGCACTGGGAAGAAGAACAAGAGGATCTCGACTTCTCAGAAGAGCTCGATGGTCTGAGTAAGGACTGAGATAGTTGGGGAGCTTCAAGGTCCACACCATTACGCCTTTTAGTGACGTGGCTTTGATCAAACAGATGAGGAACGCTTGGTCGTCTGCGCAAGATGTGACGTTCAAGGCTATGGAAGCTAATTTATTCTTAGTTCAATTTTAGTGCCTAGGAGATTGGAATAGGGTGATTGAAGGAGGGCCATGGATTTTCCGCAATGCACCTGTGTTGTTTGAGGAGTATGATGGTTTCACCAATGTGCACGAGTACAAATTGGATAAAACTCATGTATGGGCCCGTATATAGGGATTACTTGATGGTCTAATGAGGAAGAAGGAGTTAGCGGAGAAGGTGGCTAAAAAGGTTGTATCTCCTCCATGTTCAACATGATAGTGAATGAGGGGAGAATTAACTCGGCTAAGTATCTTAGTGGCCGTGTGTTCGTCGATGTAAATAAACCACTTGTTCAGTTTTGTGTCTTTGATGTTGAAGGAGAAGAAAAGATACTCGGTGTTATATGAGAAACTTCCAGATTTATGTTACTATTGTGGTCGTGTTGGCCATGTTTTGGAAGAGTTTGGATATGGCATTCGTGCGGTTAAGGATTGTGGATGGGGAGATTAGCTTCTTCGGTCTTTCGAGCCAGCACCAAGCCGAGGTGGTGGTGGACGTGGTAATGACCGAGGTGGGAGATCGGGTAGAGGACGAGGTAGAGGAGCTAGTGGAGTCCAAACTAAGGAGGAGGATGACATGGACTTAAGTCTAGAGGATCTGGATGATCCCAATAAACCCCCTCGAGGTGCTAGAAAACGTTGATACATGAGTGAGAGACTATGGTGGTCAGTGAAACAGATAGAGCTTTTGCAAATGCAAATAATGGTTGAACCAATTAGTTCTTCTCGTGATAGTAAACCCTAAACCCTAAAACCTAAATGGAACTATGGTGAACACAAAACCCCTCAGGCTAACTCGGGCAAGGGTGGAACTATGACAACAAGAGCATTGATGATAGAAAACGGGAATACTAATACATAAGACAAGATTTCAGTGACTACCCCTCAGAAGGTACAAGATAAGAGAAGGAGATATAAGGAATAATAAGTTGAAGATGATTTTGACGATGATATGTGATCGGGGGCCTCCTTGGAGGAGGACCGTCGGGAGCAATGATAGCCACATGTTGGAATTGCTGGGGAATGAAAACTTCTCGGGCAGTTTGTGCGCTTCAGGATGTTTGTGCCTGTAAGGGTACATTGCCCCTAAGTGTGTTTTTGGTAATTATTGACAATCCTCTATGGACTAATGTTTTCATTGTGTTTATATGAAGGAATATTCCATAGTTATTTCTTGAAGTCCATATGTTGGATTCAAGTGTGCATGCCATGAATATAATGTTATACCTTTGGTATTGGCATTAATGTCATCGATTTGAAGAGAAGAATATGATATGATCAAGAAGAAGAAATGAAGATGGAGTTCTTGTGTGGAACTCAAGTTAGCCATGCTCTAGCTTATGTGTTAAGCAATGAATGATCAAGATATTATGATAGAGCATGAAGAGATACAAGGTTGACCAAGACTAAGGGTGAAGATTGAATTCAAGTTGGTCAACACATGAAGCATAAAGATTGTACCGCTTCCGATCATGTGATCTTGTGGGAGGTAAGCCTTGTCAATTATGCTTCATGAGCTAACCCACTATATATGTGCAGTTGTGTTGTCTATCTGGGTTTGGTATCTTGCCATGGGTATGCATCAAGAGTATGATGTCATATAGCCCATGAGAGGATGGCATCAAGTTTTGGATGCCATCAAGGTTGAGAAGGGAAAGTTTAAGATGAGCATATCGAAGATATCATGCTTGAAGCTTGCGGTCCATTTGGTGATAATAGACATGTGAAGATGTGCCCCAATGAAGCTATCCCATCATGGTGTACGGAGGAGCAATTGTGAGTCTTCACAAAGCAACAATGATCAAGTGTGGCATTCCCGGTTGAGGGAGCTTGAAGCGTTATCATCAAAATCAAGCGGGATGCGCGCAAGACAAAGGTATGGCCTTGCTAGGTTTTCCTTTTACCGGTCTCAAGGTGGTTTTTGGCAGACCGGGTTATAGGATAGATAGTCGCACTATCAAGAGGGGCTTTCGGTTGAGTAACTTGATCGCATCATCTTAAATAGCTCAATCCTTTGCATACTTTGCATCCCTATATTCTTGTTGCTTCTTGGTGTTTATCTGTGTGGGGTTCTTGATCTTGTTGCTAGCTTTTCAACAAGCCCAAGTTCATCGAAAACGGAATTCGTATGCATCTTCTATTGCCTTTTTCGAGTTTGGACGTCTTTACCGTTTCTTCACGTTGGGAGGCTCCCTCTCTAAAATCGTCTAAAAATATTCTGTGAGGAGTCTCAATATTTAGTCGTTATCTTTTCAACAAAATTGGTTTCATCTCAATCGGAGTTCGGGAACTTTGTCGAAGTTAAGTTCTTTCGAGAAAACTGCGTTTGAGGGGTTCTGGCAATTTCGACGCTGAAACCGGTGGTGTTGGCTCTCCTGCCGGAATATCTCTGCGAGCCAAAATGGTTCCTGTTTTGCCGGAACACGTACCAGTACGTTGTTCCGGCAAAACCGTTTTTGTTCTGGTGAGCCAGTCTCGTTTCGACGAGGGAACCGGCATGCCGGTTTCAGAACCGGTCCAGCCTTGTGTGTTGGAGATTACCGGTTTCGATCAGCTGGATTGCTCTCCGGACCATTCCGGCTTGTGAACCGGTAGTGCCAGTTTCACCGCCGGTATGGGTCGCACGTATTCCCCAAACAACTAGTTTCCCCTCTTGGACTATAAATAATCCTTCTTCCTCCTTGAGGAGGTAAGGTCAACCATTATATTTGCTCTCTCTCTCTCTCCTACTCCATTGTTGAACCTCAAAAGCTTGCTTCCTCACTGATGTGGGCATTACCCTTTGGGTAACTGACATTAGACTACCTCCTCCGGCCCAACTAGGGGCCCATGAAGATTGCCCAGCAGCCAAGGTGGGCCCATACGTCGGTTCCAGCAAATAGACCTACCAGAAAATGGATTCTCGATGAACAAGGCAAGAAGATACCGTAAAAGGAAAGACTAGAATAGATCTCATTGTAACCTAGTCGAGTTTGTACAAGACTCTCGGGACCTGGCATGCTATCTAAAGGCCAGGAGAGGGTCTGCCGAGAAACAACTTCAGTACGCATAACCACCGCAAATTAGAGCTAGAAACCTAGAATCCTTGCCTCTCGGCGAGACAACCAACGGAGCATATCGGCTACCATATTGTAACCCGTTATATTCAATAATCAAGATCAGACAAGCAAGAAGTAAGGGTTTTACCTCATCGAGGGCCCCCGAACTTGGGTAAATCTATCTCCCCGTTTTTTTGGTATCCGATGTCTCGTGCTAGCCTGTAGGATTCCATCAACCCTAAGCCCCTCATGGTGGGCATTGCCGAGGAGCACCCTCGACAATAGGCGCCGTCTGTGGGGAACCTGCTAGTACAAGGCACTTCATCGGCTGATCCGGTCGTGTCTACCACGACTCCACCAGCATCGCTGACACCATCGTCGGCTCCTTCATCGCCAAGCTCGGGGAACTCGATTCGTTTCGGGTCCTTTGAGTTTACTCCGCATACCGACTCGCCGCGTTCGGCTTTCGTAGGCCTACGCGGCGGATTAGATATGACGTTCGGGAGCGTTCACTACTGCGTCGATGTTGAAGGCATCTTTCGGCTGCCTGACCCGTTCGCCCCTAGCACGTCAAGAACTGCGGCTTCATCGACTGTTGCATCAACCGCTTCATCCCCAATCACAATCGATCTATCGGCTACATTGTCATCATCGACTCCAACATCTTCGCCATTGACATCTTCACGTCGTTCTACATCATCTATGTCCGTTGGATCTGACGATTCTGCATCATCGGATGTGACGTTGTGCTATTGTCTCAACTGCGACACTAGGCACGGGCTAGGCTCGGATGCCACGCCTTCCGTCTGCAGCGCCAAGTACTCCTTCGACAAAGAAAGTATCGACAACATCGCCAGGGAAGCCACCTGGAGAGTGGCGCATCACCAAACTTATGCTATCCTCAACTCTATTAACGGAGGTGAACCCTCCGAAGGTGAACGTACCCCACACGTCAATCGTGGTGGGCACCGCAACATCGAAACCAGCGCCAGCAACGGTGATAGTGCTTACACCATCACCGAGGAAGAGTGGGAGATTGCTCGCAATGTTGTAGCCAATTACACACGAGTTCCCTCTGGAGTTTCGGCAGGAACCCTCAACGCGTATCACAGTATTTTGGAGAGGAATCGGGTTCGATTAGAAAATGAACCAGCTGACCTTGATCAATGTCGGCAGGCAGGCGATCAATCAAGCAAACGATGAAGGGTGTTGCCCTCGCATAGAAGCGCGTCTCGCAGCAACCAAGGCTCGGGGAGGTTTCGGCCACGAATTCCTCGTCTTTCAGAAGCCGACGCAAGGGAGATCACTTCGAATCTCTCCAACTCTTTTATGACTATGGACACCGCGGGCATGGTTAGGCCAAAAACTGTCGAAGGGCAACAGCTAATCTCGTAGCTTATTTGATCAACCACCAGCCAACACCCAACGATCCAATGGCGCAAGCTCATCGTGGCGCTTTGGAAAGCCTCACGATACTTGGAGATAAACTCACCCCTAGGAAGGAGAAAAATTCGCATCAAGGCAGTGGATCTAAGCATCGTTCGAAAGATGCCCGCGACGATATTACACAGAGTAAGATCGACAAATCTTGTCGTCGGCGTGCTGAAAGGGAAGGCTATGATAGTGACGATTCCGAAGAAACCCAGGAGTACGATGGTGAGCTTCGAGGTGGCGATTGTCTAAGCCACAAGATTCGGGAGGCGATGCCACCGAAAAGATTCAAGCCTACTCCCGCTGATGCTGCCAAGTACGATGGTTAGCAGGAGCCAAGGTCCCGGATAGACGATTATCTGCAAACCGTGATCTTACACAAGGGAAACCAAGTTGCGGCAATGCAATGTCTGCAACTCTACCTGAAAGATTCGGCACGAGCATGGTTGAGAGGTCTGCTGAAGGGATCCATTAGGTCCTAGGAAGATCTGGTCGATGCTTTTGTCAAGAATTTCCAGGCCACATAGAAGAGGCTCATTGGAATCAAAGAATTGCGCCATTGCTAGCAGAAACCGAAGGAATCAATGCGCGCATACATTGGATGTTTTACTAAGCTTTTAAATGTTGCCGAAGATGTTTCCGTTGACAGGGCGATCGATGCATTCAGTGATGGCATCCAATGAGAATCCTACATTGAAGAACTTGGCCGAAAGAAGCCGAAGACTATTACCAAGCTTATGGAGATTGCCAATAGTTGGGATGATGGAGAAGACCACGTGTAGAAGCCACGCCCGCGCAGTGATGATGAAGGCGATGATCGGAAGCATGACTCGGGTCAATAAATTCTAGAAAGGATAAATTCTGATGAAAATAAATTAATCGTAGATCTTTTCGAAGTATCATTGCCGGAACTGTTTCCGACATGACGCTTGGGAGCTACTGTGACACTTTACTTGAAATTCCTCATGTTAGTTCACTCAAAGTATCAAGGTGCAAATTAGGTTTGGTTTCCGGCTAGATACTTGGGGGCTACTGGGAGAATGGTTTACCTTGCGCTTGCAGAGAAGGTTGTCAAGAAACTCGCATGTCTTTGTCTTGTATTTCTCAATCTCGTAGTATTGAGCATCAGATTTGCTCCATGCATTCTCCAGCATGGAATTTAGCAGGTCCTGCTCGAGTTCCCACTTTTCCGCCTCGGTAAGCTTGTGGAAAAACTTGGTGGCATACGCCTTTGGCATGGCATGGATGTCAGAGGGATCTTCAAGATCCGCAGGAAATACGATGGCATCATCAGCCAGAGCTTCAGCCTTGTCTGCAGAGATCACCTCCGCCTCCTCTTTCTCCTTGGCCTCCTTAGCGGCAGCTCGTTTGTTTCTGGAGCAGCTCCCATCCTTTTGCCCACTGCTGATAGGAATTATTTCCTTCTGAGCTTGTTCTCCGGTGGCAGGGCTAGCGGATGGCTAAGGTTTGGTCGGAGTTTTCTGAGAAGCTGCGGTAGAGGTACTGGGCGGAATCACAGGGGTGTTGGGGCCAATGACCGGAGAAGTCTTCAGAAAAATAGTGATCGTCTTTTGGGTTGTACCCCGATAAGTTACGACCTTCTGGCTTTTGATCCAAGTAACAAAGAAAAGTAAACAATAGTTCATCCTTAAAAATATGAAGAGATTCATATTCTGGAACTTACGTAGCTCCTGGAAGTCTAGGTCGGGTTCCTCTTCCGGCGGTCGCGAGCATCTTGATGCGATCGCGTTCCGCACACTTGGAGTCAAAGCGTCACGCGACGGAGGTCAGAGCGGTCTTGGCCTTTTTGGCAGAGCCCTCAGCGCTGGTTCCGACGTCGGGTCCGGAGGATTTGCTCTTCTTCTTCCTCCTCCTCTTCCTCCGGAGCTTCTTCCGTCTTCCCAGAGTCAGCGACGGGAGTGCGGAATATCACTCTGAAATCTTCCTCCGCCAAAGTGTTGAGCTGGAAAAGAAGTATTGAAAAGTTAGATATATGAAGTTAAGAAATGCAAGGCCAAATAGCAAAATGACTAAGTGTAAACTTACTGGAGGGCAAGTGTTGTTGATTGATACGTCCAAAACGTATCTACTTTCCCGAACACTTTTGCTATTGTTTTGCCTCTAATTTGTGTATTTTGGATACAACTAACACGGACTAACGCTGTTTTCAGAGAATTGCTCTGTGTCTCGTTTTTGTGCAGAAATCCAACTTTCAGGAAAAACCTCGGAATTTATACAGAAGGCCCTATTTTCCCAGAATATTGGCGGAGCCAGAAGGGCAAGCCAGGTGGGGGCACGAGGGCCCCACACACTAGGCCGGCGCGGCCCTAGTGTGTGGCGGCCTCGGCTGGCCCCCGACGCCCTCCTTCGGACTACTTATCGCCCTCGACCTAAAAACGCACGAAGAGAAGTCGAAGTCGCCAGAAACCCTCCAGAGAGCCGCCACATCGCGAAACTCCGTCTCGGGAGCAGTCTCCGTTCGGCACTCCGCCGGACGGGGAATTGGAGGAGATCATCGCCGCCATCACCACCAACACCTCTCCATCGACCAGCCATGTTTCCCCCATCCATGTGTGAGTAATTCCCCCGCTGTAGGCTGAAGGGGATGGTAGGGATTGGATGAGATTGGTCATGTAATAGTCATAAGATTGTTAGGGCATAGTGCCTAGTATCCGTAGATGTCACTTTTATGATATTGTTGCAACTTGTTATGCTTAATGCTTGTCACTAGGGCCCGAGTGCCATGATCTCAGATCTGAACATGTTATTGATTCATGAAGATATTCGTTGTTTATGATCTTACAAGTTGTATACACACGTCGTTGTCCGGAACCAATGGCCCCGAAGTGAGAAATCGGGACAACCGGAGGGAATGGTAGTGATGTGAGGATCACATGTGTTCACGGAGTGTTAATGCTTTGCTCTGGTACTCTATTAAAAGGAGTACCTTAATTTCTAGTAGTTTCCCTAGAGGCCCGGCTGCCACCGGCTGGTAGGACAAAAGATGTTGTGCAAGTTGGATACCGTTTTATTATTATCTGCAAATGCCCCTGCTTTGATTGTTATATGAGTTTCTCTCATCCATGCAACGCCCGTTAATCCGTCCTGTGCCTACAGTATTTTAATCTGCTGTTTACTATAAACGCTACTGCTGTCTTTATTTCACCGCGTGTTATTTCACTATTCCTCTTGCTATAAAGCTGTTACTACGATAAACTCTTGAGCAAGTCTGTTTCAGGTGCAGCTGAATTGACAACTCCGCTAAGGCTTACAAGTATTCTTTGTCTCCCCTTGTGTCGAATCAATAAATTGGGTAATACTTCCCTCGAAGGCTGTTGCGATCCCCTATACTTGTGGGTCATCAAGACTATTTTCTGGCGCCGTTGCGGAGAGCATAGCTTTAAAGTTCACTTGGATTGATATTGTTCGCTGCAAAGTCTCCATCATGGGTAAACCTCGCGATACTAAGATCGCCATATTACCATCCACTACAAGAAAAGGTACAACTCTTAGTACCTCTGCTGCTCTTGATTCACCATCTGTGATAAGTAAACTTGTTTCACCACCACAAGCTTCAAATGCTGGTACTTCTGCTGAATCTGAAAATTCCTCTTATAATTGTGATGATGCTTCTGCTGTGCTTGATAATGATGGTTCGTTAGGATCTTTTCTAGATGCTACAATTGCTAGGTCTAGGCAAATTGAAAATACTGAAACTCCTAATGAAAATGCTGCTACACCTGTTAATTCACCTGAGTCTGTTGAATATTCTAGTGATGATCTTGATGAAGATTATGTGGAACTTGATGATGATTTTATTGAAAAATGCAATGCTACTACTGATGCAAGAAAAATTAAAAAGTTGCTTGCAGAACATGCTGTTAGATATAAACTGTCTCCCGATCCTAAATTTGCCACATCTCCTATAAACATTAAGGATAAAGATTATGATTTTTCTCTTGATCTATCTCATATAGCTATTGTTGAGAAAACCCCCTTTTGTGGTACTGAAAAAGAAAGTGTTGTTGAACACATGATTGAGTTATCTACTCTGAGTAGCTTGTTTTCTGATGATGTCAAGATGCGTACTTATTTTGTCGCTAAAATTTTTCCTTTCTCATTAAAGGATGATGCTAAAACTTGGTATAATAATTTGCCTCCTGGTTCTATTAGAAGTCCAATTGACTTGCGTGATGTTTTCTTTAAAATACCTGCTAGCGCTCAACATATTGCTTTGCAGAGAATTTATAATTTTGACCAGGAAGATGGAGAGAAATTGCACGAGGCTTGGGCGAGATTTTGCTCTCTTATTAGAGCTCGGCCTGATCATGATTTGGAAAAGCATGATTTACTTGATATATTTTATAGTGGACTAACCATTGAGTCTAGGGCATACCTGGATAGTTGTGCTGGTTGTGTTTTCAGAAAAAGAACTCCAGACGCGAAGAATTATTGGCTAAAATAGGCCGGAATCATGATGATTGGTCTACACCTGAACCAACCCCAACACCGATATTGAAGAAGAGGGGTATGATTAAATTAAATGATGAAGATATGAGGGAAGCCAAGAAGTCTCTTAAAGAGAAGGGTATTAAACCTGAAGAAGTGAAGAATTTACCTCCTATAGAAGATTTATGTAAGATAACTCCCCCTTCATCCATGATTGAGGTACACTCTCTTCAACGCTTTACTAGGGAAGATATTCCGTATTCAAAACCTCCTGCTCAATGCTTAGATGAGTTTGATAATTATATTGTTAAGCAAGAAAACTTTAATATGAGTAGAGAATCATTTAATGGAAAATTCTCGAGCTATTAGTGAATTGCATGATATTGTGGAGAGAACCTCCAATGATGTTAAGATACTTGTTAAACATTTTCATATGGTTCAAACTCAAATTGATCAACTCACTAAAGTGCAAAATGACTTGTTGGGAAATAATTCTAAAGAAAAACATGCTTATGAAGTAACAACTAGAGGTGGTGTTTCTACCCAGGATCCTCTATATCCTGAAGGGCATCCCAAAAGAGTTGAACAAGATTCTCAACTAACTAAAACTAGTGCTCCATCTAAGAAAAAGAAAAAGAAACATAAGAATGTTGTAGAATCCTCTAAACCTGTTAATGATCCTAATAGTATTTCTATTTCGATGCTAAAACTGAAAGTGGTAATGAACATGATAAAGATAATGATAAGGATGATACTCTGATAAAGACGAGGTTGAAGAAGAACCTGAAAAGCATGCTAAAAATAAAAAGTACACTAAAGAAGATTTTATTGCTGAGAAACATGGTAATGAAAGAGAACCTTGGGTTCAAAAGCAAATGCCTTTTCCTGCTAAGAAACTAAAATCAAAGGAGGAGGAACATTATAATAAATTTTGTGATTGGATGAAACCTTTATTTTTGCAAATCCCTTTGACTGATGCTATTAAATTGCCTCCTTATTCAAAGTATATGAAAGATATTGTCTCTAACAAAAGGAAAATTCCAAATGAGGAGATTTCCACTATGCTCGCTAATTACTCCTTCAATGGTAAGATTCCAAAGAAGCTTGGAGACCCAGGTATACCGACTATTCCTTGTTCCATCAAGAATAATTATGTTAGAACTGCTCTATGTGATTTGGGAGCAGGAGTTAGTGTAATGCCCTTTTCTCTTTATAAGAGACTTGATTTAGATAAGTTGATACCAACTGATATATCTTTGCAAATGGCTGATAAATCTACTGCTATTCCTGTTGGTGTATGTGAAAATGTTCATGTTCAAGTTACTCAACATTGCTTGATATTAACTGATTTTGTTGTGTTGGAAATGCCCGAAGATGATAATATGTCCATTATTCTTGGAAGACCCTTTCTTAATACTGCAGGGGCTGTTATTGATTGCAATAAAGGAAAAGTCACTTTCAATGTTGATGACAAGGAACATACTATTTTCCCAAGAGGATTGATAAAGTATATGGAGTTAATACAATTTTTAATGTGAAAACTATCAAAGTGGGATCCATTGATTGTCCTATATATGAGCCTAAAGAAGAATATCAAACTCTTGTGATTGGATCCATATCAATTCAATATAAGGTAACATGATTGATTTGAGGTTTATTTCTTCTTATGTCATATAAAATTTATTTGGTAGCAAGACTTGATCAACCTTGTTAACAAGTATATTTTAATGCATAAGAGAGCTAAACAACATTTCTTTCTTTCTTTCTCCCTCCATTTGTTTTACTTGCTGTAGCACCTTTTGTTTTGCAATATGCTTTAGTTGTTTAAGATTTTGGAAATCATTTTCCTGCGCAGTAATAATTAATTTAACACCCAGAAATGTGCATTTTTCGAAGTTCTCAAAAATTTACAAAAATTATAATGGTAGTCCTATTTTTCGAAAAGGCACCTGGGAGCACCTGGGGCTGACCAGTGGGGCACCCCAGGGTGGCACCTGATATGTCTCCAACGTATCGATAATTTCTTATGTTCCATGCTACATTATTGATGATATCTACATGTTTTATACACATTATATGTCGTATTTACGCATTTTCTGGAACTAACCTATTAACAAGATGCCGAAGAGCCAGTTGTTGTTTCTGCTGTTTTTGGTTTCAAATCCTAGTAAGGAAATATTCTCGGAATTGGACGAAATCAACGCCCGGGTCCTATTTTTGCACGAAGCTTCAGAAGACCGAAGAGGGAAGGAGCTGGGCCACGAGGCGCCGCCACACTAGGGCGCAGCCCAGCCCTGGTCGCGCCGACCTAGCGTGTGGGGCCCTCGTGTGGCCCCCTGTGTTGCCCTTTCGCCTACTTAAAGCCTCGTCGCGAAACCCCGACCGAGAGCCACGATACGGAAAACCTTCCAGACGCCGCCGCGAATCCCATCTCGGGGGATTCAGGAGATCGCCTCCGCACCTGGAGAGGGGATTCATCTCCGGAGGACTCTTCATCGCCATGATCGCCTCGGAGTGATGAGTGAGTAGTTCACCCCTGGACTATGGGTCCATAGCAGTAGCTAGATGGTCGTCTTCTCCTTATGTGCTTCATTGTTGGATCTTGTGAGCTGCCTAACATGATCAAGATCATCTATCTGTAATACTATATGTTGTGTTTGTCGGGATCCGATGGATAGAGAATACTATATTATGGTGATTATCAATCTATTGTTTATGTGTTGTTTATGATCTTGCATGCTCTCCGTTATTAGTAGGGGCTCTGGCCAAGTTTTTGCTCTTAACTCCAAGAGGGAGTATTTATGCTCGATAGTGGGTTCATGCCTCCATTAAATCTGGGACGTGACAGAAGGTTCTAAGGTTGTGGATGTGCTGTTGCCACTAGGGATAAAACATTGATGCTATGTCTAAGGATGTAGTTGTTGATTACATTACGCACCATACTTAATGCAATTGTCTGTTGCTTGCAACTTAATACCGAAAGGGGTTCGGATGATAACCTGAAGGTGGACTTTTTAGGCATAGATGCAGTTGGATGGCGGTCTATGTACTTTGTCGTAATGCCCTGATTAAATCTCACTATATTTATCATATCATGTATATGCATTGTTATGCCCTTTTCTATTTGTCAATTGCCCGATTGTAATTTGTTCACCCAACATGCTTTTATCTTATGGGAGAGACACCTCTAGTGAACTGTGGACCCCGGTCCTATTCTTTACATCGCATACAATCTACTGCAATACTTGTTTTACTGTTTTCTTGCAAACAATCATCTTCCACACAATACGGTTAATCCTTTGTTACAGCAAGCAGGTGAGATTGACAACCTCACTGTTTCGTTGGGGCAAAGTACTTTGGTTGTGTTGTGGGTTCCACGTTGGCGGAATCCCTGGTGTTGCGCCGCATCACATTTCGCCACCATCAACCTTCAACGTGCTTCTTGGCTCCTCCTGGTTCGATAAACCTTGGTTTCTTTAGAGGGAAAACTTGCTGTTTTGCGCATCATACCTTCCTCTTGGGGTTCCCAACGAACGTGTGAGTTACACGCCATCAAGCTCTTTTTTCGCGCCGTTGTCGGGAGATCAAGACACGCTGCAAGGGGAGTCTCCACTTCTCAATCACTTTACTTTGTTTTTGTCTTGCTTTATTTTATTTACTACTTTGTTTGCTGCACCTAAACAAAACACACAAAAATTAGTTGCTAGTTTTACTTTATTTATTGTCTTGCTCTCTATATCAAAAACACAAAAAAATTAGTTACTTGCATTTATTTTATTATCATGACTAGTCCTGTAGTTGTTGCTCTATCACCTGAGGAATCGATCTTTACCTTTAAACAAGGGGGTGAGGAGAGTTTTGAGAAATCTTGGTCTAGAATTTTTGATTCTTATAGTAGAACTGGACCTAAAATGCCTCTAAGTTTGCTTCTTAGTAACTTTTATTTTGGGCTTATTCTTCGTTATAGATATGCCTTAGATGCTGTAGTAGGAGGAGATTTCCTCCATTGTGATGGAGATCAAGCTTTTAATGCCATAAAAAAATTAGTCACATCGTCTAGCTCTGCTAGTAACTTTGATTTATCTCTTGCTAGCATTCTTAATAGATTGAACACTCTCGAAACGAATATATCTTGTTTAAAAGAAGGGTACAACCATATTCGCGAATTTTATGATTATGTTCCATTAAGCTTTGAACCTTCAATGTGGGTGCCTACTATAAAAGTTACCATTGGTGGTGAAATTTTTTATGCCCGCTGTGATATTATGTCTGAATTCTGCCTTATGCCTAGAAGCATTTATGAATCTTTGCCACTTTGGGAACTTACTGAAGGAGGAGAAGGAATAACTCTTACTGATAATTCTGTTATAATTCCTAAGGGAATAGCTGAAGGTGTTTTCACAACCTTTCTTGGAAGAACGGTATCCACTGATTATCTTGTTGTTGAATGTGTAGGGACAGGACAAATTACGCTTGGAAGATCCCTGCTGAAACTCATGGGAGCAATCATAGATATGGGGAAGGGCACTCTAAATTTTACCTCTACACCAGGATGCGTTCATGTATTCCCTAAACCAAAAAGTAAGAAGAGTAGGCTCAAAGCCTCTGGTAAGAATGTTGATGCTCCATCTCTTGATGTTACTTGATTCACACTTTCTGCGCCTAGCTGAAAGGCGTTAAAAAAAGCGCTTATGGGAGACAACCCATTGTTTTTACTACAGTACTTTGTTTTATATTTGAGTCTTGGAAGTTGTTTACTAATGTAGCAACCTCTCCTTATCATGTTTTTGTGCCAAGTAAAGTTTCTATGTTAAAGTTGATGTTATATTTGGGATCGCTGCGCAGAAACAGCATTGCTGTCTGTCACGAATTCTGGCACAAGTCTCTGTAGAAAATTTTAAAAAATCTTCCAATTTACGAGCGTGATCCTCAGATATGTACGCAACTTTCATTAGTTTTGAGTTTTTCCATTTGAGCAAGTCTGGTGCCATTTTAAAATTCGTCTTTACGGACTGTTCTGTTTTTGACAGATTCTGCCTTTTATTTTGCATTGCCGTATTTGCTATGTCGGATGAATTTCTTTGATCCATTAATGTCCAGTAGCTTTATGCAATGTCCAGAAGTGTAAAGAATGATTGTGCCACCTCTTAACATGTAAACTTTTATTGTGCACTAACCCTCTAATGAGTTTGCTTGAAGTTTGGTGTGAAGGAAGTTTTCAAGGGTCAAGAGAGGAGTATGATATACTATGATCAAGAGGAGTGAAAGCTCTAAGCTTGGGGATGCCCCCGTGGTTCATCCCTGCATATTTTAAGAAGACTCAAGCGTCTAAGCTTGGGATGCCCAAGGCATCCCCTTCTTCATCGACAACATCATCGGGTTCCTCCCCGAAACTATATTTTTATTCATCACATCTTGTGTTCTTTACTTGGAGCGTCGGTTTGTTTTTGTTTTTGTTTTTGTTTGAATAAAATGGATCCTAGCATTCACTTTGTGGGAGAGAGACACGCTCCGCTGTTGCATATGGACAAATATGTCCTTAGGCTTTACTCATAATGTTCAAGGCGAAGTTTCTTCTTCGTTAAATTGTTATATGGTTGGAATTGGAAAATGCTACATGTAGTAATTCTAAAATGTCTTGGATAATGTGATACTTTGCAATTGTTGTGCTCATGTTTAAGCTCTTGCATCATATACTTTGCACCCATTAATGAAGAAATACATAGAGCTTGCTAAAATTTGGTTTGCATATTTGGTCTCTCTAAGGTCTAGATAATTCTAGTATTGAGTTTTGAACAACAAGGAAGACGGTGTAGAGTCTTATAATGTTTACAATATGTCTTTTATGTGAGTTTTGCGGCACCGGTTCATCCTTGAGTTTGCTTCAAATAACCTTGCTAGCCTAAACCTTGTATCGAGAGGGAATACTTCTCATGCATCCAAAATCCTTGAGCCAACCACTATGCCATTTGTGTCCACCATACCTACCTACTACATGGTATTTCTCCGCCATTCCAAAGTAAATTGCTTGAGTGCTACCTTTAAAATTCCATCATTCACCTTTGCAATATATAGCTCATGGGACAAAATAGCCTTAAAAACTATTAATTGTAGTATTGAATATGTACTTATGCACTTTATCTCTTATTAAGTTGCTTGTTGTGCGATAACCATGCTTCTGGGGACGCCATCAACTCTTTGTTGAATATCATGTGAGTTGCTATGCATGTCCGTCTTGTCTGAAGTAAGAGAGATCTACCACCTTAATGGTTGGAGCATGCATATTGTTAGATAGAACATTGGGCCGCTAACTAAAGCCATGAATCATGGTGGAAGTTTCAGTTTGGACATATATCCTCAATCTCATATGAGAATAATAATTGTTGCTACATGCTTATGCATTAAAGAGGAGTCCATTATCTGTTGTCCATGTTGTCCCGGTATGGATGTCTAAGTTGAGAATAATCAAAAGCGAGAAATCCAAAATGCGAGCTTTCTCCTTAGACCTTTGTACAGGCGGCATGGAGGTACCCCTTTGTGATACTTGGTTGAAACATGTGTATTGCGAAGATCCGGTAGTCCAAGCTAAGTAGGACAAGTTGCGGGCACTATTAGTATACTATGCATGAGGCTTGCAACTTGTAAGATATAATTTACATAACTCATATGCTTTATTACTACCGTTGACAAAATTGTTTCATGTTTTCAAAATAAAAGCTCTAGCACAAATACAGCAATCGATGCTTTCCTCTTTGAAGGACCTTTCTTTTACTTTTGTTGTTGAGTCAGTTCACCTATCTCTCTCCACCTTAAGAAGCAAACACTTGTGTGAACTGTG
Organism: Lolium multiflorum; assembly: GCA_030979885.1. Taxonomy (NCBI): domain Eukaryota; kingdom Viridiplantae; phylum Streptophyta; class Magnoliopsida; order Poales; family Poaceae; genus Lolium; species Lolium multiflorum. The sequence continues at coordinate 81,963,971 of CM061750.1, forward strand.
CATTGATTCCTACATACTTGCATATTGCACTTGTTATATTATTCTATATTGACACTATCCATGAGATATACATGTTATAAGTTGAAAGCAACCGCTGAAACTTAATCTTCCTTTGTGTTGCTTCAATACCTTTACTTTGATTTATTGCCTTATGAGTTAACTCTTATGCAAGACTTATTGATGCTTGTCTTGAAGTACTATTCATGAAAAGTCTTTGCTTTATGATTCATTTGTTTACTCATGTCATTACCATTGTTTTGATCGCTGCATTCATTACATATGTTTACAATAGTATGATCAAGATTATGATGGCATGACACTTCAGAAATTATCTTTGTTATCGTTTTACCTGCTCGGAACGAGCAGAACTAAGCTTGGGGATGCTGATACGTCTCCAACGTATCGATAATTTCTTATGTTCCATGCTACATTATTGATGATATCTACATGTTTTATACACATTATATGTCGTATTTACGCATTTTCGGAACTAACCTATTAACAAGATGCCGAAGAGCCAGTTGTTGTTTTCACTGTTTTTGGTTTCAGAAATCCTAGTAAGGAAATATTCTCGGAATTGGACGAAATCAACGCCAGGGTCCTATTTTTGCACGAAGCTTCCGAAGACCGAAGAGGGAAGGAAGTGGGGCCACGAGGCGCCGACACACTAGGGCGGCGCGGACCAGGCCCTGGCCGCGCCGACCTAGCGTGTGGGGCCCTTGTGTGGCCCCCGCGTTGCCCTTTCGCCTACTTAAAGCCTCCGTCGCGAAACCCCAGTCCGAGAGCCACGATACGGAAAACCTTCCGAGACGCCGCCGCATCCCATCTCGGGGATTCGGAGATTGCCTCCGGCACCCTGCGGAGAGGAGATTCATCTCCCGAGGACTCTTCATCGCCATGATCGCCTCCGGGAGTGATGAGTGAGTAGTTCACCCTGGACTATGGGTCCATAGCAGTAGCTAGATGGTCGTCTTCTCCTTATGTGCTTCATTGTTGGATCTTGTGAGCTGCCTAACATGATCAAGATCATCTATCTGTAATACTATATGTTGTGTTTGTCGGGATCCGATGGATAGAGAATACTATGTTATGGTGATTATCAATCTATTGTTTATGTGTTGTTTATGATCTTGCATGCTCTCCATTATTAGTAGAGGCTCTGGCCAAGTTTTTGCCCTTAACTCGAAGAGGGAGTATTTATGCTCGATAGTGGGTTCATGCCTCCATTAAATCTGGGATCGTGACAGAAGGTTCTAAGGTTGTGGATGTTCTGTTGCCACTAGGGATAAAACATTGATGCTATGTCTAAGGATGTAGTTGTTGATTACATTACGCACCATACTTAATGCAATTGTCTGTTGCTTGCAACTTAATACTGAAAGGGGTTCGGATGATAACCTGAAGGTGGACTTTTTAGGCATAGATGCATTGGATGGCGGTCTATGTACTTTGTCGTAATGCCCGATTAAATCTCACTATATTTATCATATCATGTATATGCATTGTTATGCCCTTTTCTATTTGTCAATTGCCCGATTGTAATTTGTTCACCCAACATGCTTTTATCTTATGGGAGAGACACCTCTAGTGAACTGTGGACCCCGGTCCTATTCTTTACATCGCATACAATCTACTGCAATACTTGTTTTACTGTTTTCTTGCAAACAATCATCTTCCACACAATACGGTTAATCCTTTGTTACAGCAAGCCGGTGAGATTGACAACATCACTGTTTCGTTGGGGCAAAGTACTTTGGTTGTGTTGTGCGGTTCCACGTTGGCCGGAATCCTGGTGTTGCGCCGCATCACATTTCGCCACCATCAACCTTCAACGTGCTTCTTGGCTCCTCCTGGTTCGATAAACCTTGGTTTCTTTCGAGGGAAAACTTGCTGCAGTGCGCATCATACCTTCCTCTTGGGGTTCCCAACGAACGTGTGAGTTACACGCCATCAGCACCCCACAGGCCGGCGCGGCCAGCAAGGGGGGGCGCGCCACCCTGGTGTGTGGGTCCCCCTTTGCCCCACTTCAGCATCTCTTCCTCCCACACTCTTATCTCTCCCGAAAAAACTCGCACCAGGTTCCTCTCACTCGCGTTTCTGGTCAAGAACTCGCGATTTCTCGATCTCTTTGCTCCGCCCAGATTTCTGTCTGAAATTTGGCACATTTGCTCCTTGGTATGTGACTCCTTTGATTGTCCAATTAGAATTTTGTTTGGTTGAGTATATCTTGAATATTTTGCTGCTGTAGATAACATGTTTAGTGAGCTTGCATGCTTGTTCTAAGTGGTAGAAACTAGTTTTGATGCTTGTTTAGTACTCTAGCAAGTTCCTATAGTAGTTCCCCTCAATTATATACCTTGAAATCAAATTTTATAATGATTGTTGAAAAATTTCAGAAAATGGAAGGAAGTAGGCACCAACTAAACCAACAAGAATTGGAGGTGCAACAAGTCATGAGAGTTCACCGCGAAGAGGGAGTATACCCCTCTTATTACCCATGCACGGATTTTATGCGGAATGCAGGAATCCTGCAAGATGTTTAAACACTGATTTCCAATGCAGGGTTGGAAGGTTTTACTGTTGGTGAACCTCACCAATATGCTAAACTAACGGTGTCGGTTGTGCAGGATTTCGAATTTCATCGGTCTCAAACTAACCCCATGGTCCAGGTACAAGATTTATAACAAAACTATCAACTTGCCTTTCAGTGATTTTTGTGCAGCAATTAGAGTGCCGTAGTGGGGATCCTGCGAGAAGGTCAGGGGAACGCCGGAGCTCTCGAATCTTTATACAATGATTTGTAATGGGAGGAGCTTCTCCGATGATGGTGGAAAGGGTGGTCGATCACAGAAAATGAGCTAAACGCATACATAGAAAGGGAAGGCCATCGTGCAAGGGAAGGCATGGAGGAGGCCGAGGAGCACCCCGACTCTTCATCCGATGCAGCGAGCTCCTCATATCAACATTATGGTCATGTGGAACCTCCACGACATTCTTCTGCGCAGGGGCCCTATTATCACTTCATGTATGATCCACCGGCGTGGAACTCCGACCCTCGTTGGGAATGAACTCCACTTAGGCCAAAAGCCTAAGCTTGGGGGGAGGTATACCGGCATCACTCATTCTTTGCATATTATGGTTGCTGGATACTTGTACATACTTGTTTAATTTCTTAGAGTGGTTTTCTAATGAGAAGGAGATGATATTTGGGGAAGTGCTGTCCAAAAACAGATTCTGGGCTGTTACCAAAAAAATCGTACGCACAGCCAGAACGTTATTTTGAGTTGCCAATTTTTTAGCATGTTCCCCAGGTTGTTATCTAACTTTCATTAGTTGAACACTTTTTGAGCTGAGCAATGGAAGATTTTTGTTAATTTCGATTTCTGTACTGCTGTCAGGTTTGGCAGATTTCTGTCATCCTGCTTTTCTGTTTCTGTTAGTTTGCATTCTTTTGTTTTCACTTTGTTTCTTTCCTAAAACACAAAAAGACCAAAACTATTTCTGTTGTTTCTCTTCACCATTTGTTTATTTGGTTCTTTGCTCTTAGTTTACTTTATTTGCTATCATTGGTTTGCTACAAGAAAACCCAAAAGATTTTGCTTTGTTTGCTTGTTTCTTTTGTTCTTGTTTCCAATTCGAAAACACCAAAAATATTTGCTGTTCTTCTTTGGTTTGTAAAGTTCATCATGAGTTCAATGATCTTCGGTGGATGGAGCGTGGTTTTCATTTCATATTATTCAAGCTACACAAGTGAAAAGCAATAATGACGATCTACAACAATTGGATTGTGGTGAGAGGCTGGTATGAACTCTATTTGTTTTCATTTTTGTACATATACTCATCCATGTGAGCATGCTTAGTTGGTTCATGTGAGGTATATGTTATTTGAGAAAGTCTAGTAGTTCATGATCTCTCATGTTTAGCTCCAATTTATTAATATGAGTAGCATGTCATGGATGTTCGCTTGCATTGTTTTATTCATAAGTAAGTACGGCATTGTGGTATCCTCCTCTGAATAATTCATTTATATCGACTTGGCACATGCTCATGCATGCATATGACTGAACAAAAAGTCAATCAAGCCTCGATGATTTATATTGCTTCAGAGTTCTTGTATCACTTTTATGCCTCAATTTATTTTGCCGCAAGCATGATTATGACAGTTATTGCTCTCTTGATTTGTCGCTCCCTAGTCTTTTGCTAGCCTTCACTTGTACTGAGCGGGAACGCTGCTCGTGCTTCCAAACACCTGAAAACCAAGTTGTTCCAAAGTGTCCACCATAAATACCTATGCATGTCATTTCAAACCATTCCAAGTAAATTCTCATGCGCTACCTTTAAAACTTTCAAAATGCTTCTCAATTTGTGTTAATGTTTCATAGCTCATGAGGAAGTATGTGGTGTTTAGCTTTCAACCTTGTCATTTACTTTGACGGACTCTCATATGGACTAGTGGCACATCCGCTTATCCAATAATTTTGCAAAAAGAGCTGGCAATGGGATTCCCAGTCCCAAATTATTAACTTAAATAGACACTCCTCCATGGTTTGTGATTGTTGGACGGCACCCGAAGGATTCGGTTAGCCATGGCTTGTGTAAGAAAAGGTTGGGGGAGTGTCATCATCATAATAAAACTTAAATAAAAAGGCACTCCTTCATGGTATGTGATTGTTGGCAGGCACCCGAGGATTCGGTTAGCCATGGTTTGTGTAAGAAAGGTTTGACGGAGTGCCACATAAACATACAAATAATTCATGGGAGCCGCTCTTGGGAGTCCGGTTGACGAGGTAGTTAGTGTACCCATTACCATTCGTTGACAATAACAAGCACTTCTCAAAATAATTTTACTCCTGTTTTAAAAATGAAAAGCTCTAGCGCATGTTAATCCATGCTTCCCTCTGCGAAGGGTCAATCTTTTACTTTTATGTTGTGTCTCCATTCTTTCTTTGAGCACTATCTTGAGAGCACAACTGTCATTCTTAGTATAATATGCTTGTCTCAAAATATGATTGATTGTGCTATAACTTTGATGCTTTTATCTTTGACAATCACTACTTCTAGTCTTTCTATGAACTCCAGAGGTGCCTGGGCATTTATGTTTTGCCGATCAAATACGGGCAAGCGAGATGCCACTTTATCATACTCTTATGAACATTGCAATCCTGCTTATATACATGATTCATCATGCTTATTATTAATTGTTGGTACCTCTCCATGATTGACATAGCTGTTGGATGATCTTATTTGCATGTATCTCATTATGAATTGCTTAAGTATTAGCCATAGCATGAGAATATATACATCCTATGAGCAAATGTGTTCATGAAAGTTCTTTTATCGCTCAGTTGTTAACTGAATTGCTTGAGGACAAGCAATAAGCTAAGCTTGGGGGGAGTTGATACGTCCAAAACGTATCTACTTTCCCGAACACTTCTATTGTTTTGCCTCTAATTTGTGTATTTTGGATACAACTAACACGGACTAACGCTGTTTTCAGCAGAATTGCTCTGGTGTCTCGTTTTTGTGCAGAAATTTCAGGAAAAACCTCGGAATTTATACGAAGGCCCTATTTTCCCAGAATATTGGCGGAGCCAGAAGGGCAAGCCAGGTGGGGGCACGAGGGCCCCACACACTAGGTCGGCGCGGCCCTAGTGTGTGGCGGCCTCGGCTGGCCCCCGACGCCCTCCTTCGGACTACTTATCGCCCTCGACCTAAAAACGCACGAAGAGAAGTCGAAGTCGCCAGAAACCCTCCAGAGAGCCGCCACATCGCGAAACTCCGTCTCGGGATCCAGAAGTCTCCGTTCTGGCACTCCGCCGGGACGGGGAATTGGAGGAGATCATCGCCGCCATCACCACCAACGCCTCTCCATCGACCAGCCATGTTTCCCCCATCCATGTGTGAGTAATTCCCCCCTGTAGGCTGAAGGGGATGGTAGGGATTGGATGAGATTGGTCATGTAATAGTCATAAGATTGTTAGGGCATAGTGCCTAGTATCCGTAGATGTCACTTTTATGATATTGTTGCAACTTGTTATGCTTAATGCTTGTCACTAGGGCCCGCGTGCCATGATCTCAGATCTGAACATGTTATTGATTCATGAAGATATTAGTTGTTTATGATCTTACCCCAAGTTGTATACACACGTCGCTGTCCGGAACCAATGGCCCCGAAGTGACAGAAATCGGGACAACCGGAGGGAATGGTAGTGATGTGAGGATCACATGTGTTCACGGAGTGTTAATGCTTTGCTCCGGTACTCTATTAAAAGGAGTACCTTAATTTCCAGTAGTTTCCCTAGAGGCCCGGCTGCCACGGCTGGTAGGACAAAAGATGTTGTGCAAGTTTCTCATTGCGAGCACGTACGACTAAATATGGAACACATGCCTATTGATTGATTAGTACTTGGATACCGTTTTATTATTATCTGCAAATGCCCCTGCTTTGATTGTTATATGAGTTTCTCTCATCCATGCAACGCCGTTAATCCGTCCCTGTGCCTACGGTATTTTAATCCTCTTTGTTTACTATAAGCGCTACTGCTGTCTTTATTTCACCGTTTATTTCACTATTCCTACTGCTATAAAACTGTTACTACGATAAACTCTTGCGAGCAAGTCTGTTCCAGGTGCACTGAATTGACAACTCATTGTTAAGGCTTACAAGTATTCTTTGTCTCCCCTTGTGTCGAATCAATAAATTGGGTAATACTTCCCTCGAAGACTGTTGCGATCCCCTATACTTGTGGGTCATCATTGATGTAGATGTCCTTGACGATATCCGGAACAACTTGGTCGCGGGTGATCTTCACTAGCGTTCGGATCCTCTTATTCAGAGAATCCATGTGAAGGTTGTCCTTGGTCACCCGCAACAGATCATCTGTGCCGGAGTATGATGAGCTGCCAGTTGAACTGCAGCGGCTGGATCCGGTGGGTGAACCAACTCAAGGTGAGATCCATTCTGGATAGACCGTCCTGGACAAACTTTGAAATCCTCCGGGCCATCTTATCCAGCTCTAGATGCTGGGCAAGGTTAGGAATGTAGCTCCAAGAGTCGAGCTCTTCCGGAGGGTTGTTGGCGAAGGCGGGGAGTCCCTCGTGGCCACCTGGAACGGTCTCTTTCTTGATGTAGAACCATCCGGCGTTCCAGTACCAGACGGATTCATGCGACGAAAGGGGCGGATACACCCTCTTCGGGCGGAGCACAAAAGTCATGCTGCCGAAGTTGACCACGACTTTCTCCTTCGTCTCCTTCTTCACACGATAAAAGAATTGGAGAAGCCGGATATCTAGGCAGACTTCGAGGTGACCTTCGCACATCTTGACGAAGTTTGAGAGGAGGAGATAGGCGTTGGGGAAGATGTTATGGGGCTGCAACCCATAAGTACTAAGCACCTCCAAGAAGAATTCTGAGGGCGGAAGCGAGAGGCCTCGCTCCACCCAGGCCTGTGTGAGGACCCACTCATTAGTTTCCAGAACTCGAGGAGTCCTTGGTAAACCTGTATGAGCTCCTTCTTGTTGAAAGGCCTTGAGCTCGAAGTCGGGGACGTCGCAGGGCCACCACTGGCCTTTCTCTCCTTCTCGGTTCCGGGTGTTTGAAGCCTTCTTCATTTCCGCCTCTTGAACTTTGGCTGTCAATCGAGCTTGCCCTTCCAACTCCTCGCGTAGTTCTGCTTTAGTCGGAATTCTTCCAAGAAGATTGCTGGAAAATGCGGAGTAAGGTTGAGCAATCACGTGTCAGAAATATTCGGTGGCAGAAGTGCTAAAGGCTCAATGAATATGGGCTCCAACGGATTGGGTGGAGGACTACTCGGAGAGCTATCAGTGTATTTTGGGGACTCTCTCTCTCTTCGTCTACAAATTACAGCAAAGGCTTAAGCGACCGGATCCGACTGCGATCTTGGTCTTCAAGTCCGGCGAAAGAAATCCGGCAATGACGAGGCGGCTCGGTGACTTGCGAGCGAAGGAGCTTCTGGGGAGGACCTCGTCGGCGATGAGATCTGTCGGGCGGCGCTGGCGCGAGGAAGAAGATGAAGTGGTGATGGAGGTGAAAAACTGAGAATGACCGCCCGGGCGGGGTATTTATAGACCTCGCACGGAGATGCGTGTGTCGGATCCTACGGTGGGAACTGAGCGGTCGCGCCATTGGATTTCCGCCACGTGTCCTAGTGACAAAGGCATCCCCAATGGGCCTGCCGAAGATGGTACCCGGGGTTTACTGAAGGCCCAGGACCCGGAGAGTATGAAGCCCGGAAGCCCAATTAAATATGCGTTTGGAAAGATAGAGTTGTATTAGGAATAATGACTTGTAACTATTACGGGGCGGACTCAAAGAGTACCCCGATGTTTGTAACTTGTGCATCACGAAACCCTCGGCTCCGCCTCCTATATAAGGAGAGTCGAGGGAGAAAGAGGGGATCGATTCATTGTCAACACAACCCTAGTTTTCTAGCAGTCGAGTACTTTTCCGGCTGAAACCTTCGAGATCTACTTGCCCTCTACTTTCCGCAAAACCCTAGCCTACAACTTGTAGGCATTGACAAGTTAATACCTTGTCACCTAGGTCAAAAGCGGTGAAACTGAAGCGGCGGTGACCTAACTACATGGATCCGAGTTATCCGAGAAAGATTCGCTTTATCGAAAATTTCGCGCGGGAAATGAGGAAGTCATGCATGGTATGGGGCGCAGATTCCGCAAAGTTATCGTTAGAGAATCCTGGAGCTAGGTGGAGGAATGGTGAATCCTGAAGAACTTTGGGGGCTACTGTTGTGGGTATAATTCATGGGTATGCCAACGACATGGTCTAGATCCGGCAAGCCCGGGTGGCCCAAAGATGGTGGTGGTGGCTTATGGCCCGCCGGACGGCCCAATTGCTGTTGATAGAAGATGGAAGAAGTCTAGCCCAGGAATAGGAGCCGGATCCATACTGACCTATGTCAGGAGTTGGATCCATGGAGGCCCATGAAGTGACCGAATCCACGATGGCAAGATAGATCTAGGTGGATTGTTGACGTGCACGGTAATGTATATTCCGTAGTTAGACATCTTGTATTCCAGCTAGGACTCTCCGTAGAAACCCTAGATCCTGGCGCCTTTATAAGCCAGACCCTGGGAGCCCTAGAGGCACAACTGATACGTCTCCAACGTATCGATAATTTCTTATGTTCCATGTTACTTTATTGATGATATCTACATGTTTTATGCACATTATATGTCATATTTACGCATTTTCTGGAACTAACCTATTAACAAGATGCAAGTGGTTCTGTTTTCTGCTGTTTTTGGTTTCAGAAATCCTAGTAACGAAATATTCTCTAATTGGACGAAATCAACGCCCAGGTTCCTATTTTGCCCGGAAGCATCCGGAACACCCGAGAGCCGCCAGAGGGGGCCCTGGGGCCCAGATGACATGGTGGCGCGGCCCGGGCCCTGGCCGCGCCACCCTATGGTCTCGTCGCCTCGTTGACCCTCTGCGCCGCCTCTTCGCCTATATAAAGCCCCCGCATCGAAAACCCTTACGGAGAGAGCCACGATACGAGAAAAGTTCCGAGCCGCCATCGCGAAGCCAAGATCGGGGGACAGGAGTCTGTTCCGCACCCTGCCGGAGCGGGGAAGTGCCCCGGAAGGCTTCTCCATCGACACCGCTGCCATCTCCACCGCCATCTTCATCACCGCTGCTGCTCCCATGAGGAGGGAGTAGTTCTCCATCGAGGCTCGGGGCTGTACCGGTAGCTATGTGGTTCATCTCTCTCCTATGTAGTTCAATACAATAATCTCATGAGCTGCCTTACATGATTGAGATTCATATGATGATGCTTGTAATCTAGATGTCATTATGCTAGTCAAGTGGGTTTTACTTATGTGATCTCCGGAGACTCCTTGTCCCACGTGTGTAAAGGTGACAGTGGTGTGCACCGTGTGGGTCTCTTAGGCTATATTTCACGAAGTACTTATTCACTGTTGAAGAGCGTAGTGAAGTGCTTATTTATATCTCTTGATGATTGCAATGTGTTTGTATCACAATTTATCTATGTGCTACTCTAGTGATGTGTTATTAAAGTAGTTTTATTCCTCCTGCATGTGTGCAAAGGTGCGTGCACCGTGTTAGTACTTGGTTTATGCTATGATCATGATCTCTTGTAGATTGCGAAGTTAACTATTGCTATGATAATATTGATGTGATCTATTCCTCCTACATATGCATGAAGGTGACAGTGTGCATGCTATGCTAGTACTTGGTTTAGTCGTTTTGATCTATCTTACACTAAAGGTTACTAAAATATGAGCATTATTGTGGAGCTTGTTAACTCCGGCATTGAGGGTTCGTGTAATCCTACGCAATGTGTTCATCATCCAACAAAAGTGTAGAGTATGCATTTATCTATTCTGTTACGTGATCAATGTTGAGAGTGTCCACTAGTGAAAGTGTAATCCCTAGGCCTTGTTCCTAAATACTGAGTTACTACTGCTTGTTTACTGTTTTACTGCTGTGTTACTACTGCTGCAATACTACCACCATCAACTACACGCCAGCAAGCTATTTTCTGGCACCGTTGCTACCGCTCATATATATTCATACCACCTGTATTTCACTATCTCTTCGCCGAACTAGTGCACCTATTTGGTGTGTTGGGGACACAAGAGACTTCTTGCTTTGTGGTTGCAGGGTTGCATGAGAGGGATATCTTTGACCTCTTCCTCCCCGAGTTCGATAAACCTTGGGTGATCCACTTAAGGGAAAACTTTTGTACAAACCTCTCGCACTTGGAGGCCCAACACTGTCTACAGGAAAGGAGGGGGAACGTAGACATCAAGCTATTTTCTGCGCCGTTGCCGGGGAGGAAAGGTAAAGGTACTCACACTCCGGATCTCGAAGCTATTTTCCGGCGCCATTGTAAGTACTCGAAGCTATTTCCTTTAGACTCTGCAATTGCGACATTTGGTTTCTTGTTTACACTAGTTAGGCATAATGGAAGACAACAATAAAATGAGAGATCTTTATGAACTTTATCTTGAATTAGGACATGATGTGTTTGAAGAAAGAATTAAAAAACCCATGGAACTTTATATGCATGATAATGGGAATGTTATTAGTATGAATGCTTTGAACACCATTGTTGCTAATGCTATGGAAAATTCTAAGCTTGGGGAAGCTGGCTTTGATGAGCATGATATTTTTAGTCCCCCAAGCATTGAGGAGAAAATTTACTTTGATGATACTTTGCCTCCCATTTATGATGATTATAATGATAGTAGTCTTTTGTTACCACCTGTTATGGAGGATAAATTTGATTATGATTACAATATACCTCCTATATTTGATAGCTACTTTGTTGAATTTGCTCCCACTACAATTAATAAGAATGACTATGCTTATGTTGGGAGTAGTAATTATTTTATGCATGAGACTCATGATAAGAATGCTTTATGTGATAGTTATATTGTTGAGTTTGCTCATGTTGCTACTGAAAGTTATTATGAGAGAGGAAAATATGGTTGTAAAAATTTTCATGTTACTAAAACACCTCTCTATGTGCTGAAATTTTTGAAGCTACACTTGTTTTATCTTCCTATGCTTGTTACTTTGCTCTTCATGAATTTGTTTATTCACAAGATTCCTATGCATAGGAAGCATGTTAGACTTAAATGTGTTTTGAATTTGCCTCTTGATGCTCTCTTTTGCCTCAAATACTATTTCTTGCGAGTGCATCATTAAAACTGCTGAGCCCATCTTAATGGCTATAAAGAAAGAACTTCTTGGGAGATAACCCATGTGTTTATTTTACTACAGCAATTTTTGTTTTGTTGAGTCTTGGAAGTTGTTTACTACTGCATCAACCTCTCCTTATCGTGTTTTTGTGCCAAGTAAAGTTTCTATGTCAAAGTTGATGTTATATTTGGGATCGCTGCGCAGAAACAGCATTGCTGTCTGTCACGAATCTGGGCACAGTTCCCTGTAGAAAATTTGAAAAAATCTGCCAATTTACGAGCGTGATCCTCAGATATGTACGCAGCTTTCATTAGTTTTGAGTTTTTCCATTTGAGCAAGTCTGGTGCCATCTTAAAATTCGTCTTTACGGACTGTTCTGTTTTTGACAGATTCTGCCTTTTATTTCGCATTGCCGCTTTTGTTAAGTTGAATGAGTTTCTTTGTTCCATTAACTTTCAGAAGTTTTGTGCAATGTCCAGAAGTGTTAAGAATGATTGTGTCACCTCTGAACATGTGAATTTTTGATTATGCACTAACCCTCTAACGAGTTTGCTTGAAGTTTGGTGTGAAGGAAGTTTTCAAGGGTCAATAGAAGAGGGTGATATAATGTGATCGAGAAGAGTGAAAGGTCTAAGCTTGGGGATGCCCCGGTGGTTCATCCCTGCATATTTTAAGAAGACTCAAGCATCTAAGCTTGGGGATGCCCAAGGCATCCCCTTCTTCATCGACAACTTATCAGGTTTCTTCTAGTGAAACTATATTTTTATTCCATCACATCCTATGTATTTTACTTGGAGCGTCTGTGTGGTTTTATTTTTGTTTTTGTTTTGTTATCTTAGTTCTCTGAATAAGTTCATCCTTGTGTGGGAGAGAGACACGCTCCGCTGGTTCGTGTGAACACATGTGTTCTTAGCTCATAATATTCATGGCGAAGTTTCCTCTTCGTTAAATTGTTATATGGTTGGAATTGGAAAATGCTACATGTAGTAATTCTAAAATGTCTTGGATAATGTGATACTTGGCAATTGTTGTGCTCATGTTTAAGCTCTTGCATCATATACTTTGCACCCATTAATGAAGAAATACATAGAGCATGCTAAAATTTGGTTTGCATAATTGGTCTCTCTAAGGTCTAGATAATATCTAGTATTGAGTTTTGAACAACAAGGAAGACGTGTAGAGTCTTATAATGTTTACAATATGTCTTTTATGTGAGTTTTGCTGCACTTGTTCATCCTTGAGTTTGCTTCAAATAACCTTGCTAGCCTAAACCTTGTATCGAGAGGGAATACTTCTCATGCATCCAAAATCCTTGAGCCAACTACTATGCCATTTGTGTCCACCATACCTACCTACTACATGGTATTTCTCCGCCATTCCAAAGTAAATTGCTTGAGTGCTACCTTTAAAGTTCCACCATTCACCTTTGCAATATATAGCTCATGGGACAAAATAGCCTTAAAAACTATCGTAGTATTGAATATGTACTTATGCACTTTATATTTTATTAAGTTGCTTGTTGTGCGATAACCATGCTTCTGGGGAACGCCATCAACTATTGTTGAATATCATGTGAGTTGCTATGCATGTCCGTCTTGTCTGAAGGATCTATCATTTTAGTGGTTGGAGCATGCAAAATTGTTAGAGAAGAACATTGGGCCGCTAACTAAAGCCATGAATCATGGTGGAAGTTTCAGTTTGGACATATATCCTCAATCTCATATGAGAATAATAACTTTGCTACATGCTTATGCATTTAAGAGGAGTCCATTATCTGTTGTCCATGTTGTCCCGTATGGATGTCTAAGTTGAGAATAATCAAAAGCGAGAAATCCGAAATGCGAGCATTCTCCTTAGACCTTTGTACAGGCGGCATGGAGGTACCCCTTTGTGACACTTGGTTGAAACATGGCATGCAAAGATCCGGTAGTCCAAGCTAAGTAGGACGAGGTGCGGGCACTATTAGTATACTATGCATGAGGCTTGCAACTTGTAAGATATAATTTTCATAACTCATATGCTTTATTACTACCGTTGACAAAATTGTTTCATGTTTTCAAAATAAAAGCTCTAGCACAAATACAATAATGCTTTCCTCTTTGAAGGGCCATTCTTTTACTTTTATTGTTGAGTCAGTTTACCTATCTCCTTCCACCTCAAGAAGCAAACACTTGTGTGAACTGTGCATTGATTCCTACATACTTGCATATTGCACTTATTATATTACTTTGCATTGACAACTATCCATGAGATATACATGTTATAAGTTGAAAGCAACCGCTGAAACTTAATCTTCTTTGTGTTGCTTCAATACCCTTACTTTGATTTATTGCTTTATGAGTTAACTCTTATGCAAGACTTATTGATGCTTGTCTTGAAGTACTATTCATGAAAAGTCATTGCTTTATGATTCAGTTGTTTACTCATGTCATTACCATTGTTTTGATCGCTGCATTCATTACATATGTTTACAATATGATCAAGGTTATGATAGCATGTCACTTAAGAAATTATCTTTGTTATCGTTTTACCTGCTCGGGACGAGCAGAACTAAGCTTGGGGATGCTGATACGTCTCCAACGTATCGATAATTTCTTATGTTCCATGTTACTTTATTGATGATATCTACATGTTTTATGCACATTATATGTCATATTTACGCATTTTCTCGAACTAACCTATTAACAAGATGCCGAAGTGCACCCTGTTTCTGCTGTTTTTGGTTTCAGAAATCCTAGTAACGAAATATTCTCGGAATTGACGAAATCAACGCCTGAGTTCCTATTTTGCCGGAAGCATCCGAACACCCGAGATCCGCGGAGGGGGCCCTGGTGGGCCAGATGACATGGTGGCGCGGCCCGGCCCTGGCCGCGCACCCTATGGTCTCGTCGCCTCGTTGACCCTCCTGCGCCGCCTCTTCGCCTATATAAAGCCCCCTGCATCGAAAACCCTTACGGAGAGAGCCACGATACGAGAAAAGTTCCGGAGCCGCCGTCATCGCGAAGCCAAGATCTGGGGACGGAGTCTCGTTCCACCCTGCCGGCGGAAGTGCCCGGAAGGCTTCTCCATCGACACCGCTGCCATCTCCACCGCCATCTTCATCACCGCTGCTGCCCCATGAGGAGGGAGTAGTTCTCCATCGAGGCTCGGGGCTCCGGTAGCTATGTGGTTCATCTCTCTCCTATGTAGTTCAATACAATAATCTCATGAGCTGCCTTACATGATTGAGATTCATATGATGATGCTTGTAATCTAGATGTCATTATGCTAGTCAAGTGGGTTTTACTTATGTGATCTCCGGAGACTCCTTGTCCCACGTGTGTAAAGGTGACAGTGTGTGCACCGTGTGGGTCTCTTAGGCTATATTTCACGAAGTACTTATTCACTGTTGAAGAGCGTAGTGAAGTGCTTATTTATATCTCTTGATGATTGCAATGTGTTTGTATCACAATTTATCTATGTGCTACTCTAGTGATGTGTTATTAAAGTAGTTTTATTCCTCCTGCATGTGTGCAAAGGTGACAGTGCGTGCACCGTGTTAGTACTTGGTTTATGCTATGATCATGATCTCTTGTAGATTGCGAAGTTAACTATTGCTATGATAATATTGATGTGATCTATTCCTCCTACATATGCATGAAGGTGACAGTGTGCATGCTATGCTAGTACTTGGTTTAGTCGTTTTGATCTATCTTACACTAAAGGTTACTAAAATATGAGCATTATTGTGGAGCTTGTTAACTCCGGCATTGAGGGTTCGTGTAATCCTACGCAATGTGTTCATCATCCAACAAAAGTGTAGAGTATGCATTTATCTATTCTGTTACGTGATCAATGTTGAGAGTGTCCACTAGTGAAAGTGTAATCCCTAGGCCTTGTTCCTAAATACGCTGAGTTACTACGTTTGTTTACTGTTCTTACTGCGTTACTCTCGCAATACTACCACCATCAACTACACGCCAGCAAGCTATTTTCCGGCACCGTTGCTACTGCTCATATATATTCATACCACCTGTATTTCACTATCTCTTCGCCGAACTAGTGCACCTATTTGGTGTGTTGGGGACACAAGAGACTTCTTGCTTTGTGGTTGCGGGGTTGCATGAGAGGGATATCTTTGACCTCTTCCTCCCCGAGTTCGATAAACCTTGGGTGATCCACTTAAGGGAAAACTTGCTGCTGTTCTACAAACCTCTGCACTTGGAGGCCCAACACTGTCTACAGGAAAGGAGGGGGAACGTAGACATCAACAACCACAACTCAATGTAAAAACGCGAAAGGGCCCAGATAATTCCAGACAAGTAGCGAGTGTCCTCGAGCAGGTGCGAAGGCCAAATGCGTCGTAATCCCATCCAAAGCTCTACCAATCCCCTTCTGGAACCCTCCTGGGGTATCAGAATAGGCAACAACAGACTCCACAAGCCCTGTCGGGGGTGCTCCCCGGCAATGCCCACCATGAGGGGCTTAGGGTTGACGGAATCCTGCAGGCTAGCACGAGACATCGGTGATCGAACAAATGGGGAGAGAGGTTTACCCAGGTTCGGGGCCCTCGATGAGATAAAACCCTTACTTACTGCTTGTCTGATCTTGATTATCGAAAGTATATCGGGTTACAATGGGGTAGCCGAAGGACTACGATGGATTCGCCGAGAGGCTAGGGTTTTAAGCCCTAGGCGATGTGTGATAACGCGTGAAGCACACGTCCGTTGGGAACCCCAAGAGGAAGGTGTGATGCGTACAACAGCAAGTTTTCCCTCAGTAAGAAACCAAGGTTATCGAACCAGTAGGAGATGAAGGCCACGTGAAGGTTGTTGGTGGAGGAGTGTAGTGCGGCGCAACACCGGCGCCAACGTGGAACCTGCACAACACAATCACAGCTTTGCCCCAACTTAATGTGAGGTTGTCAATCTCACCGGCTTGCTGAAAACAAAGGATTAAACGTATGGTGTGGAGAATGATGTTTGTTTGCGAAGAACAATAGAGAACAGAGATTGCAGTAGATTGTATTTCAGATGTAAAAGAATGGACCGGGGTCCACAGTTCACTAGTGGTGTCTCTCCAATAAGATAAATAGCATGCTGGGTGAACAAATTACAGGTGGGCAATTGACAAATAAAGATTCATATACATATCATGATGATTGATACTTCTCCAACGTATCGATAATTTCTTATGTTCCATGCCACTTTATTGATGATACCTACATGTTTTATGCACATTATATGTCATATTTATGCATTTTCTGGAACTAACCTATTAACAAGATGCCGAAGAGCCGTTGTTGTTTGTTTTTGGTTTCAGAAATCCTAGTAAGGAAATATTCTCGGAATTGGACGAAATCTTCGCCAAGGGTCCTATTTTTGCACGAAGCTTCCGAAGACCGAAGAGAAGGAAGTGGGGCCACGAGGCGCCGACACCATAGGGCGGCGCGGCCGGCCCTCCGCGCCGACCTAGGGTGTGGGGCCCTCGTGTGGCCCCCGCGTTGCCCTTCGCCTACTTAAAGCCTCCGTCGCGAAACCCCGTACCGAGAGCCACGATACGGAAAACCTTCCAGAGACGCCGCCGCCGCGAATCCCATCTCGGGGGATTCAGGAGATCGCCTCCGGCACCCTGCCGGAGAGGGGATTCATCTCCCGGAGGACTCTACACCGCCATGGTCGCCTCCGGAGTGATGAGTGAGTAGTTCACCCCTGGACCATGGGTCCATAGCAGTAGCTAGATGGTCGTCTTCTCCTTGTTGTGCTTCATTGTTGGATCTTGTGAGCTGCCTAACATGATCAAGATCATCTATATGTAATACTATATGTTGTGTTTGTCGGGATCCGATGGATAGAGAATACTATGATTATGGTGATTATCAATCTATTGTTTATGTGTTGTTTATGATCTTGCATGCTCTCCGTTATTAGTAGAGGCTCTGGCCAAGTTTTTACTCTTAACTCCAAGAGGGAGTATTTATGCTCGATAGTGGGTTCATGCCTTCATTGACACTGGACAGTGACAGAAAGTTCTAAGGTTGTGATGTGTTGTTGCCACTAGGGATAAAACATTGATTCTATGTCTAAGGATGTAGTTGTCGATTACATTACGCACCATACTTAATGCAATTGTCTGTTGCTTAGCAACTTAATACTGAATGGGGTTCGGATGATAACCGAAGGTGGACTTTTTAGGCATAGATGCAGTTGGATGGCGGTCTATGTACTTTGTCGTAATGCCCAATTAAATCTCACTATATTTATCATATCATGTATATGCATTGTTATGCCTTTCTCTATTTGTCAATTGCCCACTGTAATTTGTTCACCCAACATGCTTTTATCTTATGGGAGAAACACCTCTAGTGAACTGTGGACCCCGGTCCTATTCTTTACATAGCATACAATCTACTGCAATTGTGTTTACTGTTTTCTTTGCAAACATCTTCCACTCGATACGTTTAATCCTTTGTTAGCAAGCCGGTGAGATTGACAACCTCACTGTTTCGTTGGGGCAAAGTACTTTGGTTTTGTTGTGCAGGTTCCACGTTGGCGCCGGAATCCCGGGTGTTGCGCCGCATCACATTTCGCGACCATCAACCTTCAACGTGCTTCTTGGCTCCTACTGGTTCGATTAAACCTTGGTTTCATACTGAGGGAAACTTGCTTCTATACGCATCATACCTTCCACTTGGGGTTCCCAACGGATGTGTGCATCTACGCGTATCAAGCTAAATTTCTGGCGCCGTTGCCGGGGAGATCAAGACACGCTGCAAGGGGAGTCTCCACTTCTAAATCTCTTTACTTTGTTTTTGTCTTGCTTTATTTTATTTACTACTTTGTTTGCTGCACTAAATCAAAACACAAAAATTAGTTGCTAGTTTTACTTTATTTACTGTCTTGCTCTCTATATCAAAAACACACAAAAATTAGTTACTTGCATTTACTTTATCTAGTTTGTTTTATTTACCGTTGCTAAAATGAATACCCCTGAAAATACTAAGTTGTGTGACTTCACAAACGCAAATAATAATGATTTCCTATGCACACCTATTGCTCCACCTGCTACTACAGCAGAATTCTTTGAAATTAAACCTGCTTTACTTGAACTTGGTTATGAGAGATCAATTTTCTGGTGCTAGTTCTGATGATGCTGCTGCCCATCTCAATAATTTTGTTGAACTTTGTGAAATGCAAAAGTATAAGGATGTAGATGGTGATATTATTAAATTGAAAGTGTTTCCTTTCTCAATAAGAGGAAGAGCTAAAGATTGGCTGCTATCTTTGCCTAAGAATAGTATTGATTCATGGACTAAATGTAAGGATGCTTTTATTGGTAGATATTATCCTCCCGCTAAAATTATATCTTTGAGAAGTAGCATAATGAATTTTAAGCAATTAGATACTGAACATGTTGCTCAAGCATGGGAGAGAATGAAAACTTTGGTAAAGAATTGCCCAACCCATGGACTGACTACTTGGATGATCATCCAAACCTTCTATGCAGGACTAAATTTTTCTTCGCGGAATTTATTGGATTCAGCTGCTGGAGGTACCTTTATGTCCATCACTTTGGGGCGGCTACAAAACTTCTTGATGATATGATGATAAATTACTCTGAATGGCACACGGAAAGAGCTCCACAAGGTAAGAAGGTAAATTCTGTTGAAGAAACCTCTTCCTTGAGTGATAAGATTGATGTGATTATGTCTATGCTTGTGAATGGTAGATCTAATGTTGATCCAAATAATGTTCCTTTAGCTTCATTGGTTGCTCAAGAAGAAAATGTTGATGTGAATTTCATTAAAAATAATAATTTCAACGACAATGCTTATAGGAACAACTCTGGTAATAACTATAGGCCATATCCTTCTGCTAATGGTAATGGTTATGGTAATTCTTATGGGAATTCTTACAACAATAATAGGAGTGTACCCTCTGGTCTTGAAGCCATGCTTAAAGAATTTATTAGTACACAAACTGCTTTTAACAAATCTGTTGAGGAAAAGCTTGATAAAATTGATACTATTGCTTCTAGAGTTGATAGACTTGCCTCAGATGTTAATCTTTTAAAATTGAAAGTTATGCCTAATAATGATATTGATAATAAGATTACTACTACAGCAAATGCCATCCAAGTTAGAATTAATGAGAATATAAGATTAATGGCTGAATTGCGTGCTAGGTGGGATAGAGAAGAAAATGAAAAACTAGCTAAAGAGAATAATGTAGCTAAAGTTTGGACTATTACCACCACTAGTAATGCTAATTCTTCACATGTTGCTGCACCTCCTACTATCAATGGTAAAATAATTGGTGTTGGCAATGTTTCTACTCCTAGTGCAAAGCGTACAAAACTGCCTGAAATTGCTAAAACTGCTGAAACTGCTTGTGATAAAACTGCTGAAATTTTTTCCAACCTTGGGAACAATGATCCCATTGCTGTAACTCATAATGATTTAGATTTTGATGATTGCCACATCTCTGAAGTTATAAAGTTCTTACAAAAACTTGCTAAAAGTCCTAATGCTAGTGCTATAAATTTAGCCTTTACAAAACATATTACAAATGCTCTCATAAAAGCTAGAGAAGAGAAACTAAAACTTGAAACTTCTATTCCTAGGAAGTTAGAAGATGGTTGGGAGCCCATCATTAAAATGAAATTCAATGACTTTGAATGTAATGCTTTATGTGATCTTGGTGCAAGTATTTTGTTATGCCTAAAAAGATTTATGATATGCTTGACTTGCCACCATTGAAGAATTGTTATTTGGATGTTAATCTTGCCGATAATGTTAAAAAGAAACCTTTGGGGAGGATTGATAATGTGCACATTACGGTTAACAATAACCTTGTCCCCGTTGATTTTGTTGTCTTGGATATCGAATGCAATGCATCTTGTCCTATTGTGTTGGGAAGACCTTTTCTTCGAACCGTTGGTGCTGTTATTGATATGAGGGAAGGTAATATTAAATATCAATTTCCTCTCAATAAAGGTATGGAACACTTCCCTAGAAAGAGAATGAAGTTGCCTTTTGATTCTATTATTAGAACAAGTTATGATGTTGATGCTTCTACTCTCGATGTTACTTGATTTGCACTTTCTGCGCCTAGCTGAAAGGCGTTAAAGAAAAGCGCTTATGGGAGACAACCCATGTTTTTACTAAAGCAATTTTTGTTTTGTTGAGTCTTGGAAGTTGTTTACTACTGTAGCAACCTCTCCTTATCATGTTTTTGTGCCAAGTAAAGTTTCTATGTCAAAGTTGATGTTATATTTGGGATCGGCGCGAAACAGCATTGCTGTCTGTCACGAATCTGGGCACAGTTCTGTAGAAAATTCGAAAAATCTGCCAATTTACGAGCGTGATCCTCAGATATGTACGCAACTTTCATTAGTTTTGAGTTTTTCCATTTGAGCAAGTCTGGTGCCACTTTAAATTCGTCTTTACGGACTGTTCTGTTTTTGACAGATTCTGCCTTTATTTCGCATTGCCTCTTTTGCTATGTTGGATTCATTTCTTTGATCCATTAATGTCCAGTAGCTTTATGCAATGTCCAGAAGTGTAAAGAATGATTGTGCCACCTCTGAACATGTGAATTATTAATTGTGCACTAACCCTCTAATGAGTTTGCTTGAAGTTTGGTGTGAAGGAAGTTTTCAAGGGTCAAGAGAGGAGTATGATATACTATGATCAAGAGGAGTGAAAGCTCTAAGCTTGGGGATGCCCCCGTGGTTCATCCCTGCATATTTTAAGAAGACTCAAGCGTCTAAGCTTGGGGATGTTGTGGTGACCCGGCATACCATTGCATGGTGTAGTATGCAAGTCTGATATAACACCAATGAAACACCGTTCCACTAGTATTATATCGCTCAGAGTGGTACAACAGAAACATATGCGGGTCCAAGGCATGTCTATAGAATTACACACAGACTCTGTTACATAAGATCATCACAGCCTCCTATTTTACAATGAGGTAAAACTGCAAATAAACTCCAGAAGAACGACTCGTAGTCTAATCCTATCACGAACTCTACTTGTAGAGTAATTAACTAGCTATAGAGGCTAAGAATAGATTCTAGCTAAATAGGAGCTAGGTTTTGGAAGCTAGTTCCTTTCTATTGCTAATCTAGGTTTTCTTCTTGTTGAATGTGGTATCTGACTCTCCTGACATGGTCTTGTCTCTTGAAGTAGTTGTTGACTCCTCGGCCTTCGAGTTGCACTGTAGATCCTCCTTTGATGCCTCCATACCTAAGCAGGGGATTTAAGAGTGGGATGAGTACGAGCGTACTCAACAAGTTCATTTTAGGAAAGAGGTGTTTAATGCACTAGCTACAGCCATAGACCAGAAAGTCATAGGCAATGCAAGTTTTTGTAAACATTTCTTCAAAAGGTTGCTTTTATTCTGAAGAGCTATGTCCGTCAGCCTTCACCGGTTGACTAGAACTTCATGGAGTTCCTTTCCGGCCGCGTTCGCAGTTCCAAAACCCGGAACAGGGAGTGACTGGTCACGATTCGTTACACTCTGCAGAGGTGTGTTTCTTTACCCATAAGAGATCTTATCCTTGTTGCCAACCGAGTTGCAGGCTCGTCCACACTTCCTTTGGTGTGAGGCCAGGTATAAGGTCATAGTCAATCATGTTCCTCCGCTACCTCGCACACCCACCCGTTGTTGCATACCCCGACCCTGGGTCCACGCCGGTCCCATTATTCCCATAAATTTCAGGGTGGACCCCGACCACGACGACAATGCAGGGCTCTACCATACATTCCTACGCCGGTAGATGCAACCCATCATAGACCGCAATACCGTGGGGACTTTAGGCTTCCCCAGCCACCAAATGCTCCTCGGGCTACAAGTGTCTACGGACAATGCCGTGGGGACTTTAGGCTTCCCCAGCCACCAAATGCACCTTTGGATAACAAGTGTCTACGGTAAAGCGAGTCCGTTGATGTACAAGAGGTGGAAACACAATCGACTATACCGTCCCATTCCAGATCTTATGGTGAACACGGTTTGTACGGCACAAGAATCACTGGACGACATTTGTTGTTTAATCCTAGATGGATATAAACCCTTGCAATGGAACCTCCACCATATCAACACAATCCATGGTTCCATTGCCCACCACATAGTCATATTCATAGTTATGAAAATAGTGGTTTTGCTTTTTATGCAATAGTGATAAACATAGTACTTTGTAAGTAATTTGGTAAAAATACTCAAATGACATGAGCAAGCGATGAACTTGCCTTTCTTGACTGCAAGATTATGCAGACAAGGTCTTCGATACGCAATAACTCCAAATTCTGAAATAGCATCATCGTCCGGTAAGGACGATGTTTAAAAGATTGGCAAGGATGCAATAATGCATAAGTATGAGATGCAATCGCTCTAAGCGTGACCTAACCCCGATGATTTAGGATTAGTGAGTGGTAATAATTAGTTTAGGGTGTGTTGCACTTTTAGAGTGATTTACAAACAAGGTTCTTATTCAGGTTTGTGTTGGTTTAGAATCATAAGCAAGTGGTAAAATGCATAGTAACAATCATACACATCAAGGAATAGTGATTGTATAATAAGTAAGGACAGTTGTCAATTTTAAGTCCTATATGTCATGGTTAATGGTTGCTTGTTATATTCTTCAAAAGAATAACTTTTGAAGAACATGTTCTTTAATAAGGAACAAGTATGACAATTGGGTTTGCGGGGTTCTATGGTTTCCTATGGTTTCAATTGGTTTCTGGAATAAGTATTAGATGGATCACAACAGAGTTGGATTCATCAATAACTAGGCCTTGTATGGTTTTACTTAAGCAATTAAGTGTATACGATTGCTATCAAGGTTGGTATATCTTGCTGGTGATAGCTGGTTAGGGTTTATAGATCTTATGAAGAAGGTTTGAGAGCTACTCCCTATTTATTGCAAAAGAATAACTTTTGAAGAATATACTTCTTAATTAATAAGAAGTATTACAATTAAGGTTGAGGTTGTCTAAGGTTTGCTATTGGGTCTACTAAGTAAGGAATAGTTGGTTCCTAAATAGGATGGTTCATAAGTATCTCACACTAGTAG
The DNA here is from genome assembly GCA_030979885.1 of Lolium multiflorum. Classification (NCBI taxonomy): domain Eukaryota; kingdom Viridiplantae; phylum Streptophyta; class Magnoliopsida; order Poales; family Poaceae; genus Lolium; species Lolium multiflorum. The sequence continues at coordinate 81,987,735 of CM061750.1, forward strand.
TGTTTTAGTGTGTATGTAATATGATACACAATATTGGCATGGTTGCTATTAGGGTTCATCACAATGGTGTGATGCTAAGCATGGTCCATTAAGGTTGATATCTCTAAGGATAGGATCTATGGTTTGCACTTGGTTAACCCTATTTGATCATCTAGGTCTAATGAAGATGAACATATGGGATACCATTTTATTAGTGGCAGGTCTCTATTATTTTATGAAGACATGACAAGTATTTAGTTGCAATTATAGTTCTATGAATGAAAAGAAAGTATCATGATCATATATTCTAACCTATGGTTAGGGTTAGTGGCAATTTAGGGTTCTTATGAATTAATGGAGCTTGGGTTCTTAATGGATTTAGGGTTTTAGAATTCCACATAAAATTTATGAACTACTATATTATGTATAAGAGAGTGAATTTGGTGATCAGAGGGGTACGTGAGCACGGTCGTTAGATCAGCTTTGAGATTCGTTTTCTGTCTCACGGACACTACACGGCGTGAATAGCTTTTCTGCCTAAAAAGCCGGCTTGTCCTCGTCGGCTCGTTGTCCTCTAATCATGCCCACCACCACACCATCACCCGCACTCCTCCACTTTCTCCCTGAGTAGCAACTGCTCCCTTCCCCAAATCAATTCAGTTCATGGAGAGCTCCCAAGCACTGCGCGTCGTTGGCCGTGGCTCTGCAGGGGGGCAGAGCGACCAGATGCAGATCGTCCACCGCCTGCAGGAACCGCTCCGCCTCCGCCCGGTTCCCGCCGCCGTCGAACAGCATCTGGTCCTCCCCGCCCCCGTGGACGCGGACGCGGTGGAGACCCACCGCATCACCTCCCGCTCCGCCCTCTCCAGCTCCGGCTCGGGACCGCACGTGGTCATCGAATGCGGAGCAGGCGGCGTCGAGCAGCAGCAAGCAGCGGCAGGTCGTCGGCGGCGGCGGTCCACCTTTCGCTGCTTCTGCGGCCTGGGCGGAGAGGTGGTAAGGGTGGCGTCAGCGGGCCAGGACTCGAGGCCCATGAGCCTTGCGACGATGTCCGGAGCAGCGGCGGCGGCAGCAGACCCACCGGCCATTCCCAGCGCGGGGCGAGGCGGCGGAGGCGGCGGGGCCGGTAGCCTGCGGGCGGAGGCAGCGGCAGGCTCCGCCAAGACGCGCTTGGCGGCGGCGGCTCGACTGATGCGCGCTCACGGCGACCTCCTCTTAATTTCTCGTCGCTAGTGGCCTTCCCGCGCAAGTACCGAAAGCTCCCTCGTGCTCCTCGGCGGCGGCGGCGGCCTGGTGGAATCATACTGCGCCCGCAACAGACGCCTCTCGTCGCTCTAGTCGTGGACTGACTCTGCTTTCCCCTGACAATTTGAGAGAGAGAACGAGTGGATAGAGACGTCCGTGAGAGATAAGACACAGGGATAAGCATTGGTCGTTGGAGCCAAGCGTGATACTGTTTCACGAATCCTGGCGCACGGCCGCATAGAAAAGAATGCGTGCAACGCCTCTCAGTAGCTTTTCCCAGCATAGTTTTAGTATGCTAGGCCGTTAAACGCTCCCAAAAACTCCGTATCCCAAACAATCAGAGGGACAAATCTTGTACTAGCAGCTTTGCAGGATGAGGGCACCGCACGTGACGCCCGCGTCTAGCGCCTCCCTACCAGAGCGAGGCCAGCGGGTACCTTTGGCTGGTCGTTCCGCACCTCATCATGAGCTAACAGCAGAAACAAACGGCGTTAGACACATGTCGGGTAGATAGCACGTGCTCACGTACCCATGTGATCACCGAGCTTCATTCGTTATGTATAATGGAACCAGGGTTTCCTAATCTACCATATAGTTCTTAAGGTGATAACTTTATTATAAGGTTGAAGTTATTAATCACTTTGAAATAGAAATAAAAATAATATTGGATTTAGAATTTTATTATTTTTAAGGATTTTAATAATTAAGGTAATTATTAATCAGGGTTTAAATCCCTCTAATACGGATTTAATAAAATAACAAATAAAGAAAATTAGTTTTAATGTTTTATTTATTTACTTACTGGTTTTTATTTAATTTGGAATGTTTTCCTAATTATTGAATTTTAATTGAATTTAGAATTAATAAATAAGGCTTAAATAACAAGTATTAAATAATTGAATCTTTATTAAAAATATAAATTTCATTTTATATTTTTATTGGATAAATTTTTCTTTTATAAGAATTTTGATATCTCATTTGTATTTTTCTGAGCTTTTATGAATTTTCTACAATTATTTGAAATTTCAGGCATTTTCTGTAAATGAAAATAAACTAAAACACTAGACACACCCGTGCCTGTGCTACTCACAGACACAGACAGGTGGGGTCTGGCTGAGTCAGCTGCCACGTAGCGCCGACGTGGCAAGAAGCACGGTGACCGGCGGGCAGTGGTGGTGGTCGCCGGCGATTCCGGTTCCCCGCGAGGCCGTGTGTGGGCACGTTGGAAGGAGGGCAACGAGAGGAACCTACTGGTGGTGTCGCCGCCTCCAAATGGTCGCCGGAACTTGGCCGGCGGCGAGACGGAGCGGCAGAAGCTCACGGGTTAACGACGCGGCGGTGCTACGGCGAGCAATCGAGCGTGCTAGACATGCTGGGGAGTTCAGGAGCTCACCAGGGTCACGACGCGCGTGACGGCGAGGCTTGCCGGGGCCTGTGTCGCCGGAATCGCCTGCTCCCGTCGTCGGAGAAGACGAGCTCGACGGCGGCGCTATGGTCCGGTCGGGGTCGATTCCTCTTGCAGGGAGAGCATGTCGAGGACGGCGATCACGCTGGTGTGCTCGGTTGGGCTCGGGGAGGCTTCCATCACCGGCGATTGAGGTCACCGGTGAGGTCCAGGGTTACAGTGTGGAGAGGAAATCGGACAGAGAAGGGAAGAAATCGGGAGCTAGGTTCGTCGCGGCTTTTATACGGCGCCAGGAGCGCCTCGTCACGACGCCGGTGAAGGAGAGGGCGCCAGCGGCCAGGAGAATCGAAGCACGGCTTCGTGCTGGCCGGCATGCGAGAGGAGGGGATGAGGACGACCTCCTCCATTTTATTTTTTAACGAAGGGGTATTCGGGTTGATCCTGGGCGGTGCTGGGCTGCTGCTGGGCTGCTTGTTGGGCTTCTGCTGCTGGGCTCCTGCTGGGCTGCCTCGGCCAGGTGAGGTCCAGGTGAGGTTTTTCTTCTTTTTCTCTTTTATTTATTTTCTGTTTTGTATTTCTATTTTGAATTCTGTTTTTAATTCAAATTTCAATCATTCTATTTTGTAGGTGTTTGACAATTGGAATTTCATGAGGACTAATAAGAAGATCATTTTAATACTGAATTGTTTTTGAATGAGTATTTAATATATATGAACCTTTATTGCAATTTTAATTAAGCATGATTTTATGCTCCCATTTTAATTTTCCATTTTTCTTGTGAATCAAATTATTTGGGTTATTATAGTTGATACTTTCAACTCAAAGTATTTTAAAGGTTGTATTAAGACTTGGTTTCTAATTGAGGAATTTGTCACTTGCATATAGTTTTATGTGAGCACTTGCTTGTTAAGGTCTTATAGGTTTTATTATAATCCTATTTCAAGTTTAGCACTATTGTCATATTTTATTAGCACCTTGGAATATAGATACTACTCTCATCATGGTTTGGTCTTGGTTATAAGGATAAGTGGTTGATCACCACATATATGTTTTTAATTATGGTTTTAGTACTAAGTGTTTCTTATGTTCAATTATTGAAGCATAAGGTTTAACTAATGAGCAATTCTAGGTTGTAGAGATGATATGACATCATATTGCATTAGCTAGGTTTACTCTCCCCAATGCATGATAAAATGGTTACTTGCTTAATATTTCATGTGCTCCTATAGTTACTAAGGATTTGAGAATTAGTTTTATCTTCTACCAATTAATTTCTATTATTATCCTCAATTAATCATTAAAGTAACTACAATGGTTATAGTTCTTTTTATAGTTAACTTTGGTCATATGGATGGATGGTTTCTCACCATATAAATTATAGAGTTTGACTCTAAGGTTTTCTTATGTTCTTTAATTGAGGGATAATTGGAATATAAATGTGGTAGGATTCTACTTATGATCACCAAGTGAATCACAAGTTAAGGTTGGGATATAAGCTTAGGGTTGCTTACTAGTTACCTCCTTATGATTTCATGTGGTGAATGATATCTACTTATCCTATTAGGGTTTAACTCATCCTCTCATACCTCAAGAGCATGATCATGGATTAGGCATAATCAACTTGTTTTTAATCTCTCTACCTCGAGATCTTAGGGTTTATGATCATCACTCAATTTATAATGATCAAGGTTTGGCTTCCTAAGTTATCTCTCAAGAATTAGGTTTCTCACTCCCAAGATTAAGTATTGTCTTGATCAATCAAGGTATAGCACTTCTAATTTTACCTTCTTGAATGGGACTACTATGGTTGCCTCTATTGTTTATACCCCAGGAGAATGCCTGAGATAATCTATTAGAGTTCTTTCCAGGGAATGATTATATAATCATTCAGATATATGGATTAGTTCTCCCTTTCAATTCCAAGTGTTGCCTCACTAACTTGAGTGTAACACCATAACTTGAGCTCCCTCATAAATGAATAGTTATTCTAGGGTTTATGGTGTACTCCTAATATCTCCTTAGGTATCTATGCTAAGGTTTCATTTGTCTAGCTTAATTGGGTTAGTCTCTTCCTCACCTTATCAATTCAGGGTTATGGTATTATTCCATGTGATATTAGATTATCTCACCACTCCAAGGGAAATGGTTTTCAACCTAATACTTTAATTCAATGATTGTCCTTGAGTCTTAAATAGGTAGAGCTAAGAGTGGTATGAATGGTCTCACTCATTTGGGAAGGACTTGAATGATACTCTAGGGTTCCTCTTGAAGATGATGAGTTGAATACTTGGATGTATATCCAAGGTTTAGCTCAAGGTTTGTTATTGCTTCTCTAATAAATAATATAGAGCTCTCACCTCTCTGATTTTGATGTATAATAATTTGAACTAAAGAAGAATTATATTCCTTAGTTGGATCTCCTTGTCTTGTTTTCAAGATTAAAGTAGTATGAATACCATGAGGTTCATGGTATGATCAAGGATTAGATTCAAACATGGAAAAGATAAGTTAAGAATAGTTACTCCTAATTATTGTTACTTGATTTCCAATTAAATGGATATTCATATGTTGTGGCAAGGATTATCATATTATAATCTTTTATAAGATCAAGCAATTGATCATTGAGTAAAGTGTTGTTGTGTTGATTATTAGTTCCATTTGATCTAACCCCTTAGATCAAATTATCTCTACCAAAACAAAGTTTTAACAAAGTCACATTGAGGTTTATAGCGCTTGACTTGATGAGCTACTTCAATTCCATCAAGGTCAAGTGAAACTTCATTACTGTTGTTTACTTTAAAGCGCGAAAATTCCCCGTTTTCTATGCATGAATGCAATGCACACATCTTTCCTCTAATTTTGTAACCCCATTACCTGGGATATTACAGTCTCTACCCCTTAAACTAAACTTCGTCCTCGAAGTTTGATATCCCTCACGTTTCGGAGTGTGGATCTGACTTGTGCAGACTACATCTTTTCTCAAACTCCTTGGGGATCTCACTGGATATATTTGAATATATCCCTTGTCCAGATTCTTCCTGGAATCCATTAGTGTTTGACATCAAACAACTATTACTTCCTTTACTTCCATGATTTCCTCCAATATTATAAGCTTGTTCCCTTTCTCATTGAATATTCAATGATTGGGACTTCTTCTTGTACTAACAGTCTTAATTGAGGACTAATTGGATAACATTCTCCTATTTGATAAAATAGGTCTTTGTTTTCCCTTACTACCAAAACTGCAATAATGGTACTTAGTAAGGTACTTAACATGGAATGGTCGTGATGGTTTATTTTCCTAAGAATGGATTAGACTCATTTAGTCCATCCAATCATGGTTTATAATTGATACTTATAACTATTTTGGATTATTTAGGTTCCATGAAAGGAATCATTCTATTAGTCTTTAGTTTTGGTATGATCAATCTCCTTCGGTCTTTGGCCTTATTAAGCTGTATTTGGTCTATGATATTTTCTTCGTCCAACTTCTTTATGCTTGATTTACTTGAGCTTTCGTACTTCTGAGTAAATATTACTCACTTTCTCAAGTTATAGTCCATTTCTTACTTCCTCGAGGTATGAACCTCGGCTTCTGGTCTGACCTCCTTCTGAAAGTGGTTTCAACAATCTTATGAAAATAAGATCGAACTTCCGCTCAGTTCAGACCTTCTTCTACTATCTTGCTCCCAATGTTGAGTTATTGTACATCCAATTCAGTCTTTACTCTACCCCTTAGAGTTTTCTTATGGTCTTCAACTCCTTTTCCTCCAACCATTGGACTTATGGTTAGAATATTGGTCTAGGTCTAACTTATGGTTTTTACTTCTTCTAAGGTATCACGAAGAATCTTTGTGGTGTATCCACTCATTTGTGGACATCCAATATGAATCCTTCGACTAAGTGATTATAGGTTATAGTTATTTGGCTAACAAAGTTTTATTTGTTCACAATTCTTGTTACAAAGAATTCAATTGTGGACTACTTGATAACACTGTGGCTATTTGTTATCTAAAAAATGGACTCTATTATAGGTTTTGATCAATTGGATGAGACATCTTCTACTCTATCTTCCAGTATTGATCCTATACCAACTGTGGTCTTCTGATACCAACTATGGTCTTCTTATATCTGTTATGATTTCATATATCATCTTCCTTCATTCAGGGTTTATTTTGCAGAAAAACCACTAGCTGATACTATGATTATAGTATCCTAAGTAATTTCCCATGCATTCCCTCTTTTATGTTAACTATGGACCTGCTTCAGCTTCACCATAATCATCATATTTCTCACCTTCATGCCTCTTATGTACTAAAGTACTCCTCTGTTGAGGTAAAGCATGAATTCTGATTGGTACTTCCTTCTGAATATTGTGGTTGCTTCCCACAATTTTACTTCCTTCTTCTCATGAACCTTCATCTTATCTTCAGAATCTTGAGAATTCGTCACTTCCTCACGAATACTATTACCCGCTAGATCTATAACATCAAGTAAGAACTTGATATTGCAACATGCGCTTGCATATCAAAGTCAAACTTCATGTATGGATCTAGTCAAACAATGAAAATCCAATAAAAATCCAATAAGATTCAGCTTTGTGCATATAATACACATCATCATAAGCCTGAAGGTAATAGTTGAGTAAGACATCTCTAAACATCAGGCTCTGATGTGTAGTATATAACACCACATAAGATAGGTTTATATCGTGGTACTTAGCACAAACAGGTGGATTTCTACTATTTGTCTTTCCATTTACCTGAATTGCACAATTGCAATGAGATAAACTTGAGACAAAGTGGTTTGGGATAATTAAGGTGAACCTAATTTTCTCTGGAAGTACCACTTAACTTCCATTTTATTGAGGACTATATCACATGATATGTCTAGGTTCTAACATTGCTACTCTAAACACATAACTCAGGAAATATAGCTTTTATACTTCCAAGTATTTCTATCATAAGATTATGGTCATGATGTGCTTGGCATACTTCCCATGGTTTTGGGAACACAATTCTTGCACTATTGTTTAAACAACTGGCTTCTTATTGTTCTCCTACTAAATATTTATGATGTTGTACTTCATCACATAATGATTCTCAGGTGAATCATATATGATTACCATCACTATCAGGTAAGTAGACAAATTTTTATTCCTATCTCTCTTCCTTACCTCCCATGATTGACTCATCATGGTCTATACTACCTCATATAACTTATATTTATCACTTACTACCATTTGTTTCACAAGTTTGGATAGATTTCACTTACCCATTACTTGTCTTGGCATACATCTTCTAGTAAGATATCTTACTTATCTTCATCACTTGATATTGCTCCTATTAGAGGTCTGGATAACTCTTACTTAATCATAATATGTGTTGGTACACATCTTCCAATAGGATATCTTCCTTATGGTTGTATCCTCTCTTTGGACTACCATGTATTGTATACCAACTATGGTCTACTCATCTATAGTTTTAAGTACTAAATGATGTGCTACAAACTTTGGGTTAGCTAACTAACATCACTTAGGAAATATAGGTAAGAAAGGTTGACTCAAGTGTGTCAGGATTATTCTCAAGTGAATATCCATCTCAAGTCATAAGAATATTTGGTTTATCTAAGACAACTTCCTATAGACACTACCAATCCTATAGGTCTCCTTTAAAGGGTTTTAAGCCTAAGGTCAAAGCATTTGCTCTGATACCAACTGTGGTGACCCGGCATACCACTGCATGGTGTAGTATGCAAGTCTGATATAACACCAATGAAACACCGTTCCACTAGTATTATATCGCTCAGAGTGGTACAACAGAAACATATGCGGGTCCAAGGCATGTCTATAGAATTACACACACAGACTCTGTTACATAAGATCATCACAGCCTCCTATTTTACAATGAGGTAAAACTGCAAATAAACTCCAGAAGAACGACTCGTAGTCTAATCCTATCACGAACTCTACTTGTAGAGTAATTAACTAGCTATAGAGGCTAAGAATAGATTCTAGCTAAATAGGAGCTAGGTTTTGGAAGCTAGTTCCTTTCTATTGCTAATCTAGGTTTTCTCCTTGTTGAATGTGGTATCTGACTCTCCTGACATGGTCTTGTCTCTTGAAGTAGTTGTTGACTCCTCGGCCTTCGAGTTGCTTGTAGATCCTCCTTTGATGCCTCCATACCTAAGCAGGGGATTTAAGAGTGGGATGAGTACGGCGTACTCAACAAGTTCATTTTAGGAAAGAGGTGTTTAATGCACTAGCTACAGCCACAGACCAGAAAGTCATAGGCAATGCAAGTTTTTGTAAACATTTCTTCAAAAGGTTGCTTTTATTCGAAGAGCTATGTCCGTCAGCCTTCACCGGTTGACTAGAACTTCATGGAGTTCCTTTCCGCGTTCGGTTCAAAACCCCAGGGAGTGACAGTCACGATTCGTTACACTCTGCAGAGGTGTGTTTCTTTACCCATAAGAGATCTTATCCTTGTTGCCAACCGAGTTGCAGGCTCGTCCACACTTCCTTTGGTGTGATGCCAGGTATAAGGTCATAGTCAATCATGTTCCTCCGCTACCTCGCACACCCACGTTGTTGCATACCCCGACCCTGGTCCACGCCGGTCCCATTATTCCCATAAATTTCAGGGTGGACCCCGACCACGACGACAATGCAGGGCTCTACCATACATTCCTACGCCGGTAGATGCAACCCATCATAGACCGCAATACCGTGGGGACTTTAGGCTTCCCCAGCCACCAAATGCTCCTCGGGCTACAAGTGTCTACGGACAATGTCGTGGGCTTCCCCAGCCACCAAATGCACCTTTGGATAACAAGTGTCTACGGTAAAGCGAGTCCGTTGATGTACAAGAGGTGGAAACACAATCGACTATACCGTCCCATTCCAGATCTTATGGTGAACACGGTTTGTACGGCACAAGAATCACTGGACGACATTTGTTGTTTAATCCTAGATGGATATAAACCCTTGCAATGGAACCTCCACCATATCAACACAATCCATGGTTCCATTGCCCACCACATAGTCATATTCATAGTTATGAAAATAGTGGTTTTGCTTTTTATGCAATAGTGATAAACATAGTACTTTGTAAGTAATTTGGTAAAAATACTCAAATGACATGAGCAAGCGATGAACTTGCCTTTCTTGACTGCAAGATTATGCAGACAAGGTCTTCGATACGCAATAACTCCAAATTCTGAAATAGCATCATCGTCCGGTAAGGACGATGTTTAAAAGATTGGCAAGGATGCAATAATGCATAAGTATGAGATGCAATCGCTCTAAGCGTGACCTAACCCCGATGATTTAGGATTAGTGAGTGGTAATAATTAGTTTAGGGTGTGTTGCACTTTTAGAGTGATTTACAAACAAGGTTCTTATTCAGGTTTGTGTTGGTTTAGAATCATAAGCAAGTGGTAAAATGCATAGTAACAATCATACACATCAAGGAATTGTGATTGTATAATAAGTAAAGAACAGTTGTCAATTTTAAGTCCTATATGTCATGGTTAATGGTTGCTTGTTATATTCTTCAAAAGAATAACTTTTGAAGAACATGTTCTTTAATAAGGAACAAGTATGACAATTGGGTTTGCGGGGTTCTATGGTTTCCTATGGTTTCAATTGGTTTCTGGAATAAGTATTAGATGGATCACAACAGAGTTGGATTCATCAATAACTAGGCCTTGTATGGTTTTACTTAAGCAATTAAGTGTATACGATTGCTATCAAGGTTGGTATATCTTGCTGGTGATAGCTGGTTAGGGTTTATAGATCTTATGAAGAAGGTTTGAGAGCTACTCCCTATTTATTGCAAAAGAATAACTTTTGAAGAATATACTTCTTAAGTAATAAGAAGTATTACAATTAAGGTTGAGGTTGTCTAAGGTTTGCTATTGGGTCTACTAAGTAAGGAATAGTTGGTTCCTAAATAGGATGGTTCATAAGTATCTCACACTAGTAGTGTTTTAGTGTGTATGTAATATGATACACAATATTGGCATGGTTGCTATTAGGGTTCATCACAATGGTGTGATGCTAAGCATGGTCCATTAAGGTTGATATCTCTAAGGATAGGATCTATGGTTTGCACTTGGTTAACCCTATTTGATCATCTAGGTCTAATGAAGATGAACATATGGGATACCATTTTATTAGTGGCAGGTCTCTATTATTTTATGAAGACATGACAAGTATTTAGTTGCAATTATAGTTCTATGAATGAAAAGAAAGTATCATGATCATATATTCTAACCTATGGTTAGGGTTAGTGGCAATTTAGGGTTCTTATGAATTAATGGAGCTTGGGTTCTTAATGGATTTAGGGTTTTAGAATTCCACATAAAATTTATGAACTACTATATTATGTATAAGAGAGTGAATTTGGTGATCAGAGGGGTACGTGAGCACGGTCTAAGCATCGTTAGATCAGCTTTGAGATTCGTTTTCTGTCTCACGGACACTACACGGCGTGAATAGCTTTTCTGCCTAAAAAGCCGGCTTGTCCTCGTCGGCTCGTTGTCCTCTAATCATGCCCACCACCACACCATCACCCGCACTCCTCCACTTTCTCCCTGAGTAGCAACTGCTCCCTTCCCCAAATCAATTCAGTTCATGGAGAGCTCCCAAGCACTGCGCGTCGTTGGCCGTGGCTCTGCAGGGGGGCAGAGCGACCAGATGCAGCGCAGGTCGTCCACCGCCTGCAGGAACCGCTCCGCCTCCGCCCGGTCCCCGCCGCCGTCGAACAGCATCTGGTCCTCCCCGCCCCCCGTGGACGCGGACGCGGTGGAGACCCACCGCATCACCTCCCGCTCCGCCCTCTCCAGCTCCGGCTCGGGACCGCACGTGGGCGTCAAATGCGGAGCAGGCGGCGTCGAGCAGCAGCAAGCAGCGGCAGCGGTCGTCGGCGGCGGCGGTCCACCTTTCGCTGCTTCTGCGGCCTGGGCGGAGAGGTGGTAAGGGTGGCGTCAGCGGGCCAGGACTCGAGGCCCATGAGCCTTGCGACGATGTCCGGAGCAGCGGCGGCGGCAGCAGACCCACCGGCCATTCCCAGCGGGGCGAGGCGACGGAGCGCGGCAGGGCCGGTAGCCTGCGGGCGGAGGCAGCGGCAGGCTCCGCCAAGACGCGCTTGGCGGCGGCGGCTCGACTGATGCGCGCTCACGGTTAGGGTTAGTGGCAATTTAGGGTTCTTATGAATTAATGGAGCTTGGGTTCTTAATGGATTTAGGGTTTTAGAATTCCACATAAAATTTATGAACTACTATATTATGTATAATGGAACCAGGGTTTCCTAATCTACCATATAGTTCTTAAGGTGATAACTTTATTATAAGGTTGAAGTTATTAATCACTTTGAAATAGAAATAAAAATAATATTGGATTTAGAATTTTATTATTTTTAAGGATTTTAATAATTAAGGTAATTATTAATCAGGGTTTAAATCCCTCTAATACGGATTTAATAAAATAACAAATAAAGAAAATTAGTTTTAATGTTTTATTTATTTACTTACTGGTTTTTATTTAATTTGGAATGTTTTCCTAATTATTGAATTTTAATTGAATTTAGAATTAATAAATAAGGCTTAAATAACAAGTATTAAATAATTGAATCTTTATTAAAAATATAAATTTCATTTTATATTTTTATTGGATAAATTTTTCTTTTATAAGAATTTTGATATCTCATTTGTATTTTTCTGAGCTTTTATGAATTTTCTACAATTATTTGAAATTTCAGGCATTTTCTGTAAATGAAAATAAACTAAAACACTAGACACACCCGTGCCTGTGCTACTCACAGACACAGACAGGTGGGGTCTGGCTGAGTCAGCTGCCACGTAGCGCCGACGTGGCAAGAAGCACGGTGACCGGCGGGCAGTGGTGGTGGTCGCCGGCGATTCCGGTTCCCCGCGAGGCCGTGTGTGGGCACGTTGGAAGGAGGGCAACGAGAGGAACCTACTGGTGGTGTCGCCGCCTCCAAATGGTCGCCGGAACTTGGCCGGCGGCGAGACGGAGCGGCAGAAGCTCACGGGTTAACGACGCGGCGGTGCTACGGCGAGCAATCGAGCGTGCTAGACATGCTGGGGAGTTCAGGAGCTCACCAGGGTCACGACGCGCGTGACGGCGAGGCTTGCCGGGGCCTGTGTCGCCGGAATCGCCTGCTCCCGTCGTCGGAGAAGACGAGCTCGACGGCGGCGCTATGGTCCGGTCGGGGTCGATTCCTCTTGCAGGGAGAGCATGTCGAGGACGGCGATCACGCTGGTGTGCTCGGTTGGGCTCGGGGAGGCTTCCATCACCGGCGATTGAGGTCACCGGTGAGGTCCAGGGTTACAGTGTGGAGAGGAAATCGGACAGAGAAGGGAAGAAATCGGGAGCTAGGTTTCGTCGCGGCTTTTATACGGCGCCAGGACGCGCCTCGCCACGACGCCAGTGAAGGAGAGGGCGCCAGCAACCAGGAGAATCGAAGCACGGCTTCGTGCTGGCCGGCATGCGAGAGGAAAGGGATGAGGACGAGCTCCTCCCTTTATTTTTTTATCGAAGGGGTATTCGGGTTGATCCTGGGCTGGTGCTTGGGCTGCGTTGCTGGGCTGCTGTTGGGCTGATAGGCAGGCTGCTGCTGGGCTCCTGCTGGGCTGCCTCGGCCAGGTGAGGTCCAGGCGAGGTTTTTCTTCTTTTTCTCTTTTATTTATTTTCTGTTTTGTATTTCTATTTTGAATTCTGTTTTTAATTCAAATTTCAATCATTCTATTTTGTAGGTGTTTGACAATTGGAATTTCATGAGGACTAATAAGAAGATCATTTTAATACTGATTTGTTTTTGAATGAGTATTTAATATATATGAACCTTTATTGCAATTTTAATTGAGCATGATTTTATGCTCCCATTTTAATTTTCCATTTTTCTTGTGAATCAAATTATTTGGGTTATTATAGTTGATACTTTCAACTCAAAGTATTTTAAAGGTTGTATTAAGACTTGGTTTCTAATTGAGGAATTTGTCACTTGCATATAGTTTTATGTGAGCACTTGCTTGTTAAGGTCTTATAGGTTTTATTATAATCCTATTTCAAGTTTAGCACTATTGTCATATTTTATTAGCACCTTGGAATATAGATACTACTCTCATCATGGTTTGGTCTTGGTTATAAGGATAAGTGGTTGATCACCACATATATGTTTTTAATTATGGTTTTAGTACTAAGTGTTTCTTATGTTCAATTATTGAAGCATAAGGTTTAACTAATGAGCAATTCTAGGTTGTAGAGATGATATGACATCATATTACCTTAGCTAGGTTTACTCTCCCCAATGCATGATAAAATGGTTACTTGTTTAATATTTCATGTGCTCCTATAGTTACTAAGGATTTGAGAATTAGTTTTATCTTCTACCAATTAATTTCTATTATTATCCTCAATTAATCATTAAAGTAACTACAATGGTTATAGTTCTTTTTATAGTTAACTTTGGTCATATGGATGGATGGTTTCTCACCATATAAATTATAGAGTTTGACTCTAAGGTTTTCTTATGTTCTTTAATTGAGGGATAATTGGAATATAAATGTGGTAGGATTCTACTTATGATCACCAAGTGAATCACAAGTTAAGGTTGGGATATAAGCTTAGGGTTGCTTACTAGTTACCTCCTTATGATTTCATGTGGTGAATGATATCTACTTATCCTATTAGGGTTTAACTCATCCTCTCATACCTCAAGAGCATGATCATGGATTAGGCATAATCAACTTGTTTTTAATCTCTCTACCTCGAGATCTTAGGGTTTATGATCATCACTCAATTTATAATGATCAAGGTTTGGCTTCCTAAGTTATCTCTCAAGAATTAGGTTTCTCACTCCCAAGATTAAGTATTGTCTTGATCAATCAAGGTATAGCACTTCTAATTTTACCTTCTTGAATGGGACTACTATGGTTGCCTCTATTGTTTATATCCCAGGAGAATGCCTGAGATAATCTATTAGAGTTCTTTCCAGGGAATGATTATATAATCATTCAGATATATGGATTAGTTCTCCCTTTCAATTCCAAGTGTTGCCTCACTAACTTGAGTGTAACACCATAACTTGAGCTCCCTCATAAATGAATAGTTATTCTAGGGTTTATGGTGTACTCCTAATATCTCCTTAGGTATCTATGCTAAGGTTTCATTTGTCTAGCTTAATTGGGTTAGTCTCTTCCTCACCTTATCAATTCAGGGTTATGGTATTATTCCATGTGATATTAGATTATCTCACCACTCCAAGGGAAATGGTTTTCAACCTAATACTTTAATTTAATGATTGTCCTTGAGTCTTAAATAGGTAGAGCTAAGAGTGGTATGAATGGTCTCACTCATTTGGGAAGGACTTGAATGATACTCTAGGGTTCCTCTTGAAGATGATGAGTTGAATACTTGGATGTATATCCAAGGTTTAGCTCAAGGTTTGTTATTGCTTCTCTAATAAATAATATAGAGCTCTCACCTCTCTGATTTTGATGTATAATAATTTGAACTAAAGAAGAATTATATTCCTTAGTTGGATCTCCTTGTCTTGTTTTCAAGATTAAAGTAGTATGAATACCATGAGGTTCATGGTATGATCAAGGATTAGATTCAAACATGGAAAAGATAAGTTAAGAATAGTTACTCCTAATTATTGTTACTTGATTTCCAATTAAATGGATATTCATATGTTGTGGCAAGGATTATCATATTATAATCTTTTATAAGATCAAGCAATTGATCATTGAGTAAAGTGTTGTTGTGTTGATTATTAGTTCCATTTGATCTAACCCCTTAGATCAAATTATCTCTACCCAAAACAAAGTTTTAACAAAGTCACATTGAGGTTTATAGCGCTTGACTTGATGAGCTACTTCAATTCCATCAAGGTCAAGTGAAACTTCAGTTACTTGTGTTTTATTACTTATTCCCAGATTTTCTATGCATGAATGCAATGCACACATCTGTTTCCTCTAATTTTGTAACCCCATTACCTGGGATATTACAGATGTCCAAGGCATCCCCTTCTTCATCGACAACATCATCAGGTTCCTCCCCTGAAACTATATTTTTCTTCAATCACATATTGTGTTCTTTACTTGGAGCGTCGGTTTGTTTTTGTTTTTGTTTTTGTTTTTGTTTGAATAAGATGGATCCTAGCATTCACTTTGTGGGAGAGAAACGCTCCGCTGTTGCATATGGACAAATATGTCCTTAGGCTTTACTCATAATATTCAAGGCGAAGTTTCTTCTTCGTTAAATTGTTATATGGTTGGAATTGGAAAATGCTACATGTAGTAATTCTAAAATGTCTTGGATAATGTGATACTTGGCAATTGTTGTGCTCATGTTTAAGCTCTTGCATCATATGCTTTGCACCCATTAATGAAGAAATACATAGAGCTTGCTAAAATCTGATTTGCATATTTGGTCTCTCTAAGGTCTAGATAATATCTAGTATTGAGTTTTGAACAACAAGGAAGACGGTGTAGAGTCTTATAATGTTTACAATATGTATTTTATGTGAGTTTTGCTGCACCTGTTCATCCTTGAGTTTGCTTCAAATAACCTTGCTAGCCTAAACCTTGTATCGAGAGGGAATACTTCTCATGCATCCAAAATCCTTGAGCCAACTACTATGCCATTTGTGTCCACCATACCTACCTACTACATGGTATTTCTCCGCCATTCCAAAGTAAATTGCTTGAGTGCTACCTTTAAAATTCCATCATCCACCTTTGCAATATATAGCTCATGGGACAAAATAGCCTTAAAAACTATCGTAGTATTGAATATGTACTTATGCACTTTATATTTTATTAAGTTGCTTGTTGTGCGATAACCATGCTTCTGGGGAACGCCATCAACTATGGTTGAATATCATGTGAGTTGCTATGCATGTCCGTCTTGTCTGAAGGATCTATCATTTTAGTGGTTGGAGCATGCAAAATTGTTAGAGAAGAACATTGGGCCGCTAACTAAAGCCATGAATCATGGTTGAAGTTTCAGTTTTGGACATATATCCTCAATCTCATATGAGAATAATAATCATTGCTACATGCTTATGCATTTAAGAGGAGTCCATTATCTGTTGTCCATGTTGTCCCGGTATGGATGTCTAAGTTGAGAATAATCAAAAGCGAGAAATCCAAAATGCGAGCATTCTCCTTAGACCTTTGTACAGGCGGCATGGAGGTACCCCTTTGTGACACTTGGTTGAAACATGGCATGCAAAGATCCGGTAGTCCAAGCTAAGTAGGACGAGGTGCGGGCACTATTAGTATACTATGCATGAGGCTTGCAACTTGTAAGATATAATTTACATAACTCATATGCTTTATTACTACCGTTGACAAAATTGTTTCATGTTTTCAAAATAAAAGCTCTAGCACAAATAAAGCAATCGATGCTTTCCTCTTTGAAGGACCTTTCTTTTACTTTTATTGTTGAGTCAGTTTACCTATCTCCTCCACCTTAAGAAGCAAACACTTGTGTGAACTGTGCATTGATTCCTACATACTTGCATATTGCACTTGTTATATTACTCTATGTTGACAATATCAATGAGGTATACATGTTATAAGTTGAAAGCAACCGCTGAAACTTAATCTTCCTATGTGTTGCTTCAATACCTTTACTTTGATTTATTGCTTTATGAGTTAACTCTTATGCAAGACTTATTGATGCTTGTCTTGAAGTACTATTCATGAAAAGTCTTTGCTTTATGATTCAGTTGTTTACTCATGTCATTACCATTGTTTTGATCGCTGCATTCATTACATATGTTTACAAATAGTATGATCAAGATTATGATGGCATGTCACTTGAAATTATCTTTGTTATCGTTTTACCTGCTCGGGACGAGCGAACTAAGCTTGGGGATGCTGATACGTCTCAACGTATCGATAATTTCTTATGTTCCATGCCACTTTATTGATGATACCTACATGTTTTATGCACATTATATGTCATATTTATGCATTTTGGAACTAACCTATTAACAAGATGCGAAGAGCCGATTGTTGTTTCATTTTTGGTTTGAAATCCTAGTAAGGAAATATTCTCGGAATGGACGAAATCTTCGCCAAGGGTCCTATTTTTGCACGAAGCTTCAGGAAGACCGAAGGGGAAGGAAGTGGGGCCACGAGGCGCCGACACCAGGGCGGCGCGGCCCAGGCCCTGGCCGCGCCGACCTAGGGTGTGGGGCCCTCGTGTGGCCCCCCGCGTTGCCCTTCCGCCTAAAGCCTCCGTCGCGCCCCAGTACCGAGAGCCACGATACGGAAAACCTTCCGAGACGCCGCCGCCGCGAATCCCATCTCGGGGGATTCGGGAGATCGCCTCCGGCACCTGCCGGAGAGGGGATTCATCTCCCGGAGGACTCTACACCGCCATGGTCGCCTCCGGAGTGATGAGTGAGTAGTTCACCCTGGACCATGGGTCCATAGCGGTAGCTAGATGGTCATCTTCTCCTTGTTGTGCTTCATTGTTGGATCTTGTGAGCTGCCTAACATGATCAAGATCATCTATATGTAATACTATATGTTGTGTTTGTCGGGATCCGATGGATAGAGAATACTATGATTATGGTGATTATCAATCTATTGTTTATGTGTTGTTTATGATCTTGCATGCTCTCAGTTATTAGTAGAGGCTCTGGCCAAGTTTTTACTCTTAACTCCAAGAGGAGTATTTATGCTCGATAGTGGGTTCATGCCTTCATTGACACATGGGACAGTGAAAAGTTCTAAGGTTGTGATGTGCTTGTTGCCACTAGGGATAAAACATTGATTCTATGTCTAAGGATGTAGTTGCCGATTACATTACGCACCATACTTAATGCAATTGTCTGTTGCTTAGCAACTTAATACGAATGGGGTTCGGATGATAACTTGAAGGTGGACTTTTTAGGCATAGATGCGGTTGGATGGCGGTCTATGTACTTTGTCGTAATGCCCAATTAAATCTCACTATATTTATCATATCATGTATATGCATTGTTATGCCTTTCTCTATTTGTCAATTGCCCGTTGTAATTTGTTCACCCAACATGCTTTTATCTTATGGGAGAAACACCTCTAGTGAACTGTGGACCCCGGTCCTATTCTTTACATAGCATACAATCTCTGCAATTTACTGTTTTCTTTGCAAACATCTTCCACTCGATACGTTTAATCCTTTGTTACAGCAAGCGGTGAGATTGACAACCTCATGTTTCGTTGGGGCAAAGTACTTTGGTTTTGTTGTGCAGGTTCCACGTTGGCGCCGGAATCCCTGGTGTTGCGCCGCATCACATTTCGCGACCATCAACCTTCAACGTGCTTCTTGGCTCCCACTGGTTCGATTAAACCTTGGTTTCATACTGAGGGAAACTTGCTTCGCATCATACCTTCCACTTGGGGTTCCCAACGGACGTGTGCATCTACGCGTATCGGTGATCACTGAGATTTAATCGGGGCATTACGACAAAGAACATAGACCGCCATCCAACATGCATCTATGCCTAAAAGTCCACCTTCGGGTTAGCATCCGCCCCTTCAGTATTAAGTTGCAAACAACGAGACAATTGCATTAAGTATGGTGCGTAATGTAATCAACACAAATATCCTTAGACAAAGCATCGATGTTTTATCCCTAGTGGCAACAACACATCCACACCTTAGAACTTTCTGTCACTGTCCCAGATTCAATGGAGGCATGAACCCACTATCGAGCATAAATACTCCCTCTTGGAGTTACAAGTATCAACTTGGCCAGATCCTCTACTAGCAACGGAGAGCATGCAAGAACATAACCAACACATATATGATAGATCAATAATCAACTTGACATAGTATTCTATATTCATCGGATCCCACAAACACAACATGTAGCATTACAAATAGATGATCTTGATCATGTTAGGCAGCTCACAAGATCTAAACATGATAGCACAAGAGGAGAAGACAACCATCTAGCTACTGCTATGGACCCATAGTCCAAGGATGAACTACTCACGCATCAGTCCGGAGGCGGGCATGGTGATGTAGAGCCCTGATGATTCCCCTCTCCCGAGTGCCGAGGCGATCTCCGAATCCCGAGATGGGATTGGCGGCGCGTCGTCTGGGAACTTTTTCCGTATCGTGGCTCTCGGTAATAGGGTTTTTGCGACGGAGAGTTTAAGTAGGCGGAAGGGTAGGGTCGGTGGAGGCAGGGGCCCCACACCATAGGGCGGCGCGGGCCCCACCCTGGCCGCGCGACCCTGTGGTGTGGGCGCCTCTTCGCCCCACCTCGTATGCTCTTCGGTCTTCGGAAGCTCCGTGGAAAAATAAGACCACGGGCATTGATTTCGTCCAATTCCGAGAATATTTCCTTTGTAGGATTTCTGAAACCAAAAACAAGAACAACTGGCACTCCGGCATCTTGTTAATAGGTTAGTCGGAAAATGCATCAAAACATCATAAAGTGTGAACAAAACATGTAGGTATTGTCATAAAACTAGCATGGAACATAAGAAATTATAGATACGTTGGAGACGTATCAAGCATCCCCAAGCTTAGTTCCTACTCGCCCTCGAGTAGGTAAACGATAAAAACAATAATTTCTGAAGTGACATGCTACCATCATAATCTTGATCAACATTATTGTAAAGCATATGAGATGAATGGAGTGATTCAAAGCAATAGATTGCTAAAAAAAAGATAATGACTAAACAACTGAATCATATAGCAAAACTTTTCATGAATAGTACTTTCAAGATAAGTATCAAAAAGACTTGCATAAGAGCTAACTCATAAAGCAATAGATTCGAAGTAGAAGGTTTCGAAGCAACACAAAGGATGATTAAGTTTCAGCATTTGCTTTCAACTTGTAACATGTATATCTCATGGATAATTGTCAACATAAAGTAATATAACAAGTGCAATAAGTAAACATGTAAGAATCAATGCACACAGTTGACACAAGTGTTTGCTTCTAAGATAGAAAGAAGTAGGTAAACTGACTCAACATAAAGTAAAAGAATGGCCCTTCGCAGAGGAAGCATGGATTACTATTTTTGTGCTAGAGCTTTTATTTTGAAAACATAGAAACAATTTTGTCAACGGTAGTAATAATTCATATGTGTTATGCATAAAACTTCCTACAAGTTGCAAGCCTCATGCATCGAATACCAATAGTGCCGCACCTTGTCCTAATTAGCTTGGATTTACATGGATTATCATTGCATAACATATGTTTCAACCAAGTGTCACAAAGGGGTACCTCTATGCCTGTACAAAGGTCCAAGGAGATAAATCGCATTTGATTTCTTGTTTTTGATAGATCTCAACTTAGGACATCCATACCGGGACAACATAGAAAACAGATAATGGACTCCTCTTTAATGCATAAGCATTCAACAACAGATAATATTCTCATAAGAGATTGAGGATGAATGTCCAAACTGAAAACTTCCACCATGATACATGGCTTTGGTTAGCGGCCCAATGTTCTTCTCTAACATATGCATACTCAAACCATTTGATCATGATAAATCACCCTTACTTCAGACAAGACGAACATACATAGCAACTCACATGATATTCAACAAAGGTGTAAAGAGTTGATGGCGTCCCCGAAACATGGTTACCGCTCAACAAGCAACTTATAAGAACTAAGATACATAGCAACATATTCATCACCACAATAGTTTTTAAGCTATTTTCCCATGAGCTATATATTGTAAAGACAAAGGAATGAAATTTTAAAGGTAGCACTCAAGTAATTTACTTTGGAATGGCAGAAAAATACCACATATAGGTAGTTATGGTGGACACAAATGGCATGGGTTTTGGCTCAAGGTGTTTGGATGCACGAGAAGCATTTCCTCTCAGTACAAGGCTTTGGCTAGCAAGGTTGTTCGAAGCAAACACAAGTATGAACAGGTACAACAAAACTTACACAAGAACATATTGCAAGCATTGTGAGACTCTACACTGTCTTCCTTGTTGTTCAAACACTTTAATTTACCAGAAAATATCTAGACCTTAGAGAGATCAATCATGCAAACCAAATTTCAACAAGCTCTACGGTAGTTCTCCACTAATAGATTTAAACTACATGATGCAAGAGCTTAAACATGATCTATGAGAGCTCAAAACAATTGCCAAGTATCAAATTATTCAAGACCATATGAAGCATTTTCTGATTCCAACCAAATAGCAATTAACGAAGGTTTTTTTCACCATGAACATTAAAGCATAACTAAGAACACAAGTGTTCAAATGAAAAAGCGGAGCGTGTATATCTCAAATACAAAGATTGCTGGGATCTTTTTTCAAACAAAAACAAAAACAAAAGACGCTCCAAGTAAAGAACATAAGATGTGATGGAATAAAAATATAGTTTCACTAGAAGTGACACGATAAGTTGTCGATGAAGAAGGGGATGCCTTGGGCATCCCCAAGCTTAGATGCTTGAGTCTTCTTGAAATATGCAGGGATGAACCACGAGGGCATCCCCAAGCTTAGACTTTTCACTCTTCTTGATCATATTATATCATCCTCTTCTCTTGACCCTTGAAAACTTCCTCCACACCAAACTTAAAGCAAACTCATTAGAGGGTTAGTGCATAATCAAAAATTCACATATTCAGAGGTGACATAATCATTCTTAACACTTCTGGACATTACCCAAAGCTACTGAAAGTTAATAGAACAAAGAAATCCATTCAACATAGCAAAAGAGGCAATGCAAAATAAAAGGCAGAATCAGTCAAAACAGAACAGTCCGTAAAGACGAATTTTTCTGAGGCACTTAACTTGCTCAGATGGAAAAACTCAAAACTAATGAAAGTTGCTTACATATCTGAGGATCACACACGTAAATTGGCAGATTTTTTTGATTCTTCTACAGAGAGAAGGATGCGAATTCGTGACAGACAACAAATCTGTTTCTGCGCAGAAATCCAAATCTAGTATCAACCTTACTATAGAGACTTTACTTGGCACAAAAACATGATAAGGAGAGGTTGCTACAGTAGTAACAACTTCCAAGACTCAACAAAACAATAGTAAAATAAAACATGGGTTATCTCCCAAGAAGTGCTTTTCTTTAACGCCTTTCAGCTAGGCGCAGAAAGTGCAAATCAAGTAACATCAAGAGAAGAAGCATCAACATCATAATTTGTTCTAATAATAAAATCAAAAGGCAACTTCATTATCTTTCTAGGGAAGTGTTCCATACCTTTCTTGAGAGGAAATTGATACTTAATATTTCCTTCTTTCATATCAATAACAACACCAATTCGAAGAAAGGGTCTTCCCAAGACAATAGGACAAGATGCATTGCATTCAATATCCAAGACAACAAAATCAACGGGGACAAGGTTATTGTTAACCGTAATGCGAACATTATCAATCCTCCCCAAAGGTTTCTTTATAGAATTATCAGCAAGATTAACATCCAAGTAACAATTTTTCAATGGTGGCAAGTCAAGCATATCATAAATTTTCTTAGGCATAACAGAAATACTTGCACCAAGATCACATAAAGCATTACAATCAAAATCATTGAATTTCATCTTAATGATGGGCTCCCAACCATCTTCCAACTTCCTAGGAATAGAAGCTTCAAGTTTTAATTTCTCTTCTCTAGCTTTAATGAGAGCATTTGTAATATGTTTTGTAAAGGCTAAATTTATAGCACTAGCATTAGGAATTCTAGCAAGTTTTTGTATGAACTTAATAACTTCAGTAATATGACAATCATCAAAATCTAAACCATTATGATCTACAACATTCTGAAAAATTTCAGCACTATTATCACAAACAGTTTCAGCAGCTTCAGGCAATTTTGCACGCTTTCTACTAGGAGTAGAAACATTGCCAACACCAATTATTTTACCATTGATAGTAGGAGGTTTAGAAACATGTGAAGAATCAACATTACTAGTGGTGGTAATAGTCCAAACTTTAGCTACATTATTCTCTTTAGCAAGTTTTTCTTTTTCTTCTCTATCCCACCTAGCATGCAATTCAGCCAACATTCTAATATTATCATTAATTCGAACTTGGATAGCATTTGTTTTAGCAAACTTAGCATCTTTAACTTCATCAGGCATAACTTTCAGTTTTAAAAGATCAACATCAAGAGCAAGACTATCAACCTTAGAAGCAAGAACATCAATTTTACCAAGCTTTTCTTCAATAGTTTTATTAAAAGCAGTTTGTGTACTAATAAATTCTTTAAGCATGACTTCAAGACCAGAGGGTACACTCTTATTATTGTTGTAAGAATTACCATAAGAATTACTATAACCACTACCATTATTAGAAGGATATTGCCTATAGTTGTTGTTACCATAATTATTCTTATAAGCATTATTGTTGAAATTATTATTCTTAATGAAATTCACATCAACATGCTCTTCTTGAGCAACCAATGAAGCTAAAGGAACATTATTAGGATCAATATGAGATCTACCATTTGCAAGCATAAACATAATAGCATCAATCTTATCACCCAAAGAAGAGGTTTCTTCAACAGAATTTACCTTCTTACCTTGAGGAGTTCTTTCAGTATGCCATTCAAAGTAATTGATCATCATATCATCAAGAAGCTTTGTTGCGGTGCCCAAGGTGATGGACATAAAAGTACCTCCAGCAGCTGAATCCAATAGGTTCCTCGAGGAAAAATTCAATCCTGCATAAAAGGTTTGGATAATCATCCAAGTAGTTAGTCCATGGGTAGGGCAATTCTTTACCAAAGATTTCATTCTCTCCCATGCTTGAGCAACATGTTCATTATCAAATTTCTTAAAATTCATAATGCTACTTCTCAAAGATATAATCTTAGCAGGAGGATAATATTTACCAATAAAAGCATCTTTACATTTAGTCCATGAATCAATACTATTCTTAGGCAAAGAAAGCAACCAATCTTTAGCTCTTCCTCTTAAGGAGAAAGGAAACAATTTCAGTCTTATAATATCACCATCTATATCCTTATACTTTTGCATTTCACAAAGTTCAACAAAATTATTAAGATGGGCAGCAGCATCATCAGTACTAACACCAGAAAATTGCTCTCTCATAACAAGATTCAGTAAAGCAGGTTTAATTTCATAGAATTCTGCTGTAGTAGCAGGTGGAGCAATAGGAGTACATATAAAATCATTATTATTTGTGCTAGTGAAATCACACAACTTAGTATTTTCAGGAGTACCCATTGTAGCAGTAATAAAGGTAAACTAAGCTAGCAGAATTAAATAAAGTAAAAACAAGTAACTAATTTTTTGTATTTTGATATAGAGCAAGTAAACAAAACAAATGAAATAAAGTAAAGCAACTAATTTTTTTTGTGTTTTTGATATAAAGCAAACAAGACAGAAATTAAAGTAAAGTAAAGCAAGACAAAAACAAAGTAAAGAGATTGGATGTGGAAAACTCCCCTTGCAGCGTGTCTTGATCTCCGGCACGGCGCGGAAAAAGAGCTTGATAACGCGTGAAGCACACATCCGTTGGGAACCCCAAGAGGAAGTGATGCGTACGGCACAAATTTTCCCTCCGTAAGAAACCAAGGTTATCGAACCAGTAGGAGATGAAGGCCACATGAAGGTTGTTGGTGGAGGAGTGTAGTGCGGCGCAACACCAGTGATTCCGGCGCCAACGTGGAACCTGCACAACACAATCACAGTACTTTGCCCCAACTTAACAGTGAGGTTGTCAATCTCACCGGCTTGCTGAAAGCAAAGGATTAAACGTATGGTGTGAAGAATGATGTTTGTTTGCGAAGAACAATAGAGAACAGAGACTGCAGCAGATTGTATTTCAGATGTAAAAGAATGGACCGGGTCCACAGTTCACTAGTGGTGTCTCTCCAATAAGATAAATAGCATGTTGGGTGAACAAATTACAGGTGGGCAATTGACAAATAAAGATTCATATACATATCATGATGATCACTATGAGATTTAATCAGGGCATTACGACAAAGAACATAGACCGCCATCCAACATGCATCTATGCCTAAAAAGTCCACCTTCGGGTTAGCATCCGCACCCCTTCCAGTATTAAGTTGCAAACAACAGACAATTGCATTAAGTATGGTGCGTAATGTAATCAACACAAATATCCTTAGACAAAGCATTGATGTTTTATCCCTAGTGGCAACAACACATCCACAACCTTAGAACTTTCTGTCACTGTCCCAGATTCAATGGACGCATGAACCCACTATCGAGCATAAATACTCCCTCTTGGAGTTACAAGTATCAACTTGGCCAGAGCCTCTACTAGCAATGGAGAGCATACAAGAACATAACCAACACATATATGATAGATCAATAATCAACTTGACATAGTATTCTATATTCATCGGATCCCACCAAACACAACATGTAGCATTACAAATAGATGATCTTGATCATGTTAGGCAGCTCACAAGATCTAAACATGATAGCACAAGAGGAGAAGACAACCATCTAGCTACGCTATGGACCCATAGTCCAAGGATGAACTACTCACGCATCGGTCCGGAGGCGGGCATGGTGATGAAGAGCCCTCCGGTGATGATTCCCCTCTCCGGCAGGGTGCGGAGGCGATCTCCTGAATCCCCGAGATGGGATTGGCGGCGGCGTCTGGAACTTTTCCGTATCGTGGCTCTCGGTAATAGGGTTTCGCGACGGAGAGTTTATGTAGGCGGAAGGGCAGGGTCGGTGGAGGCACGAGGGCCCCACACCATGGCGCGGGCCCCACCTGGCCGCGCGGCCGTGGTGTGGCGCCTCGTCGCCCCACCTCGTATGCTCTTCGGTCTTCTGGAAGCTCCGTGGAAAAAGACCCGCGTTGATTTCGTCAATTAGAATATTTCCTTTGTAGGATTTCTGAAACCAAAAACAGAAAACAACAACGGCGCTTCGGCATCTTGTTAATAGGTTAGTGCCGAAAATGCATCAAAACATCATAAAGTGTGAACAAAACATGTAGGTATTGTCATAAAACTAGCATGGAACATAAGAAATTATAGATACGTTGGAGACGTATCAATGTGTTGCGATGGTTCTATGCGTGTAACTTGTGATCCGGAAGATCCTCTCCATACCTTTATATACTAGGCCAGGTCCCGAGAGATCTGTCCGAATTCGACTAGGATACAAAGAGTCATCATCTAAGGTTCCTTGTTTTGTCGTCATCTTTCCTTGTCCTTCAAGTATCTTCCTTCGTGCGAGTCCTTTCCTTCGACGTCGACGCGTAGGCCTTCTTCCGATATTCGGCAATCTTCATGGGCCCTTGGTTGGGTCGGTAGAGGTAGCCTAATATAGGTTACCCGAAGGGTAATGCCCACATCAGTAGCCTCCGAGTGACTGGCCAAAGTGAAGCTTCGGGCAGGGACTTTAATTGTCTTCATCCGAATATCTTCATCTGTTGAAAGAATGTGAATCTTCATGTCCTTTTGCCGCTTCCAAGTCATTTTATCGGGTGCGCGTCCAGCGCTCCCGACGGGAGTAGCTCTCGAGTCTAGGGATGGATGCTTGCAACCGTGCGTGGACTCAAGTTGTACCACTCGTAAATCTTCGCTGTCGATGCTTTTCTTGCTAAAAAATCTTGATATCGGGTGCGCGTCGTTATTATAATATATCTTTGTGTTTATGATAAATGTTTGCATACCATGCTATAATTGTATTAACCGAAACATTCATACATGCGTGTTATGTAAACAACAAGGAGTCCCTAGTAAGCCTCTTGTATAACTAGCTTGTTGATTAATAGATGATCATGGTTTCGTGATCATGAACATTGGATGTTATTAATAACAAGGTTATGTCATTAGGTGAATGATATAATGGACACACACCCAAATAAGCGTAGCATAAGATCATGTCATTAAGTTCAGTTTGCTATAAGCTTTCGATACATAGTTACCTAGTCCTTCGACCATGAGATCATGTAAATCACTTATACCGGAAGGGTACTTTGATTATATCAAACGCCACTGTAAATGGGTGGTTATAAAGGTGGGATTAAGTATTCGGAAAGTATGAGTTGAGGCATATGGATCAAGAGTGGGATTTGTCCATCCCAATGACGGATAGATATACTCTGGGCCCTCTCGGTGGAATGTCGTCTGATTAGGTTGCAAGCATGTGAATGGTTCACAAGAGATGATATGCCACGGTACGAGTAAAGAGTACTTGTTGGAGACGAGGTTGAACAAGGTATGGAGATACCGATGATCAAACCTCGGACAAGTAAAATATCGCGTGACAAAAGGGAATCGGTATCGTATGTAAATGGTTCAATCGATCACTAAGTTATCGTTGAATATGTGGGAGCCATTATGGATCTCCAGATCCCGCTATTGGTTATTGGTCGAGAAGAGTCTCAACCATGTGCATAGTTCACGAACCGTAGGGTGACACACTTAAGGTTTGATGTCGTTTTAAGTAGATATGGAATATGGAATAGAGTTCGAAGTTTTGTTCGGAGTCTCGGATAGGATCCAGGACATCACGAGGAGGTCCGGAATGGTCCGGAGAATAAGATTCATATATAGGAAGTCACTTTCCAAGTTTGGAAATGATCCGGTGCATTTATGGAAGGCACTAGAATGTTCTAGAACCTTCCGGAAGAAATCACTATGGAAAGTGGAGTCCCGGTTGGACTCAACCAACCACAACAACCTTGGCCGCACCCCTCAAGGCACCCAGGCCGGCGCCCCCTCTCCCCAAACCATAGCCGCCCCTCCTCCTCTTACACCTCTAGTAGTGCTTAGGCGAAGCTCTGCCGGAGATCTCCACCACCACCGCCACCACGCCGTCGTGCTGTCGGGATTCCGAGGAGGATCTACTACTTCCGCTGCCCGCTGGAACGAGGAGAAGGACGTCATCATCAACTCCGTACGTGTGACCGAGTACGGAGGTGCTGCCCGACCGTGGCACCGTCAAGATCTTCTACGCGCTTTTGCAAGCGGCAAGTGATCGACTACATCCACAACGAGATCTAATCTCGTAGGCTTTGGAAATCTTCGAGGGTTAGTCTCATGATCTTCTCGTTGCTACCATCTTCTAGATTGGATCTTGGCTTGTTATTCGTTCTTGCGGTAGGAATTTTTTTGTTTTCTATGCTACAAATCCCAACATGATCATGCCCGCAGTATCCATGGTCATGAAAGAATTGGAAAGATTCAAAGTTATTTCCCTTGCGTCGTCTTCCGAAAGACGAGGAATTCGCGGCTGAAACCTTCCTTGATTGTTTCAAGACGCGCTTCCATGTGAGAGTTGCCCCCTTCGCCATTCGCTTGATTGATTGGCTGCCTGTCGGCGTCGATCGAGTTCGTTCTATTCTTTAGACAACTGATCGCGGTTTTTCTCTAGAATTTCAGGGTACGCGTTGAGGGTTCCTGCCTAGGCTCCAATGGGAATTGGAGTACGATTGGCTATGGCGCCGCGAGCGGTCTCCCACTCCTCGTTGGTGATGATGTAAGCATTATCGTCATTGCTGGCACTAGTTTCAATGTTGCGACGTCTGTTGTGATTGTTCTGTGGGGTGTGCTCGCCTTCTGAGATTCCTCTCCTGTGATGGGGTTGGCGATGGCGAAGACACTGGAGACGGTTCCAAAATTGCAGCCGATAGAACGGCCGCAATCGGTGATGAAGTAACAGGTGCAGCAGTTGATGAATTCATGACCTTTGAATTCCTTGGGGCGATCGGATCGGGCAGCCGAAGGATTCCCTCGGTGTTGACACAGTAGTGCATGCTTTCGAACGCCATCTCCAATCCATCACGTAAGCCCGAGAAGGCCGAAGTGGAGTAAACTCGAAGGACCCGAAACGAATCGGGTTCCCCGGGCTTGGTGATGATGGAGCCGACGATGATTTCGGTGATGCCGATCCGAAAGAAGCCGGCGAGATCGGAGTTGCCGATGAAGTGCCTTGTACCAGCAGATTTCCCACAGACGGTGCCAATTGTCGCGGGTGATCCCCGGAAATGCCCACCATGAGGGGCTTAGGGTTGACGGAATCCTACAGGCTAGCACGAGACATCGGTGATCGAACAAACGGGGAGAGAGATTTACCCAGGTTCGGGGCCCTCGATGAGGTAAAACCCTTACTTCCTGCTTGTCTGATCTTGATTATCGAAAGTATATCGGGTTACAATGGGGTAGCCAAAGGACTACGATGGATTCGCTGAGAGGCTAGGGTTCTAAGCTCTAGGCGATGTGTTGCGATGGTTCTATGCGTGTAAGTTGTGATCCGGCAGATCCTCTCTTGGCCTTTATATAGCAGGCCAGGTCCCGAGAGATGTCCGGATTCGACTAGGATACAAAGAGTCATCGTCTAAGGTTTCCTTGTTTCGTCATCGTCTTTCCTTGTCCTTCAAGTATCTTCCTTCGTGCGAGTCCTTTCCTTCGACGTCGACGCGTAGGCCTTCTCCCGATATTCGGCAATCTTCATGGGCCCTTGGTTGGGCCGGTGGAGGTAGCCTAATATAGGTTACCCGAAGGGTAATGCCCACATCAAGCCCCTTTCCGTGAGGCTTCTTAGCCTCCTCCTCGTCTTCTGGCGTCACCATGGCAAAGTACTTTGGCTGTTTCCAGCCACGTGGAGCATGATGCATGTAGGGCTCATAGTCTTCATCGTAGGAGTCCTAAGACTTCCTCCTTCGCGTCCTGATTGGGTGAACGAAAACAACCTCGATGGTTTGGTCCCCTGTTGTACCGCGCCATATAAAAGGATGGGGAGCCCGAAAGCGATCGATACTAACTTGTTCACGATCTGCTAAACTGCTCCCCTATATTCCCTCATCTCCACCGACCAGAGGCTAGGAACAACATGAAGACCATCCTACACACTGGCGGTATTAGGGCAGTGTCGCTAGAGACATGAGGGGATCAGGAGGATCCCCAGATCGTCCAATACCTCGTTGCTTCACGCCTGTAACAAGTAAGCGACAATGACAACTCTAGCTCCTCGTAATGTTCATCACACTACAGGAATGGGGCTATATGCCGAGGGCCGGGAACCCTCGGCGTAGCATGCTTTGGCCCTTGGCGTAGGCTATGCCGAGGGCCGCCCTCGGCATTGCTCCTCGGCGTGTAAGTCCCTCGGCAAAGCCACTATCGCCGTCGGCGTAGCCCGGCCCTCGGCATAGCACGCTACGCCGACGGCAAAACCCTCGGCATAGACTTTTAAAAAATTCAAATTTCCCGTTTTTCCAAAAAAAAATCAAAAAAAAAATTTCGAATTTTTTTTTTCTATATGCCGACGGCAAAACCCTCGGCATAGAATTTTAAAAAAAATTAATTTTAATTTCTTTTACACAATGTTTTTCCTTTTTTTCTTTTTCTTACTTGTTTATCTTTCACCCAATACACTTTTAACTCTAACTACACTTAATCTTATGTCAAATTACAATCATGGTTAAACTTCCCATCGGTCACCCATCCTCACACTACTCCAGCCTCAGCACGCTTAACTTCTTGGTTCCATTCGAATGAGCTTCCATTATAGAATTGACACCTCTTGCTGATAATAATAGCATATCAACCCTATTAACCCTTGAACCGTGATGCACACTTCTTTATTTTTGAATCCCAGACAATTACTTAAGTAGGCAACAATGAATATATATAAGTAATAATAATATTTAATTCAAATAAAAATAAATGATTTTATTTTTTGGTCTTTTTTCTATTTAATATTGAATAATTAATATCTTTAAATCGGAAAATCAAAATTCCACAAATAATATGTCTAAATCGATCAGAAAAATGAGATGAATCTAAATATAACATACATATCATCATTTGAACCTAAAAATTAGAGGAATCCAAATATGACGCCTAATTTGCCATGTGGCCAAACAGCCCCCTCGCGAGATGCGAAATGGTCGTACCGGGCGGGCTGGTGCACCGTTCACCAACACGCTAAACGGACAAAAATTAGCACTGTGTTATAGACATAAAAACATTTTTTGCGGAATTTATTGAGCGACGGAAAGTGTACCCCTAGTTCAAATCCGGTCAGTTTCCAGCGGATTCGGCGGGACACTGCAGGAAGCCGCATGGATTACCAGATAGCTAGCGCGCGCATATGACATGTGATATGTGGTGCGAAGGCGGTGTCCTACCACTACGCGGAGGTCTCGCGCAATACTAAAATGCGCCCCATGTAGTGCTTCACAAAATAAACCCGTTTTGGCACCCCGAAAATGAAAAACCATCGCCCATCGGTCGGATTGGAAATCCGCTCCCGGGGCCTTGCTTCCCATCCCAGGGACCACGCACATGCCAAATATGACCTCGTTCCGACAAACTATGCGATGTCACGGACCGTTTCCTACTCATTTGCCCTAAAAGCCATAGAACTCCGGACGTGATAGCCCTGTTTGTGAAGGGTTTTCCAAAATAATTGTCGTATCCTAATTACGACTTTTGGAGTGGTTACTACGACACATAAAATGACGCCATGCTGCTCCGTGGGATTTTCTGACTTCGTTTAAATTGCCATTTGGCCAAAACGGGCCCCCACGGAGATGCGGTATGCCGTACGGGCGCGATGGTGCACCGTTTACCATCGCACTAAACGGAAAAAATTAGCACATAAAGTGATATGTCATAGACCTAAAAACATTTTTCCCGAATTTATTGAGCGACGGAAAGTGTACCCCTAGTTCGAATCCGGTCAGTTTCCAGCGGATTCGGCGGGACACCGAGCCGCATGGATTCCCAGATAGCTAGCGCGCACATATGGCATGTGATATGTGGTGCGAAGGCGGTGTCCTACCACTACGCGGAGTTCTCGCGCAATACTAAAATGCGCCCCATGTAGCTGCTTCACAAAATAAACCCGTTTTGGCACCCGAAATGAAAAAACCATCGCCCATGGGTCGGATTGGAAATCTGCTCCCGGCCTTGCTTCCCATCCCAGGGACCACACACGTGCCAAATATGGCCTCGTTCCGACAAACTATGCGGTGTCACGGGCCGTTTCCTACTCATTTGCCCTAAAAGCCATAGAACTCCGGACGTGATAGCCCTGTTTGTGAAGGGTTTTCCAAAATAATTACCGTATCCTAATTCCAACTTTTGTAGTGGTTACTAGGACACATAAAATGACGCCATGCG
Source organism: Lolium multiflorum (assembly GCA_030979885.1). NCBI lineage: Eukaryota > Viridiplantae > Streptophyta > Magnoliopsida > Poales > Poaceae > Lolium > Lolium multiflorum. The sequence goes on from CM061750.1 coordinate 82,020,473, forward strand.
GCTCCGCGGGATTTTCTGACTTTGTTTAAATTGTCATTTGGCCAAAACGGGCCCCACGGAGATGCGGTATGTCCGTACCGGACGCGCTGGTGCACCCGTTTACCATCGCGCTAAACGGACAAAAATTGGCACATAAACTGATATATCATAGACCTAAAAACATTTTTTGAATTTATTGAGCGGAAAGTGTAGCCCTAGTTCAAATCAGTCACTTTCCAGTGATTCGGCGGGACACCGCAGGAAGCCGCATGGATTCCCAGATAGCTAGCGCGCACATATGGCATGTGATATGTGGTGCGAAGGCGGTGTCCTACCACTACGCGAGTTCTCGCGCAATACTAAAATGCGCCTTATGTAGTTCCTTCACAAAAAAACCCGTTTTGGCACCCCGAAAATGAAAAAACCATCGCCCATGGGTCGGATTGGAAATCCGCTCCCGGGGCCTTGCTTCCCATCCCATGGACCACGCACGTGCCAAATATGGCCTCGTTCCGACAAACTATGCGGTGTCACGGGCCGTTTCCTACTCATTTGCCCTAAAAGCCATAGAACTCCGGACGTGATAGCCCGTTTAAGGGTTTTCCAAAATAATTGCTGTATCCTAATTCCGACTTTTGGAGTGGTTACTAGGACACATAAAATGATGCCATGCGGCTCCGCGGGATTTTCTGACTTTGTTTAAATTGTCATTTGGCCCAAACGGCCCCCCACGGAGATGCGGTATGGCCGTACCGGGCGCGCTGGTGCACCCGTTTACCATCGCGCTAAACGGACAAAAAATAGCATATAAACTGATATGCCATACACCTAAAAACAATTTTTGCGGAATTTATTGAGCGACAGAAAGTGTAGCCCTAGACCCTAGTTCAAATCCGGTCACTTTCCAGCGGATTCAGCGGGACACCGCAGGAAGCCGCATGGATTCCCAGATAGCTAGCGCGCACATATGGCATGTGATATGGGGTGCGAAGGCGGTGTCCTACCACTACGCAGAGGTCTCGCGCAATACTAAAATGCGCCCCATGTAGTTCCTTCACAAAAAAAACTGTTTTGGCACCCGAAAATGAAAAAACCATCGCCCATGGGTCGGATTGGAAATGCGCTCCCGGGGCCCTTCCCAGGGACCACGCACGTGCCAAATATGGTCTCGTGACAAACTATGCGGTGTCACGGGCCGTTTCTACTCATTGCCCTAAAAGCCATAGAAATCCGGACTTGATAGCCCTGTTCGTGAAGGGTTTTCCAAAATAATTGCCGTATCCCAATTCCATCTTTTGGAGTGGTTACTAGGACACATAAAATGATGCCATGCGGCTCCGCGAGATTTTCTGACTTCGTTTAAATTGCCATCTGGCTAAAACGGGAACCTGAGAACATATAAGAAAGTGATTGAATTGTTTCTATGTTAACATGTTATTCTACATGATTCAAATATGCATGATTTTGACATAAACGGATAGAGGATGTTTTTCTGAACATTTTGATACCTCATACGCATTTTTCTGACATCATATGAATTAGTTATGATTTTTACAGAATTAGACGAATTTGAAAAATAGCCTACGCCGAGGGTGGCGTCGGCGTAGCCCTGTCTACGCCTAGGGCCAAAGATATGCCGAGGGCTGCCCTCGGCGTAGAGGTCGCTACGCCGACGGCCACGTTTCGCCGAATGTTGAAAGGGCAGGCTGGCCTGGCCGGGCCATACGCCGACGGCCCCGACTTTTGGCCGTCGGCGTATAGCCTGGCCCTCGGCATAGCCTCCCATTCCTATAGTGTCACTACCCTCTCTGTTTTAATGTGCACTAGGTGTTATGCATGATGCAATTTGTGATCCTATAATATGTATCATGTTTTGGTCTAACATCGCCCGCGGACCCATGGTGACTGGATGCGACACGTGATGCATTCGTGACGCGTTCGTGCACACGCATTCCCCACGTAAATGTGTCTGCGTTCCCGTAAATAGACCAACCATTAACGTTAAGCCGTTGGGATGGGGTGCATTCCCATTTTTCGACCGTGCAGTCATAAACTGATACTTTTGCTTCCGTTTGCTGTTTGGACATGCCTGCCTTGCAGACTCACAGTCGCTCTCGGACTCGTCGCACTTAAGCAAAACGTAGGAATCCGACTCCGACCTCTGGCAGTATCGTGCGCCGACTCGGGCCGCTGAAAACTTCTCCACCGGTACTTTATAAGGGCGGCCACCCGCCCCTGTACTCTCAAGTCTCACCGCCGATCGAATCAGCGAAACCACATACGAAGCTAGCTCCCTCACAGAACCAAATACGTACGTACACGTAGGTACGAGCGAGCCAGCGACGCCGAAGTCGATCGATCTCATCAATCGACCAAAGAAGCAACAAGCAAACATGGGGTGCGGGATGAGCCGCCTCGCCAAGGCCGTCGTCTCGCTGGCCATCATCATCATGCTGCTCATGCCCGGCGCCCTGGCGGCCACCATGGCTAGCATCGACGCCACCAGGAGCCAGCACCTGCCGCTTCCACGCGGGACGGTGCGCGGGCCAGAGAGCGTCGCCTTCGACGGCGAGGGCCACGGCCCCTACAGCGGCGTCTCCGACGGCCGCGTCCTCAAGTGGAACGGCGACAAGCTCGGCTGGACCACCTACACGCACGGCCCCGGCTACGACAGCCAGACGTGCACAGCTACTAAATTCCTACCGGAGACCGCCACCGAGAGCCGCTGCGGCCGCCCGCTCGGCCTGCGGTTCGACCAGAGGACGGGAGACCTGTACGTGGCCGACGCGTACAAGGGGCTCATGCGGGTCGGCCCCGGCGGCGGGGAGGCCACCGTGCTGGTCAACAACGTCGACGGCGTGCCTCTCCGCTTCACCAACGGGGTCGACGTCGACCAAACAACCGGGCAGGTCTACTTCACCGACAGCTCCATGAACTACAACAGGGCGCAGCATGAGATGGTGACCAGAACGGGGGACTCCACGGGCCGCCTCATGAGGTACGACCCGCGCACATCAGACGTCACCGTGCTCCAAACGGACATGACCTACCCTAACGGCGTCACCCTCAGCGCCGACCGTACCCACCTCGTGGTTGCGTCTACCGGACCATGCAAGCTACTAAGGCACTGGATCAAAGGGCCCGACGCGGGGAGATCTGAGCCTTTCGCCGACCTCCCCGGCTATCCTGATAATGTAAGGCCCGACACGAGAGGAGGTTACTGGGTGGCCCTACACCGTGAGAAAAACGAGCTACCCTTCGGCCGTGACAGCCATCTGCTCGCTGTGAGGGTTGGTGCCAATGGGAAGATTCTCGAGGAGATGAGAGGCCCCAAGAGCGTGAGGCCGACGGAGATAATGGAGAGGGGCAATGGTAAAATCTTCATGGGTTCCGTGGAGCTGCCTTATGTCAGTGTAGTTAAACGCAAGTAGTAGAGACGCATGTTGATTTAGCATGGCTTTCGGAATCCTATTTAATAATAGAGACATTGATGTAGTACAGCTTTTGGTTTTCTATTTTATCTTAAGTGTAGTTTCTAGTTTGTTGCAATTTATATTTTGTTTTTCTATCGGATTTTCAATGTGTTCCACACTAATTATCAACAATATCATGTGTCTTTCTTAATTTGTCTTGACGTGTGAAACAACTATGTATCCGGATTCCGAAGTAGTGGTATCAATGTGACCGGCACTGATTATCGACATATCATGTGTCTTTCCATGTCTTGACGTGCGAACAACTATGTATCCAGAGTTGTGGTATCAATGTGACCCACACTGATTATCGACATATCATGCGTACGTCTTTGTTTGTCAACTGGGTATCCAGAGTTGAGGTACCAATGTGATCCACACTTACCATATCATGTATGTATCCTAAGTTGACGTATCCATATTTCTTGAGGACCTTGTTGCCTTGAATGTCCTCTAAGTTCATCATCCATATTATCCTACGGAGTACTTAATTTCACTTGCTTGCAGAGGAATTCTCCGCAATTTTCAAATTCCGTAGGTATATGCTCAACTACTGATACATAATCAACTTTGATGAAGTTGTGTCTTCAGTTCATATACTCAGCCACCACCTTCAAACACACGTACTATCCTACACTGACAGCTACTCACAAGCAAAGGTGACATTGCCACATATGAACAGTGCACTTTCAAGATCTTAATGTTCCTTTATTATGCCATGGAGAAAGTTCATACCGTAGTACATGCACTCAAAGCAGTAGCTCCGACTGAGCGTGCATGTGGTATCCCACAAGACAAATTACGGACAAGTTGGTGAGTTAGCCATCGCACTTCTTGCAGCACAGGCATAGAGCGATGCCCTCACAGCCGCCATTGTCATATCCCTCGGCCCTACAAGGCCTATTGCAGGTTCCGTGCTTGATGCACAGTTTGCCGCTCCACGTCCGGCTGTATTTACAGTCACATGATCTGCCTGCCACCCCCACCTCTTCTGCATCGATAAACAAGAAATTTAAATTACATATTAACCTGTATAAATCTGATAGGATCGAGATGTGTAGATCGATGGTCTTCCTACCAGATGACAGGACAAGTAGCATCAGCAGCAAAGAGCATGTCAACGCCTTGCCGGTTAACATCGTTAATTATCTGGGTTAACAACCAAACTGATTAACACAGTCACTAACACAGAAAATCATGGATGGGGAACATTAAAAGTGTCGCACTAAAATGTATACAATAATATTTTTTGAAAGAAATACGGTAGGGGAAGCCCCTACAGTGATTTTGTTTTTAAATAATAAGAACCCAAATTCGCATCCCTGTGGACTTGAACCTGGGTGGCTGGGTTGTACATCCACTTCCCTAACCAAGTGAGCTAAGCTCACTTCTTATGTATACAATAATATTATGTGCACTCTTCTGACACAGAAATGGAGACAAATTAGGACGAAATGGGAAAAAAAAAGAGCTGGTCATGTTGCACGCTCCAGTATGGGTCATGCTCCCACATCCCAAACTAAGGAACCAGTCAAAGAGAAAAATATACAAGCACGAATCTTTGCATCACGGATCTATAAGTGGACTGAGATTTAACTAGTTCTCAATCCAGTAATTCGGAAGTGCTACTTCTATTGAGAGTGCAGCACACTGAGTATACATATCAAACAGAAATGACGATGGCAATGTGTTAGTGATGGATAATCAATTTCTATATAATCATAAATAGAAATCCTCTAGTTTGAGAGAAGCTATACTTCGTTATACAACGTCATACTTCATTCTGATATACCAGTTAATAATAATAAGAAAATTTGGAAGATGAAGATACCATTAAAAATAAAAATATTTGGATGGTATCTTCGTCGAGGTGTTATCCTCACCAAGGACAATCTTGTTAAGCGGAATTGGCACGGAAGTACACGGTGTGTTTTTTGTCATCATGATGAAACCATCAAACACCTTTTCTTCCGCTGATCTATATGGTCAGTCATCCAAGTAGCGTCTACCCTGTATCCTCCGACTAGTGTGGCTAATATATTTGGCAACTGGCTTCAAAGTATAGATTCAAGGTTTAAGTTGCTTCTTAGGGTGGGGGCGCTAGCAGTTATCTGGGCGCTTTGGCTAAGTAGAAATGACAAGATTTTTAACGATAAAAATTGTTCTTTGTTGCAGGTCATCTACAGATGTACATCTATTCTCCATTTGTGGTTACCTCTTCAGCGAATGGAGAATCGAGACCTGTTTACGGAGGTCTGTACACGGTTGGTGACTACGGCGATGGATACTTTTTCCCTACATGGGTGACAACATAGTCTACGGATTGAAGCCTCTCCCACACCTTAGGCGTTATATGTTTCATCATTCTGATATGTATTTCGCCTAGTTGTTTTTCCATCTTTTGACTTGACACTTTTAAACGGCTGTGTGCATCCTGGTTACGCAGAGTCTGCATGTAATTGGTATTAAAAGTAATAAAGCATCCTTTATCGAAAAAATTCTAATAATGAGAGTGCAACACACTGGGTACAAGTGAAATAAAAAGGACAACTACAATGTGTTAATGAAGGAGAATAAATTTGCGTAGAAACATAAAAAAAAAATCCAGCAGAATGTGGCTGGAAGCCATGAAGGAGGGAAACAAATGTTGTGTGGTCTCAATCTCGTTAAGACACACAGATACGATACAGCTGCAGCAACTTGCTTTCTTACAATTTGGTATTTCGTTTTAGGTTTGTGCTGGGTACGCGTATCATGAGGTTCGGAATTCACTTTAGTGACTTGTTACTTTTCGGTGTGCATTCAGATCTACTAGTAGTTTAGCTCTGAGTTGTTCTTTGCCAGAATTGTGTGGATTATTTTTCCTGCACTAACTGGCTAATCGTATTTTCTCCAATGGCACTATGCACTGAGAAATACTATTCTTCTAAAAAAGATCTACAAAACTCTTCTTAGGAGCTCGTCCCAGACCATTATCTGTGTGTAGTGTGTTGCTGGCTTGCTGCCAACCCATGAAGACAGTCACCGAGATCGAACCATGACTTATTCTTCCGCTTTATAATTTAATGGCCCTTGGAATGAATCTTGCTACTGTATCATGTATTCATGTTCATCCACTATAGCCAGTGATTTATTATAAAATTCTCATTAATTTTTTCTCACTTTTGTGCACATCCTTCTCTGCAAGTAGGCAACCAGCATCGTCACCCATGAACAAACTACGCAGGAAACTTATCTAGTTGTTTTAGCTTTCTCTAGAAAGGCTTCATATATATTTGTTAGAGCCTCGTATACACACTTATCTGTATCTATACTTTGATCCTATCAAAGATAGAGGTAAGATAAATAGCTGACTGGAAAACCTTCCAGTTTGCGTCCAATTTAAACTTGTCTGCAAGTCTTGCTGGCTCAAGATCTATGGTAGAAGATTATGTTGCATTGTTACTTTGTTAGAGCCTTGTGCTAGATTAATGGATATGTTTCTTACATGTGTGGTATTAGCTTCACTTGGACTAGAATAATTTCTTTTGCACTGTTTTAGTAGCAACATCATTACAAGTCAAAACAGAGAAGCAAACAATCATGTACTCCACAATAATAAGCTATCTAACGAAAGAAACTAGAGAGAGAAATGGAGCAGTAATAGAGAGCTGCCGCTTGGAGAATCATTCGCTCACCTCAGCACGTAGAGTCGTAGACGGAGCAGCAGCAGAACTGAAGAGGAAGAGCGAGTCCGGAGCTGGGGAAGAAGGCGAGTGTGCACTGCTGGGGAACACCTGGAGAGTGGGGATTCGCGGCGGCCTGAGGAAACACCTCGTCTACCCGCCGCTATATACCCACGCCGAGCGCACATGGACCATGGCCGCCCCACCTTCCTCTTCGCCGTTCGCGGGGCAACGCCTGGATCGGCTCTCTCGTGATAAGCCATGGTGGAAGAGCACGATGCGGTGGCTGGATAGTGCGTCTGGTCACATCAGTATGTCTAGTGCAGTACGGTAGAGGGTATATCTAGTTCTACTGAGACTTCACGATGCAGATTTTTTTTTTCTTTTGACATAAACTATGCAAATTGTTGAGGTAACCACTAGCACACAAAGGGCTCGTAGTACCAAATATGTTCTCTTCGTCGACCAACATACAAGGTGTTTTTACAGGCAAAATCTCATCGATACATCTCTTGATATAAAATTAGCTCCTATCATGGTTTGCAGCTTCTCTTGCCAGCTCAATTTGTTGGTTTGTTACCTAGCACGGCAATTTCTCAGCCCGGAACAGGACAGCTTTGAATTCTCTAAATAACTCGTCGGTACACTGTACTCATCAGCGTACCGTTTTAGTGGTCTGCATCCATGGGTTGCTGAACTACTGCCAGTCAGTAATTCATGTTCATCTAGACTCGGTACCTACGATCACCAGCTAGCCCAATCTCATTGCACCATCTTTACAAATGTGGCCCAAAATCTTCACTTGACCATCCGCTGCTCAGGGCGTCATGAGCTTTCAAGTTTCTTGCGAGCAAGAAAACTTCCAGACAGAGCAGCAGTTCTCATCACCTGAGCGTGCAAAAAAAGAAGTGTACAGAACATTCAGGCAGCGCAAACATATTCCAAATACAAAAGGTATGTCTGGGTATAACACACTCACACACACCTGACAAGCTTGATTCCTCTTCGGATTCATCTTCCATGCCAAACCTTCTGTGCCCAGAAGATGTGGTAGCAAGGGGAAGGTACGGATGAAAAGAGAATCCGTTGATAGTATCTAAGATCAAGTAGATAAAGATCACATAGGTGTACCACAAAGGAGTTACATACATATGTGCTAAAATGTAGAAACATATACCAGCAGCTGCTTGGAAGCCCGTCACCCACTGGCCACCTTGAAGGTCATAAACATGGACCATGCCATCCTACCAGAACACAAAAATCATGTTTCAGAGGTTCAATGGTTCGCAATAAGATGTGTAGAATGAATGGAAGCAAGAGAAGCACACACCTGCCCACCAGTGGCAAGATGCTTGCCGCATGGTTCTATATCAAATTGTACTCTCTGATTAGTAGTATCACACGATCTGTACAACCTAATTAAGGGGTTCCACAATAAACAGAAATTGGTACAGTTTGAAATAAGTCAGAAGAAAATAGTCCCACTTAAAATAAGACATTAACCTATCAATTCAACTTTTCAAATCCAACAAAATAAGTATACGTGTTCTAAGCAATATGTTGATATGTGGAAGTAAAAGAGAAGATGTATTCAAATACTTACTTGTAAACAATCTCTACAGTGTTTCGAATATCCCAACATAATATGTATGGATCCTAAACAAAACAATTATGACCAGGTCAGTAGTATCGCCCATGATATATAATGAACCTTAAGTTATGTCAACAAGAACAATGGCTGATAAAGAGAGGAGTTTTAGTTACCTTCCGCCCTCCGGTATATAAATAATTTCCATCTTTCGAAAAGAGCACCTGAGATTTTCAACATTGTTATCTGTCATCTATATAGCAAGAGGTAAGCCACTATGGTTGCTTCACAAACCTGTGTAACACCCCCGAGCTGGCCATGTAAGACATACAGTGGCTCCATGTTACTCTCTGCATAAACAGCTGTTGTCTGGCTATACGAGCCAACTGCAAGCATCCCATTCTGAGGAGAGAACGAGATTGAAGATACTATACCTGTAGGGAAAAAAATAGCTCAAAAGCATTAAAGATTGACTAAAGCATTTTCATCAGTATAGGCCAAAAGTTATCTGAGAAGAACCCATCAAGGTCTCTTTAATACATATTTGTGCAGAATCTGTCAGTTTGTGCATGAAACTACTGATCATAAGTCCTAGCAACATTTTTATAACCTGGCTTTTAATAAAGCAGTGCTTCCAAAGTTCCAATGCACAATTTCTAAAGAAAATATCATAAGAGGTGCAGCAAAGTCCTGGCACAATTTTACTTTGGAGTCTGATGATGTAACTTTAAAATGAATACCATCTTGAGTTTCCATTCATCAGTATTGTAGTAATGAACTGGCAGTATTACTCATAATTTCACCATACAAAAAATAATTGCTAAACTTAAAAAGTCATGAACATTGGCTTTTCAGTCATGTGATGGAAAGTAGTTTTTCCTTTCATGGAAAACCCTTACACAGGCAAAAAAAAGTTACATGCAGATGAAGTCAACATTAGTTCATTTCTCTGTTTCAAACTTAAAACCCCAACTGAAATCAGATGTTGTTTTGAAGCATAAGAACTACTAAATATATCGCTCTCACTTACCAGTTGGGCCTTCACCGCCTTTAGCCAAAGAGTATTCCTCAAAATCTCTGCCAGGCCTATGAACATCAAACACTCTAATTGATTTGTTGTATCCAGCAAAGAGCCTACAGAACAACATAACAGCATTGAGTAACACAGTCAAAACGGAAGTGTGGCTGGATACTTCCATGGCAATTACAATTTAAGCATTTTTTTCTTCAACATAAATGCAGATCAGCCGATTGAGGCCATTGCACATACTTCGATCCTGTAGAATTAAATGATATCGAAAGCGCAGCCGTTATCTCATCCATGGCGTCATATGCTCTGTAAGTGCATCGAAGCTGCAGTAACCAGCATGAATCATCAGGAATGAATATTTCTTCATCTATACAGTATACACCAAATACTACAAGAATAATCAGCCTAAAAATCTACCTCTCCCGTGGCGGCGTCCCAGAGGTGTATCGGATGATCACGACTAGTGCTCGCAAACACACAGGTGGCTGGATCTGCAAAACAGCACAGCACCTTGCACTCACCAAAGACGGACAGTTTGCAAACCCCCTCTAATAACATGACAAAGGACGCAGTCCACGCACCGGACACCGACATGTAGGGGTACCAGCAGAAGTCGTACACAGGCTCGCCCTCGTTCACCTGGAGGCTCGCACCGTAGGAATCTGCAGTTCAAAATTCGAAACTTAATAAACACACACGGAAAAAATAACCAAAAACCGGCAGCAATTCAGCAGACAAGGGGTGTAAAACCGGCGGCGCACCTCCGGCTCCGACGGCGGCCTCAGCGGCAGTATGCTCCGCCGCGGCACTGTACGCGTCCTCCGGCCTGACAGGGAAAGGAACGAGGCGGATTAGTGGGTTTGGTTGGTTGCCGCGAGAGGGTGTAAGGAGAAGGTAGGGGGGTAGGAGAGACGGGCGTACAGGTAGAAGAGGCGGAGCGAGTTGTCGTCGGAGCTGGTGAGGAAGGAGGAGCCGTCGGGGGACCACTTGACGCCCTTGAGGAAGTTGCCGGCGGAGGAGCGCGGGGCGCGGAACTGGTCGGCGAAGTGGTGGACGCGGCGCGGCGGGAGATCGAAGCGGAGCTCCGGCCATGAATACGCCGCCGCCGCCGCCGCAGCAGCAGCATCCTCCTCCTCCCCCGACGCGGAAATCGGGACCTCCGCAGACGCGTCCTCCTCCATCGCGCAGTCGGCGGCCACCGGCGCGGCCGCTGCTTGCTCCTCCGCCGCTTCCATTGAACTCTCGGCGGAACTCGGCAGAGCGACGGGATTGCTTGGTCGGGCCGGGCCTGGGGTTTCTCGAGGGTTTTGGAGACGCGGCCGCGTGGGCTGGCCCAGTACGAGGCCGTCCGTGGGCCGTGACGTGTTGGGCCGCTCACGTGCACGGCACGCTGGCGGAGTCAAGTCGAGGAGGGTTGAGTCCCACCACTCCCACGCGCCGGTGGTTGCAGTCGCAGTGTGAGATCCGGCGAGGCCAGAGAGAAGCAGCAACCACCACGCCAAGCGCCATGTCCGACGAGTCCCCGGCGGCGACGGCCGCGGAGGCCGAGAAGGGCCAGCAAGCCGAGCAGGGCGGCGGGGGGTGGGGCGGCTGGGGCCTCTCCGTCTTCTCCGAGATCTCCCGCAGCGTGCGTGCGAGCTCCCGCCTCCCCCTTTCGCATTTTTGTTGTTGTTGGAGGCATAGGATTCTGACGTGACGCGGTGCGTCTGCGCAGGCGGTGGAGGTGGCCAAGAGCGCCATGGCCGACATCCAGCTGCCGCCGGAGCAGGAGGCGGGCGGGGAAGAGAAGGGGAAGGAGCCGGAGGGGGAGGAGGACGACGAGCGCCGCAAGGCGGCGCTGGATAAGCTGGAGAACGCTAGCGAGGACTCGCTCCTGGGGCAGGCTAGTACCTTCTCGCTCAGCTTTCTTTTTTGTTGCAATGCCAGTGAATAAGCTCGATGGGATGCGTTTGGGGTTCTGTTCTGCAGGGGCTCAAGGCGTTCGATACCTCGGTGGAGAGCCTCACCACCGGGACGTGGCAGGCGCTTGGAAGTGCGTGGAAGAGTGGCTCGCTCATTGTTCAGAAGTATAGCCCACTTTTGATCTCCATTTCTCTTTCTGCTCTGATTCCCGAGTCGCTAACTGTTTATTTATCTTCAGTACTATATTGCATATTTAGATCATGAGTTACTTAGACTACGGACTACAGTGCAAGAAATATTTGAAGCAGTCTATGATCAATTCCGTGCAGCATTAGATTCCCCAATAATATAAATAGTTCTGTCCACTCAGAATACTGATTGTTTATATACTCTTCTTGTCTTTAAGTTAAAAAATATATGAAAGGGAGCTGCTCTCATGACACTGTTCATTTCCCTTTGTTTGTTGGTAAATAAGCATAAGGAGCTTTGCTTGTTCGAGGGTCAAGCCTTCTATTCAGCTTCGTCAATCTCTTCATCAAAATGCTTTACTACCATTTTCTCAAATAGTTAATGTGCATATGGGTTGCTTTGCTGTATCATTCTATAAAGTTAACTTTCTTGTTTGTGCTGGACGGTAGTAATGTTTTCAATGCCAGCCTGCAATTTCTATAAAATGTGTTGCTTTCTCAGATTGGAAACTTCTGCCTCAAGCTTTGCTGAAACCATTCAACAGGGGGAACTGCCTGCCAAAGCATCTGAAATTGCACCAACCATTTTAGAGGTAAATCTTGGAATTTAATAATGATGTTTCTTCTACTGCTCTAACACCTTTGTGAAAATCATGTTGATACATTCAAACCTCGATAATCACAGACAGGGAAGTCGTTCACAGCCAGAGGAATGGAAATGCTTGAGCGTGTTGGAAAAGAGACAATGGAGTTGATTATTGATGAGACTGGAATGGAAGTTGAAAAAGGCACTGGTGAAGGTGATCAGCAAACAGAAGAGGAACCGTTTGAAGAAGTTTCATTCGACAGATGCTTCTACATTTATGGAGGACCTGATCAGTTAGAGGTGCGGCTTTTGTTTTCGCATTCTTTTCATGTGGTTGATTATCAGTTGCTGCCTTTTTATCCTTATAATTGTGATCTTTTCCATACTAGGAGCTGGAGGCATTGTCAAGCCACTATGCGTTGGTATTTAATAGGAAAAAGTCAAAACTTGTTGCGGAGCAGAAAGCATATTATGATGGAAAGATTAAAGAAGTACAACAGATTTTAACTCTTAGTACCAAGCCTGAGGAAGATGGACCAGAACCTGACAAGGGGAAGAAGATTGAAGCAGCTGATACTGATGGTGATGCAGAAATGAAGAAGTTATGTGACTCAAGTGTTAGCAAGGCTGCTAAAATGGCTGCGGGGTATGCATAACTCATTAACTCTAAAAATTCAAAAGTAGAATGTTAATATTGCTTTGATAATGTACATTTATAAAGACCCATGTTAGCATGTGGAACTGAAACTTAAAAAGGCAATGAAGAAGACTACACAACATCCAATTGCAGAAACTCACATCCTTGGTACCTGACAGGCTTATAAAACTGTTCTTAATAGTAACCAACAAGACTAACAAAGAATATTAGCATTGTAAATCCAAATGTTCAATTGCAGCCTGATAGTTGAGCATGTTGAAGATTACTCAAAAATCATTAGGGAGAGCTACACAAGATTTGAAGCAAATATGTAGTTCTAGCTAGGAAATACTGACAACATAGTTAGGTAAATCCATGTTTTTGTATGAAGGTGAACACACCCATGTTTACCATGTGCTCCATTGTCCATCAGTATGCTAATTTCTGTATAATTCCTGCAGAAAATCTCAAGTGTTTGAGCTTCATTCTTTGACATTTTTTCTTTAAAAAGCTTAAATAATCGCTTCTGCAGGTTCACGACTGCCTTGGGTGGACTTTCTCCAAGTGATATTATCAAACGAACTACGGATAGGCTGGAGACCATTCACTCAGAGGGTGTCCACGTATGTTCATATTACATGATGCTCTTGCTCTTAAGAAACTATAATCATATCTCTGAGAAATTTTCTTCCTGCAGAGATTGTCAGAGATGTGCTGCCTTGCAGTTTCTCAGCTTCTTGTGCTTGGGAAATCAGTTATCTCTGCTGCCGATACATCGAAGAATGAAGATGGAGATGATGTGAAAATTGACTGGCCTGAAGATCTCGTTTCAAAAGCAGAAATTATCAGATGCAGGGCGCAATCCATCGCTGGGGATATTGAGAAGGTCTCCACGAGTTTTGCTACAGGTAAATGAAAACATTGGTTTTCCATCGTGCATTTGAATGTAGGGTGTGGAAACTTCAGTATTGAAAGAAAACACGTTGTGCTGTATTCGTAGGCATCTCAGATGTTGCGGAAGCATATGCAGCAGCTATACAAAATGCTCTCACGGACAAGCAGGGCGATGTCCCACATCAGTCGGTGCAGGAGAAAGCTAAGTACATATCCAGCCATCTGAAGTCTGACCAGACTTGCGCCGTCAGCAAGCTACATGACGCCCTCCAGTACCTGGCTTACGTTGTTGTCTGCACCTCAATGCCAAGTACCTAGTCCTGGAGTGCCTCCCCCGTTGTTGTTGTTGTTGTTAACCACTTCATGTACAACGCAGTTCTTCAGGGTTTGCCCGGATTAGCGTCACTAGTTATTAAGCTACACTAGGTGATGTGTTTCATTTGTTCAAGCGTCATGAAATCAGTAATTGTGTCTTGCTTGTATTTCTTGGCACATGACAGATTGTTGCTCTCTACTTTTTCCTGAGAACAATGAGAATTACTGATGTTTAATAGACGTGAAGTAAAAATGTTTATTTAAACATTTTGCACTTGGTACATGAAATATGAGTTGTGTTTATTCAAACAAAATGCAAGTTTGCTCGTGACAAAAGAAAACAGATTATTTTCATTCATCGTCTTCTCAAGTCAAAGCAGCTATGTTTACATGGAACTGAAAAGATAATTAATTGAAGTGGCCAGTTTCAAGCAGCTACCTGTCAAAAACACGATCAACATACAAAATTGAATGAAATCAGTGGCTTCTCTCTTTTTCCAAGACATGGCACATGGAATCTGCGTTGATTTCATATCTGGACCTGATACTAACCCATATAACTGAATCTGAAAACAATTATCCCATTTACCTTCATTGTTAGTACTCCACGTAGAAAGAAACAAAATGGAGACGTACAAAGAAAATCACAATCAAGGCAGGTAAACCAAGCCTGAATCCAGATACAGATTCTACTTTTTTTAAAAAGGGAGAGGAACTTCAGATGGATTGCCCTCGGTGATGGCAGTAGTCAGCCTGTCAATAATGAAAAACAGATGACATTAAGCTCCCACGTGTATTGTCAACTAAAAATCGTAGCATCATCGTTGATATGGGATATAGTTTGTACGGACAGCTGTGGCCTGTAACTGAAAGTATTGCATCTTTCTGCATTCAGCAGCTTCAAAATGTACGCAACTAAATGCCAGAACACAGTTCTACTTCTGGCCCTATACTAACAACTCACATGAACTCCTAGAGTCAAGACTTCTTTCGTGAAAACACAAAAAGACTTTTGCGTTTCATTTCATTGAAAAGATAGAGTTTTACAATCCTCCTAGGAGGCATATTACAACAAAGTTACAGGCATTTAGGTTGATAGCAGAACTACCCATAGTCCTTTGGCGCCAGCCCTAGCCCAAAGGGCAGCCTCATCCTTGATTCTGGCAAAGATGCGCTCATTCCGTTGTTTCCAGATCAGCCATATGAGCAAGGCAGCAGATGCGGGTCCGTTGCGCAAGGGCTTGGGTGTGTCTAGCTTTGCCTGCTGCCACCAGTCCATTAGCGATGCCTCCTGGTTTGGCGTTCTTGTCGGCATCCTGAGCCAGGCTAGCACCTCATGCCAGGTTTGCCGAGAGAATGGCCAATTTAGGGCGTATTTGGTGGCCCGGGCCTACTAGGAAATTCTCATCCCACCCGAGATATTTAGCGGAGATGTTGTTTGGTACCCCAGGTTTCCCTACCGCGCAATACCCACTTGATACGGAAAAGGGGCTCATAGCCCTGCCCGATAGAGAAGCTCGAATCGAGCTTCGCATCTCAGCAGGGCTGAGCTCGCCCGAAAATTCTCCCGCAGCTGGCCCCGAGTCCACCGCGGCACTCCACCCCGCACCGTTTCAGCAAACCATTCTCCTCCCTGCTCTCTCCACCAACCAATGCCACCACGGCACTACGGCAGGACGCCGCGACAGAGACGGAGCGGCGCCACCTCCCGCCACCGCGACCTCCATGCTCGACCTCCAACTCGCATCGCAGCGGTCGGCCGCCAGCACCGAGACCCTGCGCCGCCAATCGCCATGGCCGCCGCCACCGAGACCAGCTCCGCCATGGCCGCATCCTCGCGCGACGACGGCCTCCATGGCCAATCTCGCCCTCACCACGCGCAGAGCAGGATGGGCTCGACCTTCCGGAGGCGGCGGCCTCTCTCGTTGGCGGCGGGGACTGAGCCTAATCCCGACGCTACTAGGGATTTGATTGCTTTTTAGTTTTAGGTTGAGGGACCTGATTGCTTTCTCGTTTTGTATCCAGGGACCTGATCGCTTTTTATTTTACTATAGCACAGCTCTAGTCATACATGACAACCAAACAACTTCTCTACTCAGCAACTCTCAATAGATACGGGCTGCCAAACAAGGCAACAATCTCAACTCAACATAGTTGAGGTCAACAGAGCTGAGGTGAGAAACACATGTTGAGAAGAGCCGACCTACCAAACACACCCTTAGAGTCAACACTCAAGATAGTAGAATGGCAGAATATGGCTTCAAAGATGAGTATAGGGGATGCTGAGTCGCTGACAGCTCAAAAAAAGTATACATTTCAGGCAGTGTCGATTCAATTCGAGTATTTAGACCTCGGATTTACAGATTACAAATGGTGGCATGCTACAAGAAGCCCACAACTATATGCACATAGCTCTGAACAGTGTGTATTAAATCAAGTGAAACTGAATGCTG
The DNA here is from genome assembly GCA_030979885.1 of Lolium multiflorum. Taxonomy (NCBI): domain Eukaryota; kingdom Viridiplantae; phylum Streptophyta; class Magnoliopsida; order Poales; family Poaceae; genus Lolium; species Lolium multiflorum. The sequence continues at coordinate 82,037,183 of CM061750.1, forward strand.
GTGAGTGATACAATGTGTACATAGCTACTATACATTTGGGCCTTGCTCTTTAATTTTTGCTAGTTTTGCATTTATGAGCTTATCTAGTATTGGGGCCTCGAGAGGTATCGGGTCAAGACATCTTTCGTGTGCAGCATTGTTCACCTGCAAAAGAGGGGAAAATAATCAATGTTCAAACATCTTCCAGAGACAGATTCGCAACAGCAAACTACATATGCAACAGTTTCTTTTCACCCTAAAGATCCTAACTCCTATTCACATGTGATGTGTGCAGATATTTATTATCCTTAGTGTCTACATAAAAACCGAGTTACAAGTAGGCGTAATATGCAAAAAGACACATACTACGTACTAAATTTGCTTGTATTGATTCCATACAGAAACCAGTGATCAATGTTAGGTGGTATCTAACCTCTTTAAGTAAGAAGCTTATAGCTGCTTCATCATCAATAAACTCCTTAAGGGAGTTCTTTAGAAATTCCATATCCAACTGAATCTGCTGAAATCCACTTCTGTTGAAAGTCTGAAGCCGGACAAATTCTTGCAAACTTTTCAGGCAAAGCTTCAGGACGGCAGAAATTACAGACTCCTGAACATCGCACAAGAAATTACTGTTAAAAATGGACATTTGCTGTACATGCAACTAAAAGAAAAAATTATACATGATCACCTAGCAAGTTAATCACAAATTTGATAAAGCATTTCTACTGGCAAGCATCAGCAAATTCAATCAGTAAGCAGATGTATGCCCTCATTCAGAAGATGCACTCTGTGACTTGTGCTGCATTTGGACTGTGATGGCTTTCTAGAGAACAGTTCTTTGTATTCCTATGAATTTGTTTTATGTTTTTTAATTTAAAATGTGCATAAAATAGGATGTACCAAATGCTGAAAGCTCCCACACATTGTGGGGTCTGGGGAAGGGAATTTCTAGGCATCCTTTCCCTTGCTTTTCATGCAAAGAGGCTGATTTGAATCCAGGACCTCGAGGACAAAAGTGCAGATACTCTACCACTGCGACAGACATGACCTTCTTTAGAATGTGAATAGTTGTCGATTAATTTATGCGACAATGTACTTCAAAGAGTGTAACATTATGAAAAAAAAAAGGATGATCCAGTAAGATGTACTCATCTTTTTCATGGGATCATTCCAGGCAATCGAAAAGATACAGTTAGTCTACGACTAAAAAATAAAAACTGACCATGTGACTGTGACAAGTTCATGTGACTGGGAGTAGTAGTAACTAACTTCTGCCCTAACTCTGGTGGCAGTTGCATTGTAGAGCCCTAATTCAAATACTGGACATTGAATGATCAATGGGATCAACTCGATACGTTTATACTAGCAAGGAGAAAGATTTCTAATCAACAAGGGATCCAAACATCCTACCTCCTAAGGTATTACAAATTTCATAAAACAGAAAGGAAAATAGGGAATTTCATGAGTTATATAGCAGGAAAGTGAAGCAGATCTCCACCTGTGTGTATTCAACTTTCGTGAATATTTCCATTTTCTGTTCGAATAATTTTGCTAGATGATTTTCTAGAAATTGACTTCTAGTACGTGTTGTGTTTGATCGGTTCAACATGTCCTCTCGCATTGGATTGCTTCTTGAGGAAGTGGTGCTGCCAGTGCTATCAGAATGCCGATGTCGTCGAATTAAACCAGGCAAGATCTGCTTGACTTCAGATACTACACCATTGAACTGCAGGGTGAGAAACAGATATTAGTACTATTAGAGACTACAACAAGAATTTCCAACATGAGCTCATGTTTTTGAAAAGCAGGTGCAATCATATGCAGTAGTGAGCATGGGACGTAAGCATCAGTTTTCAAGACTCCTAGAACAGAAGTACAAGAAAATTCATGCTCAATTTTGGATTTATACGTGCGTCAGCATCAGAAACAGAGTGATCCAATAGGATAAAGAACTGAACAAACCTCTAGGAGAAGTAGATCAACAAACATGTTAACTTCCCGTGGTTCCTTGTGCTGTTTTGGACAAATATAAACAGAAGTAAATACAAACTTGAGCAAAAACCAGAATAGCTGAATGGTCAATGACTAAAAATGCTTCATGTTGAATAGGATAACTAACCTTTATCCAGACCGGTGTTGAAAATCGCTTATTAAGAAGTTTGGAGATCTTCTGAGTCTTCATATTTATGTACTGATCCCAGAAAAAAAATTCAGCTATATATCCATATAAACAAAGATGTACTTCTAAAGAGAATAAAAGGCAGCCACTCTCAGACAACAAAAACTTGAATTACATAAAAGATTACAACTATGCTCTATCGCAAAATGAAACAGAGTTCCACCACATGTGAACTGTGTCATGGTTACTGAAAATTCTAAGTTCAACATTCTAGACCAAATAACAATATTATGGCTGACAGCTTATCATGACAGAAGGTTATTCTAAGTTCCTTCAAAATCTAATGCCCACCATGCTACTTTTCGACCTAATTTCACATACTCCCTCCGATTCATATTAATTGACTTTAATATGAATGTGTCTAGAACTAAAATGTGTCCAGATACATCCATATTAGAGTCAATTAATATGAACCGGAGGGAGTACTATACATTCTGCATGCAGTTACATTACTTTCATCTTCCAGAGCTGAAAAAATGGGTAAACAATTCTCAGAAAATTCAGAACAGACCAAAACAGCGCAGATCCATCACACGATTCTCGATTATAATAGTGCATGTCACTTTGCTACGATAACAATCCAAAAATGTGAAACGCTAGTCCGCCAAGCCATATAAACCTTTTCCTTTTCAATATGAATAGTATCACCATATGGCACATAGAGAGCATACCACCAGTCCATACAGAAAAAAACACTATTGACTAAGAATTCAAATAACACAACGTAAGGGAAAGGAAGGTACAGAAGATGTATGCCTACATGATGCAAAAATTTCTCCCCAGATGAGCGATATAGCCGACATATCTCCCCAGGTACAAAAGGTGGTCCATATTCATAGCTGCGTGCCCCACCTCCAGAGAAAGAAGCAGCCAAATCCTAAAAACGATAACAAAGTTAAGAATCATTCAGTGCACATTCACTTGAGTCCAGTATGCAAAATATAAGAAGCGAGGCTGTCAACAAGTGCAGAAATATACCTCTGTCACCTTAGGAATTGTTGTCTGTTCTATGAAAACACAAAGCTGTGCAAGCATAAGCACCAACACTGTTGGAATCTTGTCGATTTGCACAGAATCTATAGAATTTGACTCTTGAGAGAAACTCTTGCTTCTCCCAGAAAGCAGATGAAAATGTCCATCAAGTTTCTGAAAGAAATCTTGAAAACCTTCTTGTACCCAATCAATAATCAAATCTTTCAGCTTTACTATCAACTCTGTATCGCCATCTATAAGGTGATGGAATTCCTAGAGAAACATAGTCAAACGAGAACAATGAAATAGAGTATAACTGTATAAGGATGCTCTAACACAAGCATGTACTTGTGCAGAACTATGTTACATTTTATTCGACATACTATCGATGGAAATGAATGGTCATGCTTTTTAGGCTTCCAGGTATATACCTGCAGGAGATCTATGCACCCTTGGGATACTTTAATTTTGCTTTTTTCCATCGCAGTTTGCAGCTGTGACTCTTCCAACTTCTCGTTTGATGTTGAGTGTGTTCTGACCAGTACATCTGCTCAGCCATGCCCAATAGATATAAGTTTTCCAGTACATACTTTCTTATTTCCAAATCTATTTGTACTATTACAAGCTAAATCAAAATGAGTTGCTGTCAAATGAAAGCTGAACTGTAATCAAAGGGTACATTTGGCACGAAAATTACAAATAATGAAAACAAACTGATGTGGGAGGGGAGCAACCTGATATTTCAGTTTGAAGATGAAGAAAGGCAGTTGCTATGTGTTGCTTAATAATGTCTCGGGTAGTCTACACAGAAAAGACACTGTTACATGTTAAATCAGCATCGAGAAATATACAAAGATTTATAGAAATGGATGCCTCATATAAGCAACTACAGAAGGGAACTGAATAAAATATTAAGTTTATCCACTGAATAAGAACATGTGAGGGAAAAAAGAAACTTAATATATCCTACCAAAAAGATTTGCGAATCACATGAGTTGTTAAGATAAGATATCTCATATCTGATGCACCACTAGCAACCAGTGCTTGAATAGTCATGAACAAACAAACAATACTTAACAACAAAAGACCTTAGAAGGCAAACTTCTGTCAATTAAGTATACTGGACAAGCTTCTGTTTCCAGTCCATCATAAATGATCGCAGGAAACAGGACTATCAAATGCAGGGTGAATACACAGCTAAACCTAACCGTGTCAATTTGTGGGTATGTGCGCCGTGCCAATTGGTGGGTCTGTGCACTCCTATACCGTCTTCAAGAACGGGACAGAATTAGCAGTTAACATGTTTTGCCTCCACAAGCACTTTCCCTTGTTCCAACACTCTATTCCCTTTAACGTAAGTGGTAACAGATAACAACAAACCAGCCAGGAAAAAAAAAGCAATAAGGCTTCAACCAATATTCTGAAGTAAGACACAACCAGAAAGGATCAACATAACAGTACAGAATGGAGAAAATTACATATATTTAGCCATGTAAAGTGTACCTGATTTAAGGGAAAACAAATTAACTAGCAACATAATATGAAATCAGATAGTATAGATTTTGGTAAGCACGTAACAGAACGGATAATTCGTCTCCTAAATGGTAATATTATGATTGAAACATGAATGCAACTGTTACAGGGCGCAGACAAAACCTCCAAGGAAAAAGCTGGCAGCGCTGCCTCTGGTATAACTTCGTCGATGGCAGTTGCATCCTCCCATAAGCCTCCTATAACCATCAAGTTGTAGCAAGATTAAGTCAATAGAAATGCAATGATCTTTGAAAACCCACAGTAGTATCCTCTTAATGTGCATGGTCACTCAAGGTAAAAAAACTTAATATGCATAGGAACTAAAGGTAAAAGCACCACCAATACATTCAATTATAGCAACATTACTAACATTAAAGGCTCTGACAAGAAACATACGAATTTTGTCAAGTTAAGAGTTATAAATATCAACAACAATTTAAATTTAAATAGTTAGTAATTTTCTTTATAACTTAACCAAAGTTCCATGAAATTGAAGACCACTGCTTTGCAATCACCCTCCCATTACACAGTACAATATAACTGGAAATAAAGTAAATCGTTATAAAATGTTTGGGTCCATATTGAAACTTACTTAGCATCATAACCTATGTAGCAAATCAGTATGGTATTTCGTGCACAATGCCCTTTGTAAGCTTCGCATAATGACAAATGACTAAGAGATCTAAAAGGAACAAAATTATTTGTCTTTACAAGAAAAATAGAGGAGCCCATAGAGGTAACAATATTATTATTTATCTACTAGAAAAAATATTATGATGGTACTATAACACATAAAGCTCTTACGTAGAATTGCCAACAGATCTGTTGATGGAATTCTTTCCTTCAGAGTCTCTCTGACTGTTTCATAGCGGCTTCATGAAAAGAAGACAAAATAAGACAAATGTATATGGATTGAATTTCCAATAGTATAGATGTAAGAAAAACAAAAAGCAAAAGCCAAAAGCCAAAAGGGAGCCTCGTTGAAAGACAAGTTTCAGTTGATCTGACACAATGTCATACTGTAGCGATTTTTGCATCCCCATTGTGCAGCACGGAATCAAAGGTATAGGTATGTGCAGGCAACTATTGCCCAAGAGATAAGAAAATATTTAACGTCACATAGATTACTTCTGTCACACTCCTGTGTTGAACTTGGTACTCCCTCCATCCCTATTTTAGGTGGTTCACACGCTTTTCGAGGTCTAAGTTTGACCATCCATTTGGCCAAAACAACATGGATTATGTTTCACGAAACTTATATCACTGAATTTGTATTTGAATAAAGTTCCTAATGATATAATTTTTAGAACTGGTGAGACATGTATTATTGGTCAAATTAGTGGTCAAGGTTAAGACACAAAATTGAGGACAAAGCATGCATTGGGACTGAGGTAGTAGTACAAAACATGCATCAGGTTGTCCATGAATTACACTAGAGCGCCAGATATGGTTCATTCGTCATTCTGGCACCTCAGACCTCAATATTATGACAGCAGATGAAGGCAGCCTAGAACATGAATTTGGTTGCTATATACTATTGGGACATCCCTTAAAAAGTTTCCTCGGAAAAAAAAATACGAGCAGTCAAACCAAACCAATAATATACCTTGTCCAAATACACGAGCTTAGATTGTAAAATGACTTTCTATGCAACAACAATACGAACCGTGCAATTTTCAGAACACTTTGAGCCAAAAATAAAGTGAGATGGCTCAGGTAGGATGTTTAAGCCAATTGTTGGATTTGGTGACAAAGAAATGCATCTTCTGAAAAAAACACTCTGACCCACTAAAATGTTCAGCTTTGCAAATCAAGAAATAAACACAATAAGCACGCTAAAGGTGCATTGAGAACTGGAGATGCAATGTGCTATGATGCACTACTTCAGTCTCAACTATTCAAAATTAAATTACTTCCTGTTTAGTGTACTGCTTAGTAATCGCTTCGGCTAGTATTCTCGGTTCTATAATGGCAGGTACCATGAACAGGAAGTAGTCATCTATGATCCAAAAATAGGAAATGGTCCAATAATACAATTTATAAAATATACAAGGCTTACTTTGTGAACAAAGCATGAGCAAGTTCAATGAGACGTCTTTCTGAATCAGGAAATATTATGAGATAAGCACGGAATGTCTTGGAAATATCACCAATTGAAGCCTAAGATAAATATAGAAGAGAGTATTAGATGATTTAATGATATAGAAGTTGGCAAAAATGATTGTAACCTGAGTGCTACAGACAAGATTTTTATGTTTGAACAATATTAGATGATTTACTTGCACCACCAAAGTCATAACATAGGCAACACAAACTGAAGTGGTGTGAGATTACAGAATTTTTACCCAAAATAAAATGTAATGGTGTGAACAATATTAGGTGATTTACTGCACCACCAAGTCATAACATAGGCAACAGAAGCTGAAGTGGTGCCACATTACAGAATTTCCACCCAAAATAAAATGTAAGTTGTTTATTCGATCTCATATTTAGCATACATACATTTGTGGGCTTGTTCTGGAAATTTAGAAGGCAATCTTCGAGCTTCTCAAGTAGGCTTGATTTTAGGTTGTCCACCTGTCCAAAGATACAACATAAATTAGTAAGACGAGATTCAAAGAACAAATGGCAACATATGCAAACAGAGTTGCATTTCTACCAGCCTAACATGAGCACAAGCTCTGAGTTCCATATGCACATAATAATTATGTAACGTGGCACAGTTATTATTTGAATACTTCGCGAACAGATAAAAAAAGGTCATGTGGTTGTTATTTTCAGTCATTCACTGCCAAGCCATAACATACACATAGTTCCTAGCACGTTCTACAAACAATGATTCAATGTAGTTACACAACCTTGTTTGAGTAATTGAAAGTGCCCCCTTGGAAGAGTGATGAATAGAGATGGTAGTTGTTAAAATGCCCAACAATATTTGCATCAGGGGAAATATTTTTTTGGAATGGCATGGCCATTTACTAAACTGGTCTCTGACTAACAGGCCACACTTACCTGTGCTACAAATAAATCACATCCTCTGCCTAGATGCAAGGGAAGGTTCATAACAAATAATTGTAAAGTTTGGAAATTTCACAAGGCTATCTGGCAGGGTTATTACATGTGTAAGTTGTATAAGGACACTAGACATTATGAGCACAAACCAGTTATCATTCTATCGTCCCACATTTTTAGATATCATGCATATGTTCAAGGATTTTGCTTGTTTTGCAGTTTTATTGCATATATCAGAGAAGTTCATGCTTGAGGGTCACATAGTGATTATTAAGACACCATACTAGTAGGAAAAAATTGTGTGTCTAAGTGTGAACAAAGTAGTGACCACTGGATACGGTACACATGTTTGTATTCAATGCAATCTACATCCGCTTCTCTGAGAAGCCACTGCTCATCCTACCAATCAGTAGTGTAGACAAGTGAGGATAGGTGGTCTCTGACAAACCAGTGCTCATCCTACCAATCGGTAGTGTAGACAAGTGAGGATAGGTGGAAGGAGGAGCAAAATTATGAAGTTTTGTGTGTAAGAAGGGCAAAGTGAGAGCTACACGGAATCAAAACTGGCATGCAAATAATAAAAAGATAGACAAAATACATACAGGAAAATTAAGTTGTTTAAGAAGCACCACAGCTTCTGCTCTTGCTTCAATAGGTTCAGAATCTGAGTACAACTTTGCCTGCAAATTTACTCAAGAAAATTAAAGATAAACAGCAGTAAACAACATGACACAATTAGGATAATACAATTATTTAACATGTAAAAAGTAGGAATTAGCCTATATGTGCTGTAGCAAGGGGAAAAGACTGGAATTGTAGTTGTAAAAGTTAATATTAGCCCTTCCATACAAATCTGAGTCAGAATTTAGACAATTACCTGAAGGTGTTGTATAACTATATCCATAGCCTCCTCGGATGCTTTTTTACAATCTTGAAAGGATGAATCACCGTAGGCCTACCAGAAAGAAGAAAATGAAGATAATGCTCAAAGGGCATCAAGGAAGTTTATAAGATGAAATAGCTCAAACTAACCTCAAAAATAGGTTTTGCTCCAGTAAAAAATTTGACAGCATCCGCATATGCTTCTGCCTTGATACATTTGTTCAGCCGAGTTGGCAAATCATATATGAACTGCAAGAAAAATAGTGAAAATTAACATTGTCAAAAGTTTGTTGATCTCTACGTATCTTCAGCAAATATATAAGAGCTCAGGTAACAAAAATGCCAAAGAGGAGTCCAGAACAAAATATCTTCAACTAAAACAAAAACTCGTGATGGTTTTTATGACAAGGTAACATGATTCCAGGGATCATGTGAAAGGTCTTTGGGATGAAATAATGGACGAGAGGCAACCACAAAAACACACAAGTAATGTAACGATGTTAAGATTAATGGTCCAGCTACCCTAAGGCCAACTCCAAATGAAATAAACTACAACATGCACAACAGCACAGCTAATGTGCTGCACTTGCTTCAAACAGAAGATGACTCAAAGTAGCTAAACAGTTTACCTTGAAGTTTTATGCCAAGTGTAACATCTAATTATGAACATATGATGACAAAATTCACAGCATAGGTAGGTTAACTGGACCACCATAACATGGGCAGGGTTATGGTATCTATGGAAAGCAATAGAATACCACTTTAGCTTTAACTAACTTGCAATTGCTGGCTGCATAGTTTAATCTGTATAAATCATTGTTGAGAATAAACATAATACTCCCTCTGTCCATGAAACTTGTCTTAGATTTTGTCAAAATATGGATGTATCTACATACTAGATAGCGTCTAGATACATCCAATTTTTTATAAATTTAAGACAACTTTCGTGGGATGGAGGGAGTAAATGATTAGGCATATACCATTAATCTTTGAGAAGAATAGCACAAATAGAACAGGATTTACTTGAACTTTCCGGAGAAGATTGCGTGTACGGTGTAATTTCTCTATGTTTTCCCTTTTGTTGAAAAGAGATGTGTTCACTGTATCACTTCTTGATTGCACTGATGTTATCTGGCAAAAAAAGAAGGCGGATTGGTTCAACTATGTCACAAAGAATACATCAGTAACATCACAATGCAAACCTTTCCAAGTAGTTGTTCCATGTTTGTCTCCATACCAACAATGTTAGTCTTCATCCTGCAGAACAACATTGGTATATAAAAAATATTACAACTATAGCAGGTAATTGCACTACAACCTCAAACTCACTAAAAGAAGGAAGGGGAATAGTGAGCTATCACTACAAAGAAATCCCATCACCTTTTTATAGTGTCAGTTGCACTTATAAACTTGTTATAGTTCTCGTATACTAGCATCTGTAAGTCCGTGTCCAGGTTCTTGATCTCGGCAGCCATTTTCACATGCCCCTGCAGAAGGCCTTCCAAGTTTGATTGTTGCACCTAAATAAACACAAAAAGTCAGATTTGTCCTCTTAAATTCCTGAACTACCAAGCAAAACTCTGGTTTCATGTGTCCTACTGCCCTGTTTTAATAATCAACAAGAACTAGCAGACAAAGTTCATCTGAAAAAAATAACACTCAAAACCATTTCCGGTTTCACATAAAAGCATTCACAGGAAGCCAACACTGAAAGGAGCATTGTGGATAACTAAGCAATTCAACAAACAATTGCAAGTTATGGAGCAGTGATATGGAAATGGGATACAGTTCACCAGTTCAAATATAGTTCATGGGTAGCTCGTACAGGAACTTATCAATGATCAGAATGCGATCAATCTAAGGTACAGAACATGAATGCATAAATACAATGGCAGACAAATTGACATTCATGTTGAACACCGTCCCGTGACCTAGATACCACACTCCTTTCTAAATAAATTCAGTTGAGGTTAAGGGAGACACATTCTATATCGATATGCATCATTCGACAAAATAATTATGAAAGCAGCACTCTTTAGGACTTCATACTGTTAAAATAAATCTAATTTGACATTCTGGTTTCAATTTTCAAATGAACAGGCAGAGTTACATTACATATCTCCAGAGCCCATCTCCTAAGAAAGTTCTAAGAGCGAACTGCATTCAATATACTGGATTTTGTGCGATGTGCATCAATTAGGCAAATTATAACCAGAGTCTAACAATTAGCAGGCATTACAAGCTTATCATACTCGCTAGCAGTCAATCCAAAGCATGCCCATTGATAAGATCCGCCCGAGACACGGAGAGCTGGATCTGATAGACCACGTAAGGTGGAAGCAGAGAGCAGGTGGACGAACCAGGACGTCCATGTAGACATCGGGGTTGAAGGAGGCAGAGTTGATGGATTCGAGCGGCGAGACGGAGGAGGCGGCCGGGGAGGGCCGCGCCGGGGACGCGGGAACAGCGCCGGCGGCCGCGGGGTCGGTGTTGTAAAAGCTGGCCAGGAGATCGCGCGTGCGCCGAGCCTTCTCGTCCATTGCCGTCGGCGGCGCGCCGGCGGTGGTCGCCATTTCGAGCCGAGGTTCGGGAGGAGCTCGGACGCCGGAGAGATCGGAGGTTGTAGGAGTGGATCGGAGTGGGGAAAGACGAGGGGGTCTTTTGGGAAGTTTTCTCGAGTAGAATTTTACGGCCCTACCCCCGTAGTACTAAAAATTCGAGGACCAGCCCGGAGGAGTATTTATTTTGGCACGGGAGGTGGAAATCCGCGCTCGAGCAAACGCTGTAAACTGAGGGTGTGGTAAAAAGATTTCAGCCCGAGATAACTCGGTATCGAGCGTGCATATTTGCGCGTCTGCTCCAGCATGCGGCAAACCGAGACGACAAGTGCGAAAGCCAATCGCTGAGCTGAATCCTCTCTCGCGCTCACACTTTCGACCTTCCTCGCGCAATCACATCGATGAACTTCTCCCGCAAACAGGGCCGGCCCTGACCCATGGCAGACATGGGCGGCCGCCAAGGGCCCAGATCGGGAGGGGGCCCAGGATCGGAGCTTCTCTATACTATGAGCTGAAAAGAATTAATACAAGTCAATATGCCCACTAAGAAAAGGATGGAAGAAGTACTGAAGCCAGACAGCAAGTCCCCAATTGGTCCAACTCCCATCAGATGTCTTCCACGAGGCCACCGGTATGCATGACCTTCATTAGTCAGGAACGAATTGGTTCCCTTGAAAAAACCAAGAGGCTACCGGTACGTGTGGCCAAGGTTTGGCCCTGCCTCGATCGATTTCCTTGGAAAAAAGAATATAGATGATCGTCAGTTCATATGTCTTCCTCGTCTCTGCATCTTGTCGATCGCCTCGCTCAACCGCCCTCCCTGCTGGCCGATTGCTTCGCCCAGTCAACCGCTCGTCGATCGGCAACCTGCCGTCATGCCCCTCTGTAAGCAGATGATTAAATCTTCAATCTAATTTTTTTATCTAATCCATGATTTACTCTCTTAATAATTAGCATTTTAATTTGATGTATATTCCTTCATTGTTATAGGTGTTAGAATGCCAAAATAAATGCCGGGTACTGCGAAAAAGAAAAAGAGAAAGCTAGCCAATAAGTTTATTGAATCGCAAAGGGTGCTTTAAATAAGTATTTTTCAGTCGATTGCTATCCAAATGTTTCAGTTGCATATTATTATTTGTATACTCTTTTATCATTTTTATTAGGGAAATTTGAGAAAACACTTATTATATTTTTCAACCATTTTATTATTTTTATTTCTATCAAAAATATGTGTATAAACTGAAAGTAGGCATATATTAGCCTCAAGGGGCCTTTTTGTCGACTTCGCCCAAGAGCCCCGAAAAACATAGGGCCGACCCTGCCCGCAAACCTCTCCCGTCGGCATGGGAGCTCCTCCTGGGGGATTCATGTCTTACATGGTAGCTCCTACGCCCTCTATATCTACCACGAATGATGGCTTTATACCATCTTCGATTTTTATACCACTCATGCACACACATCCGAAGTGGCATATGAAGATGAAACAAAAGATGAAGATGCAAAAGATGATTGTGAAGGTGATGAAGAACTAATGTTGATTTCTCATTTGTTTCTACGAACTTTATTTGTCATGAATTTTCTTGTGTTGAACTATTCTTTGCTTTTAAAATATGTTATGGATTTCAAATGTGTTATTTTCAGTTAGTTATGGATTTAGTTGTTTGTGTTTTTAATTGTTCGTCATTTAATATTGTCCTATGTTGATTAAGCACCAAACCTATCGTGCATGTTGTATTTTAGCGCGTCTGGTGAAGCGCAACTATCCATGCGCGAAAATATACAACACATGGTAAAGCAGTCGCTTGCCTCACGGGTTAAAAAAAACATATAGAGCATGTTATAAGCTTTTTTAGCGCGCGGTTCTTTTGGGCGTCTATTGGAGATGCTCTTAGAGGCTAAAATGTAAATACGGATTAGTGATAATGGATCACTGCATATATCAATGTGTGCATTATTTTGGAGAAAACTACGAGGGGATAACACCTAGGGTATAATGGGGCGGCATAAGATGATTATGTCGGGTAACTTAACTATGACGGAGTACGTCATGGTGGGGTGATAAGTGTTGACCAGGCTAAGGGTCAATCCGGAACTGAGGTAAAGCCGGGACAAAGGTGATCGGCATAGCCAAACCCGGTGGACAATCGAATTGAACATACGGGTCAAGGGTGACCGACATACCCAGCGTATGCTGGTGTGAGGATCCGACATAGGACCAGCGGTCTACTGCCGGTCAAAGATTCGGTCGCCCTGCTACAGGACATTGGCGAGATACTAAATATCTCCCTATGATGGAAGCCACGCTAGCTTCCAACTGAAGCCATAGCACGTCGCTGACGAACATGCTACAGTGCGCAGATCGGCAGAGGTGAGCGCACAAAGGACACAGACGAGGACATCACGAGCCAGAATCAAAGCTACGTTCCAAGAGTTGGTTGATGCAGGCTTAGATTCCTTGAGTTTCTTCTCTTGTAAGCCTCCTCTTCACTATATAAGGAGAGGGGCAGCTCCCTTGCAGAGGAGGTTCCCATTAGCTGATAGTGGAGTTCTTCTAGGGTTTCTCTCTCTAGACTTCATCTTCTTCCTCTAGCCAAGAGCTGGAAGAACACCATTGTAGTTCCTCGTGAGCTCATATAGTACAGACAAGCAGGAGTAGTGGTGTTACCTCCTTACGAGGGCCCCAAACATGGGTAGATCGTGTGTCTTTGTGCGTGCTTCATCTTCATCCCCCCCTCCTCTGAATCCCTCGGTGTACATTTGACTCCAACATAAGCCTACCCATGGCATATGTCTGTTCACCACAACGACAACACCACAATTGTGGCTAGGTAACAAAAAACCATCACCTTTCCATTTTTTTACAAAAACCACCGGTTTGGAGTAGCTGTGGCAAAACAAAGATACTAATATATCTATTTAACAATTGTAACGATAATTCTTTTCCGAGGGTCTGATGTCAGACTCACGTGGACGACGGTAATTATCAAGGTAGACGCACGTTACACACAGGGTTTTCTTTTGCTCTATTGCATCCTGCTTCTCCGGCTCCACCCCGTCCCTCCCTTCCCCTGCATCCTCCACTTATACTTATTGTTTCATTGTAACAGCCTTGGGAGCCTCCAATTCGGTTGTCGATGCATGCTCAAGAACCTTGTAAAGGCCTAATTTCCGCCTTGAGGAAATCCCTTACTGGACAAGTAAGCTAGGCCTTTGTGGCGGTCTGATACGTCCAAAACGTATCTACTTTCCCGAACACTTTTGCTATTGTTTTGTCTCTAATTTGTGTATTTTGGATGCAACTAACACGGACTAACGCTGTTTTCAGCAGAATTGCTCTGGTGTCTCGTTTTGTGCAGAAATCCAACTTTCAGAAAATCCTCAATTTATGCGAAAGGCCCTATTTTCCTGAATCGACGGAGCCGAGAGGGCAAGCCAGGTGGGGGCCCGAGGCCCCCACACACTAGGCCGGCGCGGCCCAAGGGGGGCGTGATGCGCGTAAATGTACACGTCCGTTGGGAACCCCAAGAGGAAGGTATGATGCGCACAGTGGCAAGTTTTCCCTCAGAAAGAAACCAAGGTTGATCGAACCAGGAGGAGCCAAGAAGCACGTTGAAGGTTGATGGTGGCGAAATGTGATGCGGCGCAACACCAGGATTCCGCGGAATCTGCTGCACAAAAATAAAATACTTTGTCCCAACGAAACAGGAGGTTGTCAATCTCACCGCTTGTTGTAACAAAGGATTAAACGTATCGAGTGGAAGATGTTTGCAAAGAAAAACACAATTGCAGAGATTGTATGCTATGTAAAGAATAGGACCGGGGTCCACAGTTCACTAGAGGTGTCTCTCCCATAAGATAAAAGCATGTTGGGTGAACAAATTACAGTCGGGCAATTGACAAATAGAGAAAGGCATAACAATGCATATACATGATATGATAAATATAGTGAGATTTAATCCGGCATTACGACAAAGTACATAGACCGCCATCCAACTGCATCTATGCCTAAAAAGTCCACCTTCAGGTTATCGTCCGAACCCCATTCAGATTAAGTTGCTAAGCAAAAGACAATTGCATTAAGTATGGTGCGTAATGTAATCGACAACTACATCCTTAGACATAGAATCAATGTTTTATCCCTAGTGGCAAGACATCCACAACCTTAGAACTTTCGTCACTGTCCCATTTAATGGAGGCATGAACCCACTATCGAGCATAAATACTCCCTCTTGGAGTTAAGAGTACAAACTTGGCCAGAGCCTCTACTAATAACGGAGAGCATGCAAGATCATAAACAACACATAAACAATAGATTGATAATCACCATAATCATAGTACTCTCTATCCATCGGATCCCGACAAACACAACATATAGAATTATAGATAGATGATCTTGATCATGTTAGGCAGCTCACAAGATCCAACAATGAAGCACAACAAGGAGAAGACGACCATCTAGCTACGCTATGGACCCATGGTCCAGGGTGAACTACTCACTCATCACTCCTGAGGCGACCATGGCGGTGTAGAGTCCTCCGGAGATGAATCCCTCTCCAGGGTGCGGAGGCGATCTCCGAATCCCCGAGATGGGATTGCGGCGGCGGCGTCTCGGGAAGGTTTCCGTATCGTGGCTCTCGCACCGGGATTCGCGACGGAGACTTTAAGTAGGCGAAAGCAACGGGGGGCCACGAGGTGCCCAGGTAGGGCCGCGCGGCCGTGGGCCGGGCGCGCCGCCCAGCCCCCGCCTGTGGCCCCACTTTGTTATCTCTTCGGTCTTGAAGCTTCGTGCAAAAATAGGACCCTGGCGAAAGTTTCGTCCAATTCCGAGAATATTTCCTTACTAGGATTTCTAAACCAAAAACAGCAGAAAACAAGGCTCTTCGCATCTTGCTAATAGGTTAGTTCCAGAAAAATGCGTAAATATGACATATAATGTGCATAAAACATGTAGGTATCATCAATAAAGTAGCATGGAACATAAGAAATTATCGATACGCTGAGACGTATCAGCATCCCTGCTTTCGTCCCGAGCAGTAAAACGATAACAAAGATAATTTCTCAAGTGACATGCCATCATAATCTTGATCATACTATTTGTAAACATATGTAATGAATGCAGCAAAACAAAGGTAATGACATGAGTAAACAAGTGAATCATATAGCAAAGACTTTTCATGAATAGTACTTCAAGACAAGCATCAATAAGTCTTGCATAAGAGTTAACTCATAAAGCAATAAATCAAAGTAAAGGTGTTGAAGCAACACAAAGGAAGATTAAGTTTCAGCGTTGCTTTCAACTTATAACATGTATATCTCATGGATATTGTCAACATAAAGTAGTATAACAAGTGCAATATGCAAGTATGTAGGAATCAATGCACAGTTCACACAAGTGTTTGCTTCTTAAGGTGGAGGGAGATAGGTAAACTGACTCAACAATAAAAGTAAAAGAAAGGTCCTTCAAGGAAAAGCATCGATTGTATTTGTGCTAGAGCTTTTATTTTGAAAACATGAAACAATTTTGTCAACGGTAGTAATAAAGCATATGAGTTATGTAAATTATATCTTACAAGTTGCAAGCCTCATGCATAGTATACTAATAGTGTTCGCACCTCGTCCTACTTAGCTTGGTCTACCGGATCTTTGCATGCCATGTTTCAACCAAGTGTCAAAGGCCTCCATGCCGCCTGTACAAAGGTCTAAGGAGAAATCTCGCATTTTGGATTTCTCGCTTGATTATTCTCAACTTAGACATCCATACCGGGACAACATGGACAACAGATAATGGACTCCTCTTAAATGCATAAGCATGTAGCAATGATTATTATTCTCATATGAGATTGAGGATATATGTCCAAAACTGAAACTTCCACCATGATTCATGGCTTTAGTTAGCGGCCCAATGTTCTTCTCTAACAATTTTGCATGCTCCAACCACTAAAATGATAGATCCTTCAGACAAGACGGACATGCATAGCAACTCACATGATATTCAACAATAGTTGATGGCGTTCCCCTAAGCATGGTTATCGCACAACAAGCAACTTAATAAAAGATAAAGTGCATAAGTACATATTCAATACTACGATAGTTTTTAAGGCTATTTTGTCCCATGAGCTATATATTGCAAAGGTGAATGATGGAATTTTAAAGGTAGCACTCAAGCAATTTACTTTGGAATGGCGGAGAAATACCATGTAGTAGGTAGGTATGGTGGACACAAATGGCATAGTGGTTGGCTCAAGGATTTTGGATGCATGAGAAGTATTCCCTCTCGATACAAGGTTTAGGCTAGCAAGGTTATTTGAAGCAAACTCAAGGATGAACAAGTGCAGCAAAACTCACATAAAAGACATATTGTAAACATTATAAGACTCTACACCGTCCTTGTTGTTCAAAACTCAATACTAGATATTATCTAGACCTTAGAGAAACCAAATATGCAAATCAAATTTTAGCAAGCTCTATGTATTTCTTTATTAATGGGTGCAAAGCATATGATGCAAGAGCTTAAACATGAGCACAACAATTGCCAAGTATCACATTATCCAAGACATTTTAGAATTACTACATGTAGCATTTTCCAATTCCAACCATATAACAATTTAACGAAGAAGAAACTTCGCCTTGAACATTATGAGTAAAGCCTAAGGACACATGTGTCCATATGCAACAGCGGAGCATGTCTCTCTCCCACAAAGTGAATGCTAGGATCCATCTTATTCAAACAAAAACAAAAACAAAAACAAACCGACGCTCCAAGTAAAGAACACGATGTACCGAATAAAAATATAGTTTGGGGAGGAACTGATGATGTTGTCGATGAAGAAGGGGATGCCTTGGGCATCCCCAAGCTTAGACGCTTGAGTCTTCTTAGAATATACAGGGGTGAACCAGGGGCATCCCCAAGCTTAGAGCTTTCACTCCTCTTGATCATAGTATATCATTCTCCTCTCTTGACCCTTGAAAACTTCCTTCACACCAAACTTCAAGCAAACTCATTAGAGGGTTAGTGCACAATTAATAATTCACATGTTCGGAGGTGACACAAACATTCTTTACACTTCTGCATAATGCTACTGGACATTAATGGATCAAAGAAATAAATCCAACATAGCAAAAGAGGCAATGCGAAATAAAAGGCAGAATCTCAAAAAGCAGACAGTCCGTAAAGACGAATTTAAAGCGGCACCGAGACTTGCTCAAATGGAAAAACTCAAAACTAATGAAAGTTGCGTACATATCCGAGGATCACGCTCGTAAATTGGCAGATTTTTTAGAATTTTCTACAGAATGTGCCCAGATTCGTGACAGACAGCAATGCTGTTTCTCATACGATCCCAAATATAACATCAACTTTGACATAGAAACTTTACTTGGCACAAAAACATGATAAGGAGAGGTTGCTACAGTAGTAAACAACTTCCAAGACTCAACAAAACAAAAATTGTGTAGGTAAAAACATGGGTTGTCTCCCATAAGCGCTTTTCTTTAACGCCTTTCAGCTAGGAAAGTGCAAATCAAGTAACATCGAGAGTAGAAGCATCAACATTATTATTTTTCATGCAAACACAACTTGTTGCAGAGGGTACTTTAGGTGCTCCATTATCTAAATTTTCTATGGTGGTGCTAGGGGTTTTAGCAATTTTAGGCCTATAGTAATTCTTTGTTTAGGCACTTTAGAAGCATACATGAATTTTTGCTCTTTACCCACATAAGCTTTCTCATTATACTTGAGAGAAGAAAAGGTTGAACCCAAGGTTCCCATAGCTTTTTCAAGTTCATCAATCCTATTGGTTTGATTATCATGGACAACACAAGTTCCTAGGACACTAATTCTTTCATCAATTCCTCCTAAGGATTTATCAAGTTCATAAGTTTTGTCAAATAACATTCCCAATTTAGTTTCAACACTTGAAAAAATTCTCTATGGTTCCAATTTTTTCATAACATCTTCAAGAGAGATTTCAATTTTAACTTCATTAACAGTGGTATTCCAACTAGACTCTCAATGATGCAACTAGCTTCTAAAGCGGGAGTACCTAGGAAATTACCTCCCGAAAGAGTATCAAGAACATATCTATTCCAACTAGATAAACCAACATAAAAGTTCCTAAGAAGGATAGTGGTGGAGTGTTTCTTAATGCACCTTTGATGAGCATTACTAATTCTATACCAAGCATCTTTAAAACTTTCTCCACCTTGTTGCTTAAAAGAACGAACTTCAACTTCAGGATTACTCATTTTAGTAGCAATAAAACAAACTAGATAAAGTAAATGCAAGTAACTAATTTTTTTTTGTGTTTTTGATATGGAGAGCAAGACAATAAATAAAGTAAAACTAGCAACTAATTTTTTTGTATTTTGATTTAGTGCAGCAAACAAAGTAGTAAATAAAATAAAGCAAGACAAAAACAAAGTAAAGAGATTGAGATGGAGACTCCCCTGCGGCGTGTCTTGATCTCCCAGCAGCGGCGCAAAAAGGCTTGATGCGCGTAAATGTACACGTCCGTTGGGAACCCCAAGAGGAAGGTATGATGCGCACAGTGGCAAGTTTTCCCTCAAAGAAACCAAGGTTGATCGAACCAGGAGGAGCTAAGAAGCACGTTGAAGGTTGATGGTGGCGAAATGTGATGCGGCGCAACAACAGGGATTCTGGCGCCAACGCGGAATCTACACAACAAAACCAAAGTACTTTGTCCCAACAAAACAGTGAGGTTGTCAATCTCACCGGCTTGCTGTAACAAAGGATTAAACGTATCATGGAAGATGTTTGCAAAGAAAACAAAAACACAATTGATTGTATGCTATGTAAAGAATAGGACCGGGTCCACAGTTCACTAGAGGTGTCTCTCCCATAAGATAAAAGCATGTTGGGTGAACAAATTACAGCTGGCAATTGACAAATAGAGAAAGGTATAACAATGCATATACATGATATGATAAATATAGTGAGATTTAATCCAAGTATTACGACAAAGTACATAGACCGCCATCCAACTGCATCTATGCCTAAAAAGTCCACCTTCAGGTTATCATCCGAACCCCATTCGGTATTAAGTTGCTAAGCAATAGATAATTGCATTAAGTATGGTGCGTAATGTAATCGACAACTACATCCTTAGACATAGAATCAATGTTTTATCCCTAGTGGCAACACACATCCACAACCTTAGAACTTTCTGTCATTTAATGGAGGCATGAACCCACTATCGAGCATAAATACTCCCTCTTGGAGTTAAGAGTACAAACTTGGCAGCCTCTACTAATAACGGAGAGCATGCAAGATCATAAACAACACATAAACAATAGATTGATAATCACCATAATCATAGTACTCTCTATCCATCGGATCCCGACAAACACAACATATAGAATTAGGATAGATGATCTTGATCATGTTAGGCAGCTCACAAGATCCAACAATGAAGCACAACAAGGAGAAGACGACCATCTAGCTATGCTATGGACCCATGGTCCAGGGGTGAACTACTCACTCATCACTCCGGAGGCGACCATGGCGGTGTAGAGTCCTCCGGGAGATGAATCCCCTCTCCGGGGTGCCGGGACGATCTCTGAATCCCAGAGATGGGATTCGGCGGCGGCGCGTCTCCGGAAGGTTTCCGTATCGTGGCTCTCGGACTGGGGGGCGACGGAGACTTTAAGTAGGCGAAAAGGGCAACGCGGGGGCCACACGAGGTGCCCAGGGGTAGGGCCGCGCGGCCGAGCCCGGGCCGCGCCGCCTGCCCCCGCTTATCGTGGCCCCACTCGTTATCTCTTCGGTCTTCTGGAAGCTTCGTGCAAAAATAGGACCACTGGCGAAAGTTTCGTCCAATTCCGAGAATATTTCCTTACTAAGTTCTGAAACCAAAAAGCAGGAAAAAAGCGGCTCTTCGGCATCTTGCTAATAGGTTAGTTCCGAAAATGCGTAAATATGACATATAATGTGCATAAAACATGTAGGTATCATCAATAAAGTAGCATGGAACATAAGAAATTATCGATACGTTGGAGACGTATCAGGGCGCGCCGCCTTGTGGTGTGGGCGCCTCGGCGGCCCCCCGACGCTCTCCTTCTGACTATATACGTCTTTCGACCTAAAAACGCCAGGGGGTACGTCGATATTTCCAGAGACCATCCAACGCCGCCGCCATCGCGAAACTCCGCCTCGGGACCGAAACTCCGTTCCGGCACTCCGCCGGGACGGGGAATTGGAGGGGATCTTCACCGCCATCACCACGACGTCTCTCCATCGACCAGCCATGTTTCCCCCATCCATGTGTGAGTAATTCCCCCGCTGTAGGCTGAAAGGGATGGTAGGGATTGGATGAGATTGATCATGTAATAGTCACAAGATTGTTAGGGCATGGTGCCTAGTATCCGTAGATGTTACTTTTATGATATTGTTGCAACTTGTTATGCTTAATGCTTGTCACTAGGGCCCGAGTGCCATGATCTCAGATCTGAACATGTTATTGTTTCATCATGATATTCATTGTTTATGGTCTTACCTGCAAGTTGTTGATGGCGTGTAACTCACACGTTCGTTGAGAACCCCAAGAGGAAGGTATGATGCGCATAGCAGTTTCCCTCGAAAGAAACCAGGTTTAATCGAGACCAGAGGGAGCCAAGAAGCACGTTGAAGGTTGATGGTCGCGAAATGTGATGCGGCGCAACACCAGGGATTCCTGCGCCAACGTGGAATCTGCACAACAAAACCAAAGTACTTTGCCCCAACGAAACAATGAGGTTGTCAATCTCACCGAAGCAACGGATTAAGCGTATCGAGTGGAAGATGTTTGCAAAGAAAACAGTGAAAACAAGTAGATTGTATGCTATGTAAAGAATAGGACCGGGCCCACAGTTCACTAGAGGTGTCTCTCATAAGATAAAAGCATGTTGGGTGAACAAATTACAGTCGGGCAATTGACAAATAGAGAAATAACAATGCATATATATGATATGATAAATATAGTGAGATTTAATTGGGCATTACGACAAAATACATAGACCGCCATCCAACCGCATCTATGCCTAAAAAGTCCACCTTTAGGTTATCATCCGAACCCCATTAAGTATTAAGTTGCTAAGCAACAGAACAATTGCATTAAGTATGATCGTAATGTAATCAACAACTACATCCTTAGACATAGCATCAATGTTTTATCCCTAGTGGCAACAAGACATCCACAACCTTAGAACTTTCATGTCAGTCCCAGATTCAATGGAGGCATGAACCACTATCGAGCATAAATACTCCCTCTTGAAGTTAAGAGTACAAACTTGCAGAGCCTCTACTAATAACGGAGAGCATGCAAGATCATAAACAACACATAAACAATAGATTGATAATCACCATAATCATAGTACTCTCTATCCATCGGATCCCAGACAAACACAACATATAGAATTACATATAGATGATCTTGATCATGTTAGGCAGCTCACAAGATCCAACAATGAAGCACAACAAGGAGAAGACGACCATCTAGCTGCTATGGACCCATGGTCCGGTGAACTACTCACTCATCACTCCGGACGACCATGGCGGTGTAGAGTCTCGGGAGATGAATCCCTCTCCCGGCAGGGTGCCGGGCGATCTCCGAATCCCCGAGATGGGATTCACGGCGGCGCGTCTCGGAAGGTTTTCCGTATCGTGGCTCTCGTGAGGGGTTTCACGACGGAGGCTTTAAGTGCGGAAGGTCAACGCGGGGCCACACGAGGGCGGGGTAGATGTCGGCGCGGAGGGCTTGGGCCATGCCGCCCTATGCCCCGGGCTGCCTCGTGGCCCCACTCGATATCTCTTGGTCTTAGGAAGCTTAGTGCAAAAATAGGACCGGGCGAAAGTTTCGTCCAACCAGAGAATATTTCTTTACTAGGATTTATGAAACCAAAAAAAACAGAATGGCTCTTAGGCATCTTGTTAATAGGTTAGTTCAGAAAATAAATATGACATATAATGTGCAAAACATGTAGGTATCATCAATAAAGTAGCATGGAACATAAGAAATTATCGATACGTTGGAGACGTATCAGCATCCCCAAGCTTAGTTCCGCTCGTCCCGAGCAGGTAAAACGATAACAAAGATAATTTTTGAAGTGACATGCCATCATAATCTTGACCATACTATTTGTAAATATATGTAATGAATGCAGCGATCAAAACAAAGGTAATGACATGAGTAAACAAATGAATCATAAAGCAAAGACTTTTCATGAATAGTACTTCAAGACAAGCATCAATAAGTCTTGCATAAGAGTTAACTCATAAAGCAATAAATCAAAGTAAAGGTATTGAAGCAACACAAAGGAAGATGAAGTTTCAGCGGTTGCTTTCAACTTATAACATGTATATCTCATGGATATTGTCAACATAAAGTAATATAACAAGTGCAATATGCAAGTATGTAGGAATCAATGCAGTTCACACAAGTGTTTGCTTCTTAAGGTGGAAGGAGATAGGTAAACTGACTCAACAATAAAAGTATAAGAATGGTCCTTCAAGAGGAAAGCATCGATTGCTGTATTTGTGCTAGAGCTTTTATTTTGAAAACATGAAACAATTTTGTCAACGGTAGTAATAAAGCATATGAGTTATGTAAATTATATCTTACAAGTTGCAAGCCTCATGCATAGTATACTAATAGTGTCCACCTCGTCCTACTTAGCTTGGACTACCGGATCTTTGCATGCCATGTTTCAACCAAGTGTCACAAAGGGTACCTCCATGCCGCATGTACAAAGGTCTAAGGAGAATGCTCGCATTTTGGATTTCTCGCTTTTGATTATTCTCAACTTAGACATCCATACGGGACAACATGGACAACAGATAATGGACTCTCTTTAATGCATAAGCATGTAGCAACAATTATTATTCTCATATGAGATTGAGGATATATGTCCAAAACTGAAACTTCAACCATGATTCATGGCTTTAGTTAGCGGCCCAATGTTCTTCTCTAACAACTTTGCATGCTCCAACCACTAAAATGATAGATCCTTTAGACAAGACGGACATGCATAGCAACTCACATGATATTCAACAATAGTTGATGGCGTTCAAGCATGGTTATCGCACAACAAGCAACTTAATAAAGATAAAGTGCATAAGTACATATTCAATACTACGATAGTTTTTAAGGCTATTTTGTCCCATGAGCTATATATTGCAAGGAATGATGGAATTTTAAAGGTAGCACTCAAGCAATTTAGTTTGGAATGGCGGAGAAATACCATGTAGTAGGTAGGTATGGTGGACACAAATGGCATAGTAGTTGGCTCAAGGATTTTGGATGCATGAGAAGTATTCCCTCTCGATACAAGGTTTAGGCTAGCAAGGTTATTTGAAGCAAACTCAAGGATGAACAGGTGCAGCAAAACTCACATAAAAGACATATTGTAAACATTATAAGACTCTACACCTTCTTCCTTGTTGTTCAAAACTCAATACTAGATATTATCTAGACCTTAGAGAGACCAAATATGCAAATCAAATTTTAGCAAGCTCTATGTATTTCTTCATTAATGGGTGCAAAGCATATGATGCAAGAGCTTAATCATGAGCACAACAATTGCCAAGTATCACATTATCCAAGACATTTTAGAATTACTACATGTAGCATTTTCCAATTCCAACCATATAACAATTTAACGAAGAAGAAACCGCCTTGAACATTATGAGTAAAGCCTAAGGACACATGTGTCCATATGCAACAGCGGAGCGTGTCTCTCTCCCACAAAGTGAATGCTAGGATCCATTTTATTCAAACAAAAACAAAAACAAAAACAAGCAGACCTCCAAGTAAAGAACACAAGATGTGATTGAATAAAAATATAGTTTCGAGGGGAGGAACACGATGATGTTGTCGATGAGAGGACACATAGGCATCCCAAGCTTAAACGCTGAGTCTTCTTAAAATATGCAGGGGTGAACCACGGGGCATCCCCAAGCTTAGAGCTTTCACTCCTCTTGATCATGGTATATCATACTCCTCTCTTGACCCTTGAAAACTTCCTTCACACAAACTTCAAGCAAACTCATTAGAGGGTTAGTGCACAATTAATAATTCACACATTCAGAGGTGACACAATCATTATTTTCACTTCTGGACATTGCATAAAGCACTGGACATTAATGGATCAAAGAAATAAATCAACATAGCAAAAAGGGGCAATGCGAAATAAAAGGCGAGAATCTGTCAAAAACAGAACAGATCCGTAAAGATGAATTTAAAGCTGGCACTAGATGCCCAAATGGAAAAACTCAAAACTAATGAAAGTTGCGTACATATACGAGGATCACGCTCGTAAATTTGCAGATTTTTTCGAATTTTCTACAGAGAACTGTGCCCAGATTAGTGACAGACAGCAATGCTGTTTCTGCGCAGCGATCCCAAATATATCATCAACTTTGACATAGAAACTTTACTTGGCACAAAAACATGATAAGGAGAGGTTGCTTCAGTAGTAAACAACTTCCAAGACTCAACAAAACAAAAATTGCTGTAGTAAAATAAACATGGGTTTGTCTCCCATAAGCGCTTTTCTTTAACGCCTTTCGGCTAGGCGCAGAAAGTGCAAACATCGCGAGTAGAAGCATCAACATTATTTTTCATGCAAACACAACTTGTTGCAGAGGGTACTTTAGGTGCTCCATTATCTAAATTCTCTATGGTGGTACTAGGGGTTTTAGAAATTTTAGGCCTATAATAATTCTTTGTTTAGGCACTTTAGAGGCATACATGAATTTTTGCTCTTTACCCACATAAGCTTTCTCATTATACTTGAGAGAAGAAAAGGTTGAACCCAAGGTTCCATAGCTTTTTCAAGTTCATCAATCCTATTGGTTTGATTATCATGGATAACACAAGTTCCTAGGACACTAATTCTTTCATCAATTCCTCCTAGGGATTTATCAAGTTCATCAGTTTTATCCAATAACATTTCCAATACTTGGAAAAAATTTCTCTATGGTTTCCAATTTTTTCATAACATCCTCAAGAGAGATTTCAATTTTAACTTCATTAACAGGTGGTATTCCAACTAGACTCTCAATGATGCAACTAGCTTCTAAAGCAGGAGTACCTAGAAAATCCTCCCGGAAGAGTATCAAGAACATATCTATTCCAACTAGATAAACCAACATAAAAGTTCCTAAGAAGGATAGTGGTGGAGTGTTTCTTAATGCCCCTTTGATGAGCATTACTAATTCTATACCAAGCATCTTTAAAACTTTCTCCACCTTGTTGCTTAAAAGAACGAACTTCAACTTCGGGATTACTCATTTTAGTAGCAATAAAAGTAAACTAGGCAAATAAAGTAAATGCAAGTAACTAATTTTGTGTTTTTGATATAGAGGGCAAGGACAGGAAATAAAGTAAAACTAGCAACTAATTTTTTTTGTATTTTGATTTAGTGCAGCAAACAAAGTAGTAAATAAAATAAAGCAAGACAAAAACAAAGTAAAAAGAGATTGAGAAGTGGAGACTCCTTATGACGATGTCTTGATCTCTACAATGTGGCGCGAGAAAAAACTGTGCGATGTAGTTGGCCCCGTGGGGATTAGAAATCTTTGTGGTGTAGCTTTTCTTGAGTTCGACAGCAGCGCCGAAAAAAACCCGATGTGGCGTGTAACTCACTGCGTTCGTTGAGAACCCCAAGAGGAAAGTGCCAATCTTGCCTGATGTAAGTTTTCTCCCGGAAAGAAACCAAAGGTTTAATGAACAGTAGGAGCCAAGCCGTTGAAGGTTGATGGTCACGAAATGTGATGCGGCGCAACTTCCGGCGCCAGCGTGGAATCTGCACAACAAAACCAAAGTACTTTTGCTGAGCAGTCAGGTTGTCAATCTCACCGGCAGCTCTAACAAAGGATTAAGCGTATGAGTGGAAGATGTTTGCAAGAAAACGGTAAAACAAGTAGATTGTATGCTATGAAAAGAATAGGATCCACGGTTCACTAGAGGTGTCTCTCATAAGATAAAAAGCATGTTGGGTGAACAAATTAGGTGGGGCAATTGACAAATAGAGAAAGGCATAACAATGCATATACATGATATGATAAATATAGTGAGATTTAATTGGGCATTACGACCAAGTACATAGACCGCCATCCAACTGCATCTATGCCTAAAAAGTCCACCTTCAGGTTATCCGAAGACATTAGGTATTAAGTTGCTAAGCAGCAGAACAATTGCATTAAGTATGGTGTAGTAATGTAATCAACAACTACATCCTTAGACATAACATCAATGTTTTATCCCTAGTGGCAGCGACACATCCACAACCTTAGAACTTTCTGTCCTGTCCAGATTCAATGGAGGCATGACCCACTATCGAGCATAAATACTCCCTCTTGAAGTTAAGAGCAAAAACTTGGCGACCTCTACTAATAACGAGTATGCAAGATCATAAGCAACACATAATGATAGATTGATAATCACCATAATCATGGTACTCTCTATCCATCGTCCCGACAAACACAACACATAGAATTACATATAGATGATCTTGATCATGTTAGGCATCTCACAAGATCCAACAATGAAGCACAACAAAGGAGAAGACAGCCATCTGGCTACTGCTATGGACCTGGTCTCGAGGTGTTCACCACTCATCACTCAGGACGACCATGGCGGTGTGAGTCCTCAGGAGATGAATCACCTCTGGCGGGGAGTGCGGACGTCTCTGAATCCCCAGTGAGGATAGGATTCGCGGCGGCGAGCGTCTCTGGAAGGTTTTGCGTATCGTGGCTCGCGGTACTGGACGACGGAGGCACCAAGTAGGCGGAAGGTCAACGCGAGGGGGCCACACGGGGGCCCCGGGGGTAGGTCGGCGCGGCGGGGCTTGGGGCGCGCCGGCCACCACCCTGGCTGCCTCGTGGCCCCACTTAGTTATCTCTTCTGGGAGCTTCGTGCAAAAATAGGACCCTGGGCGAAAGTTTCGTCGATTGAGAATATTTCTTTACTAGAGTTAGAAACCAAAAGCAGTGAGAAAACAACAAGCTGGCTCTTCGGCATCTTGTTAATAGGTTAGTTCACAAGAAAATGCATAAATATGACATATAATGTGCATAAAACATGTAGGTATCATCAATAAAGTAGCATGGAACACAGACATTATCGATACGTTGGAGACGTATCGATTGTATACACGTTCTTGTCCCAGGAACGATAGCCCACAAGTGACGAGAAATCGGGACAACGGAGGGATGGTAGTGATGTGAGGAGATCCCATGTGTTCACGGAGTGTTAATGCTTTGCTCAGGTACTCTATTGAGGAGTACCTTAATTTCCGATAGTTTCCCTAGAGCCACATTGCCCATGAATTTGAGTAGGACAAAAGATGTTGTGCAAGTTTCTCTGTTGCGAGCACGTACGACTATATATGGAACACATGCCTATTGATTGATTAGTACTTGGATAACGTTTTATTACCTGCAAATGCCCTACCATGATTATTATCATGAATTCTCTCATCCATGCAACACCCATCCATCCCTGTGCCTACAATATTTTAATCCTGATTTGTTACTATAATCACTCTGCTTGTCTTTATTTCACATAGCCTCTTTGTTATTTCACTATTCTACGCTATAAAGTGATACACTCTTGATAAACTCTTGCGAGGCTAGTCTGTTTCAGTGCAGCTGAATTGACAACTCATTTGTTAAGGTTTCCAAGTATTCTTTGTCTCCCCTTGTGTCGAATCGATAAATTGGGTAATACCCTCGAAGACTATTGCGATCCCCTATACTTGTGGGTCATCAAGACTATTTTATGGCGCTCGTTGCCAGGGAGCATAGCTTTATTTGGAAGTTCACTTGGTTGATATTGTTCGATGCAAATTCTCCATCATGGGTAGACCCTCGCGATACTAAAGTCACCATATTACCATCCACTACAAGAAGAGGTACAACTCCGAGTACCTCTGCTGCTCTTGATTCACCTGTCTTGTGATAAGTCAACTTGTTCCACCACACAAACTTCCACGTGTTGGTACTTACCTTTGAATCTGAAAATTCCTACGATAATTTTGATGATGCTTCTCCTGTGCTTATAATACTGGTTCATTGGGTCCTTTTCTGAATCTTTACAATTGCTAGGTCCGGACAAATTGAAATTCTGAAACTCTAGTGAAAATCTTTGTTACACACATTTAATTCACGAGATTGATGATCTTGATAGAATTATGCGGAACTTAATGATGATTTTATTGATAAATGCAATGCTACTACTAGTACAAGTAACCTTAAAAAGCTTATTGCAAAACATGCTGTTAGATATAAACTGTCTCCTGGTCCTAAATTTGCCACATCTCCTATAAACATTAAGGATAAAGATTATGACTTTCTCTTGATTTATCTCATATATATCTATTGTTGAGAAAACACCCTTTTGTGGTCCTGAAAAGAGTGTTGTAGAACATATGAATGAGCTTTCTACTTTAAGTAGCTTGTTTTTTGATGATGTTAAGATGCGTACTTATTTTGTTGCTAAGATTTTCCCATTCTCGTTAAAGGTGATGCTAAGATTTGGTATAATAATTTGCCTCTGATTCTATTAATAGTCCAAGTTGTTTGCACTTGATGTTTTCTTTCGGAAATACTTTCCTGCTAGTGCTCAACATATGGCTCTGCGGAGAATTTATAATTTTGACAAGGAAGATGGAGAGAAATTGCGTGAGGCTTGGGCGAGATTTTGATATCTCTTATTAGAGCTCGGCCTGGGCATGATTTGGAAAAGCATGATTTACTTGATATTTTATAGTGGACTAACCATTGAGTCTAGGGCATACGTGGATAGTTGTGCTGATTGTGTTTTCAAAAGGAAAGAACTCACGGACAGAAAATTTGAAGAATTATTAGCTAAGATAAGCAAAAATCCTGAAGAAGTGTGAATCCAAAGCTCCTGATGGCACATTGGTTCCAGATACGTCTCAACGTATCGATAATTTCTTATGTTCCATGCTACTTTATTGATGATACCTACATGTTTATGCACATTATATGTCATTTTATGCATTTTACGGAACTAACCTAGTAACAAGATGCCGAAGAGACGATTCTAACATTTCTGCTGTTTTGGTTTCAGAAATCCTAGTAGGGGGAAATATTCTCGAGATGGTGAAATCAACGCCCGGGGGTCCCTATTTTTGCACGGGCTTCGAAGGCGAAGAGGAAGGAAGTGGGGCCACGAGGCGCCGTCACCATAGGGCGGCGCGGCCCGGCCTGGCGCGGCAGAGCCTATGGTGTGGGGCTCGTGTGGCAGCCCCCGTTGCCTTCGCCCTCGCAGCCTCAGTCGCCGAAACCCCGATGCAAAGGCACGATACGAGAAACCTTCCCCGGAGACGCCGCCCGCCGCAGGTCCATCTCGGGGGATTCGGGGAGATCGCCTCAGGCACCTGCGGAGGGGGGTTCATCTCTGGGAGGACTCTTCATCGCCATGATCGCCTCGGAGTGATGAGTGATAGTTCACCCTGGACTATGGGTCCATAGCGGTAGCTAGATGGTTGTCTTCTCCTTGTTGTACTTCATTGTTGGATCTTGTGAGCTGCTTAACATCAAGATCATTTATCTGTAATACTATATGTTGTGTTTGTCCGGATCAGATGGATAGAGAATACTATGTTATGGTGATTATCAATCTAATGTTTTTTATGTGTTGTTTATGATCTTGCATGCTCTCAGTTATTAGTAGAGGCTCTGGCAATTTGTACTCTTAACTCCAAGAGGAGTATTTATGCTCGATAGTGGGTTCATGGCTCCGTGAATCTGGACAGTGCCAGAAAGTTCTAAGGTTGTGATGTCTTGATCCACTTGGGATAAAACATTGATTCTATGTCTAAGGATGTAGTTATGGATTACATTACACACCATACTTAATGCAATTGTATATTGTTTGCAACTTAATACTTGGAAGGGGTGCGGATGCTAACACGAAGGTGGACTTTTTAGGCATAGATGCGGTTGGATGGCGGTCTATGTACTTTGTCGTAATGCCCGGATTAAATCTCATATATTTATCATATCATGTATATGCATTGTTATGCCTTTCTCTATTTATCAATTGCCCATTTGTAATTTGTTCACCCAACATGCTTTTATCTTATGGGAGAAACACCTCTAGTGAAGGACCCCGGTCCTCTTCTTTACATAGCATACAATCAATTGTGTTTACTGTTTTCTTACAAACAATCATCTTCCACTCGATGCGCTTAATCCTTTGTTACGCAAACCGGTGAGATTGCCAACCTCACTGTTTCGTTGGGAGAAAGTACTTGGGTTTGTTGTGCAGATTTCACGTTGGCGCCGGAATCCATGTTGTTGCGCATACATTTCGCCACCATCAACCTTCAACGTGCTTCTTGGCTCCTCTTTGGTTCGATTAAACCTTGGTTTCATGCGGGAACTTGCTTCTATACGCATCCTCCCACCTTCCACTTGGGGTTCCCAACGAACGTGTGCATCTACGCGGAAAAGGGGTATGATTGAATTAAATGATGAAGATATGAGGGAAACCAAGAAATCTCTTATGGAGAAAGGTATTAAATATGATATGAAGAATTTACCTCCTATAACCTATGTAAGATAATTCCCCCTTCATCCACAATTGAGGTATATTCTCTTCAACGCTTTGATAGAGGAGATATTCCATATTCAAAACCTCCTGATCAATGTTTAGATGAATTTGATAATTATATTGTTAAGCAAAACAATTTTAATGAGAGTAGAGAATCATCTAATGGAAAATTCTCAAGCTATTGGTAAATTGCATGATATTGTGGAAAGAACCTCCAATGATGTTAAGATGCTTGTTAAACATTTTAATATGATTCAAACTCAAATTGATCAACTTACTAAAGTGCAAAATAACTTGTTAAAAAATAATTCTAAAGAGAAACATGTTTATGAAGTAACAACTAGAGGCGGTGTTTCTACCGGGATCCTCTATATCCTGAGGAGCATCCCAAAAGGGTGAACAAGATTCTCAACGAACTAAAGAATTAGTAGTCCTTCTAAGAAAAAGAAGAAGAAACCTAAAAAGCTGTTGTAGAATCCTCTGAACGTTAATGATCCTAATAGTATTTCCATTTCTGATGCTGTGAGACTGAAAGTGGTAATGAACATGATGAAGATAATGATAAGAATGATACTCGTGATAAAGAAGAAATTGAAAAAGAACCTGAAAAGCATGATAAAAATAAAAAGTACACTAAAGAAGATTTTATTACAAAGAAACATGGTAATGAAAGACAACCTTGGGTTCAAAAGCAAATGCCTTGCTAAGAAACTAAAATCAAAGGAGGAGGAACATTATAATAAATTTTGTGATTGGATGAAACCTTTATTTTGCAAATCCCTTTGACTGATGCTATTAAATTGCCTCCTTATTCAAAGTATATGAAAGATATTGTTTCTAACAAAGGAAAATTCTAATGAGAGATTTCCACTATGCTCGCTAATTCTCCTTTAATGGTAAGGTTCCAAAGAAGCTTGGAGACCCGGGTATACCGACTATTCCTTGTTCCATCAAGAATAATTATGTTAGAACTGCTTTGTGTGATTTGGGAGCAGGAGTTAGTGTAATGCTTTTCTCTTTATAAGAGACTTGATTTAGATAAGTTGATACCAATGATATATCTTTGCAAATGGCTGATAAATCTGCTATTCCTGTTGGTGTATGTGAAAATGTTCTTGTTCAAGTTACTCAGCATTGCTTGATATTAACTGATTTGAGAGTGGATTTGGTGACCGCATGTATACGTGAGCACCCATCAGCCATCGTTGGATTGCCTTTGAGATTCCGCCTTCCCACTTTCTGAACTAACGGCAACATAAGGTGTTAAAGCGAATCATTTTTTGTTGTCTGTTGTGTTTGATCCGATGCGCTCTTTCTCCTTCCTCTCTCTTCTCTCTTAGTACTTCCTCCTTCCCTACCTCGCGCTCGAGCTAGGCCTCCACTGTCGAGCACGGCAGGCTCGATTGCGCCCCTGCTCGTCAATTGGAGGGCAGCGGCGGCAGGCCTCCACCGTCGAGCACGGCAGGCTCGATTCCGCTCCTGGGAGGTTCGATTGGGCAGCGTCACGGGAGGAATCCCGTTCCTGGGCCTCGCCGCCTTGGCGCGGCGCTCATCCGCCGCCGGAAGACAGGCCATGGGGAGCTGCAGCCAGATTGGAGGAGCGGCCGACCCGACCGCGAGCGAGATGGAAACGAATCGCGGCGTGTGGCCTCCGACGACCGCACGGGGCCGTCCACACCCAGCCCCCGCACCTCTCCCCTGCATCGAAGGGGCCGGCCACCCGCGCGCACGGGACCAGCAGCGCCTGAGGCGCAAGAATCCTCAACAGCACGAGGCGGAGGTTGGGTGGACCACCGCCAACCATCGATCTCGCCGGACGCCGGGGGCGAGCTGCTTCTGCTGGGACGTCGGGGGAAGAACGCTCGATGGGCGAAGGTTGGCCCGCTCCTTCAGAAGCTGCTCCTCGCCGGGCCGCTCCTGCGCTGGAGCTAGGCTCGCGCGCTCGACGTCGACGGTGAGCCCGCACCCCCTCCGGCCATCCGCGGCCGCTCCAGGAGCAGAAGAGGCGGGGCCTCTACGACGTGATCCGGGCATCGGAGATACAGCGGGTGCTGGACATCGGCAGCGTGCAGACGTACGTAGCCAACACTGACTCGTGCACAAGCACCTGCGGGCTGCGGCTCCAGGGATCACAGCCGCTCGCCACATGCCCTGCTGGTTCCTTGGAAGGTTTGCTCCATGCTTCCATCCAAATGCCCTGCTAGTTCATGCGAAATGATAACTATTAGGACTGCACATACTTTGCAAGATAGATGCTGCAGCTCAATAATGAAACTCGTGAAGTCCACATAATCTGAGTTTGTGTTCAGTGACAGCACAAGCAAGAATTTGTGTTCACGGACAACACAAGCAGTTTGTGTTCACTGACAGTAAACGCAAGGATTTGTGTTCATTTAACTGCAGTTTCTACAGTGAACACAAGCACAAGTACTCCCTGCAAATCCTAGAGTGTGTGTGCTGAACATAGCACTTCAAATTTGTATACAATTTCAGAGCAAGTATAATTTGAGTAACTTCACAAAAACCATACATTATCAGATTGAAGTACATTGGACAAGAGGCTAGCCAAGTAACATTCCAGGTCACTGTGAAAAGATAAATTGGTAGAATGTGCAGGTTACATTCTAGGTCACATTCCAGGCCACTGTGAATAGATAAACATATATAAAGATGCACATCACTCTAATATCGAGAAAGAAAAACATCATATGCTTACCAAATTTTGGTAGCAATGAACAGAGCCTTTCTGGAGGAATGCCAGAACCCAAACCAGTAGCAGCTGTCACCGCCAATTGCAGATTTGCCAGTACTTGCATCTTCCCCTCCAGCTCCCACTCTGAAGCTGAAATTACGCATGTTCCTTTGTCAGTAGAGAACCAAGGAACACACACTTGCACATTCATATGAAACATTAAGAGAAACCAATGAAATAAATAAGAGATCATCTATGATGCATTACTGCTAATTTTTGTTCCTTTTGATGCATTACTGCATTTTTTTCCTTGGTGCAGGTACGACAAGAGGAGATCTAGACATATTGTTCAAGAAGAAATTGAATAGTACACGGCAGATAATTTAGACATTTTTGCTGTGGACTATACCATGACAATATATGATCTAGACATGTGCGTGTAAACCTTCTATAGATTTCAAAAAGAGGATGCCAGAATCTCATTTTGCAGAGTAATCAGTAGTGGCTCAATTACTCTTTAGTGGCTACTGATTTTAACTTTACTCTGAGATCCTTCTATAGATTATTTCGTACCATATCAAATGTAAAAGAGATCATATCATGTCAATGCTAGCTGCCATCACATTTCAACTGTTATATGCAGAAAAAAATTGAGTTTGCACAACAATTAGCCCAGCTTTTACGAAGGTTGAATTAGCTGAACAATGCATATCTTAAATCTGTCGAATACACAGTACACTGGTTACACCTACTGAACGTAGAACAGATGATCTGCAAAGTGCAGAGTACAGAATTCAGTAATCGCAAAGTTTTTGTGCCATGCCTAGCTACAGAGGGAAAATGATCAATAAATTTGTGCCATGCTCAGGTCAACGCGCTTCCCGCTAACATCCTGCACACGAAGTGAAGCGCATGTGTTAGAGATGATGGTGTACTGTTCACTTCGCATCTTCAGAAATCAGGTAAAACGTCGAGCTACTGGCTAGCGAATTCAGATGGTTTAGCAGGATAATCCCACGGATCGGTAGCGAAATTGACATGAAGCTTCACCCTCTGGCCTGATTTAGTTGAGAGCGGAGCTGCTGACCTTGACAGTGAAGTCGTGGACGGAGGTGGCGGACGACGCGGCGGCCATGCTGGAGCGGACGGCGAGGTTCCCCGTGCGGCTGGACGCGGTGGCGGCTGTTTCCAGTGGAGGAGATCGACCTCAGAACTCCAAAGTAGCAACGGGTAGTTGGACGGGGCGGCGGCGATGACTTGGACGGAAATATCCAACCGGCGGCGGTGTCTTGGCGGCATCAGTGCCAGCATCTTGGCGGCGGGCGGCGCGGCAGGGGTAAGAAAGAAGACGGTTTGGGGCGGGCCGGTGGGGTGGGGGGGCGTGGATGGCGGCATGGAAGCTAGCGAGCGGAGCAGCCATGGAAGACCGGGAAGACAGCAACCAAGATAAGGGGTGGGAGGATTTCCAGATGTGTCGGAAATTGGTCAAGGAGTTATCTGCAAATCGTCCACCGCATCATTTAATTCGGGCGGGAGGGAGTATTACATCAACTCACGGAGAGATCGGATGCCGTTAGACACATGTCACTCAACGGATGCGTGCTCACGTATACACCCGGTCACCAGGCTTCTTTTGTAACTGATTTTGTTGTGTTGGAAATGCCTGAAGATGATAATATGTTCATTATTCTTGGAAGACCCTTTCTTAATACTGCAGGGGCTGTTATTGATTGCAATAAAGGCAAGGTTATTTCAATGTTGATGACAAGGAACATACCGTCTATTTTCCCAAGAGGATTGATAAAGTATATGGAGTTAATACAATTTTTAATGTGAAAACTATCAAAGTGGGATCCATTGATTGTCCTATATATGAGCCTAAAGAAGAATATCAAACTCTTGTGATTGGATCCATATCAATTCAATATAAGGTAACATGATTGATTTGAGGTTTATTTCTTCTTATGTCATATAAAATTTATTTGGTAGCAAGACTTGATCAATCTTGTTAACAAGTATATTTTAATGCATAAGAGAGCTAAACAACATTTCTTTCTTTCTTTCCCCCTCCATTTGTTTTACTTGCTGTAGCACTTTTTGTTTTGCAATATGCTTAGGTCATTAAGATTTTGGAAATCATTTTCCTGCGCTGTAATAATTACTTTAACACCCAGAAATGTGCATTTTTCGAAGTTCTCAAAAATTTACAAAAATTATACTGGTAGTCTTATTTTTCGAAGGGGCACCAGGGCACCTGGGGATGACCAGGGGCACCCCAGGGTGGCACCCACAGGCCGGCGCACCAGCAAGGGGGGCGCGCCTGGTGTGTGGGCCCCTCCTTGCCCCACTTCATCATCCCTTTCACTCATTCTCTTCTCTCTCCCGAAAAAACTCGTGCTCACTTTCTCTCACTCGTGTTTCTGCTCAAGAACTCGCGATTTCTCGATCTCTTTGCTCAGCCCAGATTTCTGTCTGAAATTTGGCACATTTGCTCTCCGGTATGTGACTCCTTTGATTATCCAATTAGAATTTTGTTTGGTTGAGTATATCTTGAATATTTTGTTGTTGTAGGTAACATGTTTAGTGAGCTTGCATGCTTGTTCTAAGTGGTGAAAACTAGTTTTGATGCATGTTTAGTACTCTAGCAAGTTCTTATAGTAGTTCCCCTCAATTATATACCTTGAAATCAAATTTTATAATGATTGTTGAAAAATTTCAGAAAAGGAAAATGAACAACTACAACTTTGGAGAGGTGTTCGAAGGAGAGACGACGAGCACGGGGAGGCCCTCGAGGGCATCCACTCGGATTAGACGATCCTATAATGAGGACGTGATTGCACCAAGCTTCGATGAGGGCAATGGAGACCCTAATGCTTCATCTTTTCCATGCTATGAATTTTTGAGCAATGCAGGGTTATTGGATGATTTCTTGACTCTCGTCGGAAAGGCGGGTTTAACCACCTATATGGAGGATGAGAGGAAGCAATACTACATGCTCACTAAAATCTTTGTGGAGAGCTTCAAGTTCAACAACAAGCACTTCAACCCGACGGTTGCATTCAAGATTTATGGTAATCCTGTTACTATGAAGTTGAAGGATTTTTGTGCTGCATTGGGTATTGCCCCTGCAGGTACAGCAAGGAAGATTGAGGACAACCCCAGATTTTGCTGGAGCTCTATCGAGAAATTACAAATGATGATTGCCGCACCATTCAGCGTGGCAAGATAAGAAACATTCAACTCCCCGCCATTAAGTATTTTGCTTATTACCTTGCTACTAGCATTCTTGGTAGGGAGAACACTAGTAATATTTCTAGTTATCATCTTGCTTTCTTAATTGCTGCACTCACTGGTGAGACACCTTATCATCTTGGTTCTGTTATTGCTCGCCGTTTGTCTAACAAGGGGCCTATTTATGGGGGAATAATTGCATCGCGTATTTTGGCACGTCTAGATCTCCCTCTTGACCCTACTGATGTAGAAATACCACCTGTAAGTTAGATATTGCTGCTATGAAGAGTCACCAATTTGTTACAGTTGACTCTAGTATGGATAATATTGTTTATAGAATGTTATTTGCTGACGGGATGAGAGGGAAGTCCTCTTGCCCCAAACAGTTTGTTCATATTCACAGGAAACCATGGTCGCGCTCTAAGGAGGAGGTGGATGAGCAGCTGGATACAAGGCTTCCACCAGCAACATGACTCCGAGGGCCGAGCCCTCCTACGACTACACCGTCACGTATCCCGTTGCTTCTTCCAGCGCATACCTAGAACCGGGTCGTTCTTCGTCGTACTACGGAGACACCACTTCATGGGGACCGTGGGAATGAACTCCACTTAGGCCAAAGCCTAAGCTGGGGAGGTATACTGGCATCACTCATTCTTTGCATATTATGGTTGTTGGATACTTGTACATACTTGTTCAGTTTCTTAGAGTGGTTTTCTAATGAGAGGAAGATGACATTTGGGGAAGTGCTGTCCAAAAACAGATTCTGGGCTGTTACCAAAAAAATTCGTACGCACATCCAGAACGTTATTTTGAGTTGCAAATTTTTGAGCATGTGCCCCAGGTTGTTATCTAACTTTCATTAGTTGAACACTTTTTGAGCTGAGCAATGGAAGATTTTTGTTAATTTAGATTTCTGTACTGCTGCCAGGTTTTGGCAGATTTCTGTCATCCTGCTTTTCTGTGTTTCTTTTAGTTTGCATTTTCTTGTTTTCGCTTTGTTTCTTTCCTAAAACACAAAAAGACCAAAAATATTTCTGTAGTTTCTCTTCACCATTTGTTTATTTGGTTCTTTACTCTTATTTTACTTTATTTGCTATCGTTAGTTTGCTATGAGAAAACCCAAAAGATTTTGCTTTGTTTTCTTGTTTCCTTTTGTTCTTGTTTCTAACCCGAAAACACCAAAAATATTTGTTGTTCTTCTTTGGTTTTGTAAAGTTTATTAGGGAGTTCAGAGGTCTCCGGTGGTTGGAGCTTGGTTTCATTTCATATTATTATTCAAGCTGCACAAGTGAAAGGCAATAATGACGATCTAGGGCAATTTGACTGTGGTGAGAGGCTGGTATGAACTCTATTTGTTTTCATTTTTGTACATATACTCATCCATGTGAGCATGCTTAGTTGGTTCATATGAGGTATATGTCATTTAATGAAAGTCTAGTAGTTTATGATCTCTCATGATTAGTTCCAATTATTAATAATGAGTAGCATGTCATTAATATTTGCTTGCATTGTTTTATTCATAAATAAGTATGGCATTTTGGTATCCTCCTCTGAATAATTCATTTATATCGACTTGGAACATGCTCACGCATGCATATGACAAACAAAGTCAATTAAGCCTCGATAATTTACTTTGTTTCAGAGTTCTTGTATCACTTTTATGCCTCCGTTAATTTTATTTGTCGCAAGCATGATTATGACAGTTATTGCTCTCTTGATTGTCGCTTCCCTCTATTGCTAGCCTCCACTTGTCTGAAGCGGGAACGCTGCTCGTGCTTCCAAACACCTGAAAACCAAGTTATTCCAAAGTGTCCACCATAAATATCTATGCATGGCATTTCAAACCATTCCAAGTAAATCCTCATGTGCTACCTTTAAAACCTTCAAACTACTTCTCAATTTGTGTTAATGTTTTATAGCTCATGAGAAAATATGTGGTGTTTTATCTTTCAACCTTGTCATTTACTGACAGACTTTCACCAATGGACTAGTGGCACATCCGCTTATCCAATAATTTTGCAAAAAGAGCTGGCAACGGGGTTCCCAGCCCTAATTAATCAACCTTCATTAATAATTCTCTTCACGTGTTTTGCTCGATTCATCAGTAAGCAACTTAACCTGCAAATAGACACTTCCCCATGGTATGTGAATGTTGGAAGGCACCCGAGGATTCGGTTAGCCATGGCTTGTGTAAGCAAAGGTTGGGGGAGTGTCATCCATAATGAAACTAAAATACATGTGTAAAGAGAAGAGGATGATCTACCTTGCTGGTGGAAATAACGTCCTTCATGGGAGCCGCTCTTGAGAGTCTGGTTGGCGAGGTGGTTAGAGTACCCGCTATCATTCGTTGACAACAACAAACACCTCTCAAAATAATTTTATTTCTGTCTTTGAAAAATGAAAAGCTCTAGCACATGTTAATCCCTGCTTCCCTCTGCGAAGGGTCAATCTTTTACTTTTATGTTGAGTCACCATCCTTTCTTTGAGCACTTTCTTGAGAGCATAATTGTCATTCTTAGTATAATATGCTTGTCCCAAAATATGATCAGCTGTGGTATAACTTTGATGCTTTTATCTTTGACAAATTTACTTCTAGTCTTTCTATGAACTTCAGAGGTGCCTGGGCATTTATGTTTTGCTACAAATACAGGCAAGCGAGATACCACTTTATCATATCTTTCTATGAACATTGCAATCCTGCTTATTGAAGTGTTTCATGATGCTTGTTATTAGTTTGTTGGTATCTCTTTTATGATTGACACAGTTACTAGATGACTTTATTTGCATGTACCTTATTATGAATTGCTTAAGCACTTGCCATATTGATACGTCCAATTTGCATCACTATTTTGTATCATAATTTGCTGTTATTCATTGATATATTTCATATTGGGACACAATACTTATGTTATTTCATCTATTTTGCATGTTTCATCATCATTGGGGGATCAAGCACCGGAGCCAGGATAAAAAAAGCACCGTCAGAACGCAATATTTCGGAAGATCAACTGTGGAAGGGAATTTCACGTAAATTCCTATTTTTCCAGATGATGGAGGGAGGAAGGGGAAGAAGAGAGACCTTGTGGGCCCAGACCATAGGCGGCGCGGCCCATGGCCTTGGCGCCACCCTATGCTCAGGGGCCCCATGACCTCTTTCGCCTCCTTTTCTTCGCGCCTCCTGTCCCGCCTAAGCCATATAGAGGACCTCACGAGGGGTTACAGCCGCCTGCGGGGCGGAGAACACCGAGAGAAAAGAGCTCTCCGTGCGGGAATCCGCCGGGGAAATTCCCTCCGGAGGAAATCAACGCCATCGCCATCGTCATCGAGCGGGACATCATCTCCATCATCATCATCATCATCTCCACCATCTACACCGCCATCACCACCGCTGCACCTCGTCATCGCTGTAGCAATTCGGGTTAAATCTTGATTGTTTGATATGGGAAACTCTCCCGGTGTTATTCTATACTTGTTGTAGATGCTATTGAGTGAAACCATTGAACCAAGGTTTATGTTCAGATTGTTATTCATCATCATATCACCTCTGATTGTATTCCATATGATGTCTCGTGAGTAGTTCATTTAGTTCTTGAGGACATGGGTGAAGTCTAAATGCTAGTAGTGAATTATGGTTGAGTAATATTCAATGTTATGATATTTAAGTTGTGGTGTCATTCTTCTAGTGGTGTCGTGTGAACGTCGACTACACGACACTTCACCATTTATGGGCCTAGGGGAGTGCATCTTGTATTCGGTTGCTAATTGCGGGGTTGCCGGAGTGACAGAAACCTAAGCCCCCGTTAGTATATCGATGCAGGAGGGATAGCAGGATCTCTGAGTTTAAGGCTGTGGTTAGATTTATCTTAATTACTTTCTTGTAGTTGCGGATGCTTGCAAGGGGTATAATCACAAGTATGTATTAGTCCTAGGAAGGGCGGTGCATTAGCATAGGTTCACCCACACAACACTTATCAAAACAATGAAGATTATTAAACCACATGAAGCGAAAGTACTAGACTAA
The DNA here is from genome assembly GCA_030979885.1 of Lolium multiflorum. Classification (NCBI taxonomy): domain Eukaryota; kingdom Viridiplantae; phylum Streptophyta; class Magnoliopsida; order Poales; family Poaceae; genus Lolium; species Lolium multiflorum. The sequence goes on from CM061750.1 coordinate 82,078,821, forward strand.
AATCCCCGTGTGTCCTCAGAACGTTTGGTCATTATAAGTAAACAAACCGGCTTGTCCTTTGTGCTAAAAAATTGGGCCACTCGCTGCAATTATTTCTCTCGCATTTTATTTACTTGTACTTTATTTATCTACAATATCAAAACCCCCTGATACTTGTCTGTGAGCATTTACAGTGAATCCTTCATCGAAACTGCTTGCCAACACCTTCTGCTCCTCGTTGGGATCGACATTCTTACTTATCGAAGATACTACGATACACCCCTATACTTGTGGGTCATCAAGACTATTTTAGCGCCGTTGCCGGGGAGTGAAGCGCTATTGGTAAGCGGAATTGGTAAGGAAATTCTTGTTTGTGCTGATTTTATTTCTGCCTGCTGCTATAAATCATTATGGAGAGATCTTCTCTTCAATTTCTATTTGGGAAATCTACTACTACTGCAACGGTAGTGGATGAAGCGCCAGGTGAGGAAGTAGTACCATATAAAATACCTATGAAAATTATTGAACGTGTTATGGATAACCGCTATGAAGGGGATGGAACATTTATTGTTTTTGCATGAATTATGCGGGTTATTCAAATGTGCAGGTATTTGTATGAATGAAGTTAGGAAGAAACTATTCACTATATCGCTGTCTGGTAAAGCGGCGCACTGGTATAAATTGCTGAAGAATGGTGATTCTATTGATTGGGAGGACATTGTGCCTTTATTCTATTCCAAATTTTATCCTCCAAGTGAAATTCACAAAGATCGAAACCGCATATATAATTTCGGCCTCATGATGGAGAGAGTATTGCCCAAGCTTGGGAGAGATTGAAGTCTTTAATGCTCAAATGCCCCATTCATGAGCTTCCTGGTAATGTTATTATTGATAATTTCTATGCAAGACTTTCTTTTCAAGACAAGACCTTGCTGGATACTTCTTGTTCTGGATCATTTACACGCAAGAATGAAGAGTTTAAAAGGGACCTTCTTGATCGGATCCAAGAAAATACTGAAGGATGGGAGAACGACAAAGATAGAGAATCAGGTATAATTTATGATTATAAATGCATTGAAGCTTTTATGGATACTGATAAATTTCGTAATATGAGTGCTACATATGGTCTTGATTCCCAAGTTGTTGCAAATCTTTATAAAGCTTTTGCTTCTCATTATGAATTGCCTAAGAAGAATTTTGATAAGTATCATGAACCATATAAAGATAAAATTGATTCATCTGTAAACAAATGTGTAGTGGTTGAAACTGTTGATAATGTTATTCCTGAAGCTTATATTGAAAAAACTCCTTTCCCTGCTAAAATGAAGGAGTACTCTGTCATATCTAGTGCGGTTAATAAAAGTGAAAAGAAACCTAAAGAACCCGAAGAACAAATTAAAATTGAACCTGCTGTTGCAATAGTTAAAGATCTTGTGACTGAAAATGTGGAGGATGGTCATATTATTTTCTGTGAAGATGCTTCTAATATTGTTTCACATCCTAATAAATCCAAACAAGTTAGTGTTCCTATGCTATCTGTTAGAATTGGTGATCATTGCTATTATGGTTTATGTGATATTGGTGCAAGTGTTAGTGCTATTCCTTATGAGCTTTACACGGAGATTATGCACGAAATTGATCTTGTGAACTTGAAGATATTGATGTGGTTATTCATTTGGCTAATAGAGAAACTATTTCTCCAATTGGTATTGTTCGAGATGTGGAAGTTCTATGTGGTAAGATTAAATATCCTGCTGACTTTTTGGTACTTGGTTCTGCTGCTAGTGATCATTGTCCTATCATTTTTGTAGACCTTTTCTAAATACTTGTGGAGCTATTATAGATTGTAAGAAAGAGAAAATTTTGACTAGATTTGTTGGTGAACCTTATGAATTTAACTTTTCTAAATTTACCAAAACTCCTTATAAAGCTGACTTGCCTAGTAATGATTTTAAAATGGAGCAGTGTGCATCTATTGTTCTTGTTCCTAATAATCCTTTGCAACATTTGGAGAATAGTGAAAGTGAAGCTTTTAGGAAAGAAAGAGATGAGCTTGAGGAAATTTTTCTTCGCCAACCTATTCTCAAGCATGATTTACCGGTGGAAGATTTGGGTACAACACCGCCACCAAAGGAAGATCCTGTTTTGATCTAAAGCCTTTACCTGATAATCTTAAATATGCTCATATTGATGATAAGAAAATATATCCTATTATTATTAGTTCTAGAGATTGAGGAAGAAAGGTTATTGGAAATATTGAAGAAACACCAGGAGCTATTGGCTATACTCTTGATGATTTGAAAGGATTTCTCCTTCTATTTGCCAACATGCTATTAATATGGAAGAAGATGCAAAGCCTGTTGTTGAACATCAACGTCGTCTAATTCCGAAGATGAAGGAAGCTGTAAGAAACGAGGTATTAAAACTTCTTGAAGCTCGTATTATATATCCTATTGCTGATAGTAGATGGGTTAGTCCTGTGCATTGTGTTCCTAAGAAGGGAGGAATGACTGTTGTGCCTAATGATAATGATGAGCTTATTCCTCAAAGAATAGTTGTAGGTTATAGAATGTGCATTGATTTTCGAAAAGTTAATAAAGTTACTAAGAAAGATCATTACCCTTTACCCTTTATTGATCAAATGCTAGAAAGGTTATCTAAAAATACTCATTTTTGCTTTCTTGATGGTTATTCTGGGTTTTCACAAATTGTTGTTAAAGCTAAAGATCAAGAGAAACCACATTTACTTGTCCTTATGGAACTTATGCTTATAGGCGTATGCCTTTTGGTTTATGTAATGCTCCTGCTACTTTTCAAAGATGCATGTCTGCTATTTTTCATGGTTTTTGCGAAAGTATTGTAGAGGTGTTCATGGATGATTTTTCGTCTATGGGAATTCTTTTGATAATTGCTTGCGAAACCTCGATAAAGTTTTGCAGAGATGTGAAGAAACTAACCTTGTTCTTAATTGGGAGAAATGCCACTTTATGGTTAATGAAGGAATTGTATTGGGACATAAAATTTCCGAAAGAGGTATTGAAGTTGATAGAGCTAAAGTTGAAGCAATTGAGAAGATGCCTTATCCGAGGGATGTTAAAGGTATTCGTAGTGTTCTTGGTCATGCTGGGTTTTATAGGAGATTTATTAAAGATTTCTCTAAAATTTCAAAGCCTCTTACTAATCTTCTTCAAAAAGATGTACCTTTTGTTTTTGATGATGATTGTAAGGAAGCTTTTGAAACTTTAAAGAAAGCCTTAACAACTGCTCCTGTAGTCGAACCTCCTGATTGGAATTTGCCTTTTGAAATTATGTGTGATGCTAGTGATTTTGCTGTAGGCGCTGTTCTTGGACAACGGGTAGATAAAAAATTAAATGTTATTCATTATGCTAGTAAGACTCTTGATGCTGCTCAAAGAAATTATGCTACAACTGAAAAGGAATTGTTAGCTGTAGTCTTTGCTTGTGATAAGTTTAGACCCTATATTGTTGATTCAAAAGTTACAATTCATACTGATCATGCTGCAATTAGATACCTTATGACAAAGAAAGATGCTAAGCCAAGGCTTATTAGATGGGTACTTCTTTGCAAGAATTTGATTTACATATTATAGATAGGAAAGGTGCTGATAATCCCGTTGCTGATAATTTGTCTAGATTGGAAAATATTGCTTATGATCCTGTTCCGTTAATGATAGTTTTCCAAATGAACAATTTGCTGTAATAAAGGTGAGCTCGCGAGAGAGCCCTTGGTATGCAGATTATGCTAACTTTATTGTTTCGAAGTATTTGCCTCCAACCTTTTCAGCTCAGCAAAGGAAATTCTTTTATGACTTGAGGCATTATTTTTGGGATGACCCACACTTATATAAAGAAGGAGTGGATGGTATTATGCGAAGATGTGTTCCCTGAATATGAACAACAGGAGATATTGAATAAATGTCATGGTAGTGTTTATGGAGGACATCACGCTGGAGATAGAACCGCGCAAAAGGTTCTACAATCAGGTTTTTATTGGCCAACACTCTTCAAAGATGCAAGGAAATTTATTTTATCTTGTGATGAATGTCAAAGAGTTGGTAATATCTCTAGACGCAATGAAATGCCTATGAATTATACTCTTGTTATTGAACCATTCGATTGTTGGGGATTCGACTTCATGGGTCCTTTCCCTTCTTCAGACGGTAATACTCATATACTTGTCGTTGTTGATTATGTTACTAAATGGGTAGAAGCTATACCTACAAAAGGGCTGATGGTGAGACCTCTATAAAAATGCTTGTAGATATTATATTTCCTAGATTTGGAGTACCTAGATATATTATGACTGATGGAGGTTCTCATTTTATTCATGGAGGTTTTAGAAAAACTCTTGCTAAGTATGGTATTAATCATAGAATTGCTTCTGCTTATCACCCTCAAACTAGTGGTCAAGTAGAATTATCAAATAGAGAGATTAAAGCTATCTTGGGTAAGAGTTAATAAATCTAGGAAGAATTGGGCTAGTAAATTGAAAGAAGCACTATGGGCTTATAGAACCGCTTATAAAAATCCTATGGGAATGTCACCTTATAAAATGGTTTATGGAAAAGCTTGTCATTTACCTTTAGAATTAGAGCACAAAGCTTATTGGGCTGTTAGAGAACTAAATAAAGATCCTAAACTAGCCGGTAATAAGAGGTTGTTGCAATTAAGTTCTCTAGATGAATGGAGAAGTGAAGCTTATGAAAATGCTAAACTCTTTAAAGAAAAAGTTAAGAAGTGGCATGATAGAAGGATCATTAAAAGAGAATTTAATGTTGGAGATCAAGTTCTATTGTATCGGTCTCGTCTCAGATTCTTTGCAGGGAAATTACTCTCGAAGTGGGAAGGACCATATGTTGTTGAGGAGGTGTATCGTTCAGGAGCAATTAAAATTAGCTCTCTCCAAGGCAATGCCACACAAGTGGTGAATGGACAAAGACTCAAGCATTATATCTCAGGTGATTCTTATAATGTTGATGTTGATATTATTCAAGTGGAAACACCGGAGGCTTTCATCAAAGGACAAATTGAATCCGCCAGAACTCGACTTTGAATAGGTAACAGTACAGGTAATGAAAAGTCCGTGTTTACCTTTCCGAACATTATTTCTGCTGTTTTTAGAAAATATGAAAAATTACGAGTTCGAAACGGAGTGGAAAGGACACACGAGGGCGTGCCACCATAGGCCGGCGGGCCTCCACCCTGCCGCGCCGACCTATGGTCTGGCCGCCTCGGCGTCCCGTTTCCACTGCTTTCCCTGGAACCTTCCTTTTGTCGTAAAAATATTTGCTATATAATCCCCCGGACCCCTGGAGGTCCGTAATATCGTTTCTCGTCGTGTTTTGTTTCGAGCTGTTTTCTGCCAGATTTGTTTTGATCTAGAAGCACCATGGTCTCCAACAACAAAGACAAGGGGCCTTGGAGGGAAGAGATGGATGAAAGGATCAATAAGGAGAAGGAGAAGATAGCATCAGCAAAAGGAGAGTGGGAAACTACAAGGAGTAAGCCAATCTTGGTGGATCGGTTAACACTGGACGCTCTTTTTCTCATAACTTGCAGGGAGCTCTTCCGCCTGCTCTGGACCTCGACTCTTTCCCTTGTGTGGAGGAAGCCATACGGGTTGCTGATGAGTTTTGTGATCAATATCGTGCTCTAAGAAGGGAAGTGGAGATACTTCAGGAGGAGAACCAGCGACTTCGCAGAATCTGGAATATTACTCAAATCCCAGCACAAGGCCGTCACCGCCACACTCGGGTAACAATGAGTCTCTTCAGGTTTTGGTGCAGAATTGCAAAATTGAGAAGCTGAAGCTGAAGGAGATCCTTATGAAGCGCGAGAAGAATCCATCACCATCATCACCGAAGGAGTAATTCATCATCGGTATTGGCATCCCCTTGGTTTGTTCCAAGCTTGGGGGAGTGCCGCGGTATCACATCATCACCACCTTTATCTTTTACTATCAAGTAGTGTCATATCATGAGTAGGGAAGTTATCATATGGAATAGTATGCAATGTGGAAGTATCTCTCTTAGTTAGTTATCTATGTATCCGTTGGTGTGAGTTATCGTTATGGAATATTAATGAGAAGTCTTATCATTTACTTTTTTACACCTTATTTTAGTTTGCAATCTCCATTATATTATTACTCTTGACATGATTAATCTCTTTGGGAGCATCAAGTAAATCTATTTGGTTTTGGCAAACTTAGCATTGGTCAGCGCAACAACATCTTGATGTTTAATAAAGAAAGAAGGCAGATATATTACTCTATTATCTCTATGCTTAGTGTTACAGAAGTTAAAATTGCTTGTGCTTATGAGAAAGATGCATGATTGTTCTATCATATGTATATTTGTTTGTTTCCCTCAGCATGCTTGCTATCAAACCTTGCTAACCAAAGACCTGTATCGAGAGGGAATTCTCATACATCCATAACCTTAGACCAAACCTATTCCATTTGTGTCACACCTACCTGCACATGGTATTTGCCATTCCAAGTAAATACTCCATGTGCTACCTTTAAATAATTCCAAACTAATCAGCTCTTATTTGTGTCAATGTTCTATAGCTCATGAGGAAGTATGTGGTGTTTATCTTTAAATCTTGTTGGGCAGACTTTCACTTAGATGGACTAAAGCGCTGTCAAGCTTATCCAATAATTTTGCAAATAGAGCTGGCAACGGGGCCCCAATTAATAACTTTCAGTAATAATTCTCTTCACATGTTTTGCTCTGATTGAAGTAAGCAACTTAATTTTACAATAGACACTCCTGCATGGTATGTGAATGTTGGAAGGCACACGAGGAATTCAGTTAGCCATGGATTGAGAAAGCTAAGGTGGGGGGTGTCATCCTTAATAAAACTAAAATGCATGTGTAAACAAAAGGGAAGATGGACCTTTCTGGTAGAGATGCCGTCCCTCATGGGAACCGCTCTTTGAAGGTTAAGCAGCAAGGGAGTTGAAGTGCACTTCTGCATTAGACAGTGAAAAAGCAACAAACACGCTCAAAACCTTACTTTTATGCTCTTTATATGATTTCCAAAACTTGAAAAGCTCTAGCACATGATTTAATCCCTGCTTCCCTCTGCGAAGGGCCTGTCTTTTACTTTTATGTTGGGTCAGTAAACCTATTTCTCTCTATCTCAAGCAAGCAATTGAGTTGTTGTGAACCAATCATTTATGCTATGATTCAGTTAATCATGTCTTTTACACTTTCTTGTTTAGTACCAATTTTATCTGAATGAATATGACTTTGAAGTTATCAATGATTATGAAGAGATTGTCATGGGAATATGAAGATATTATAAAATTTAATATACAGCTTTAGCAGAAGTACAATGAATTAGTAGTTCTGATAAGAACAAAGTTTGCCATCTTAACTATGATTTCTTATGCCTTTACTTGTGATTTCTCTTTACCTATTTCAAGATGAGTTATATATGAGGAAGTTGTTTACTAGCATGTCTTGTGTGAATGAATATGATGCTTGCCTTAGTATTTTTATTTATCGACTCTTGTCATAAACATGTGGTCTTGCTACATAGACTGATTTCATGGGGACAAGCGAGAGGTCTAAGCTTGGGGAGTTGATACGTCCAATTTACATCACTATTTTGTATCATAATTTGCTGTTATTCATTGATATATTTCATATTGGGACACAATACTTATGTTATTTCATCTATTTTGCATGTTTCATCATCATTGGGGGATCAGCCGGAGCCAGGATTACGCTGGAAAAAGCAGATCGAACGCAATATTTCGGAGAGATCATGTTGTGAAGGGAATTTCACGTAGAGTCCTATTTTTCCGAGATAGCTAGGGGGCGGGAAGGGGAAGAAGAGAGGAGCCACTGTGGGCGAGACCATATTAGAGGCGGCCGCGGCCTCTTCCGGCCGCGCCACCCACCCTCTGGGGCCCACGGCCTGCCGCCTCCTTTTCTTATGCTCGCCGTCCGAAAACCTAAGCCATATAGAGGACCTCACCGAGGTTACGGCCGCATCTGCGGGGCGGAGAACACCCCGAGGAGAGAAGAGCTCCGTGAGCTGGGAATCCGGCAGAAATTCCCCTCCGGAGGGGGAGCTGACGCCATCGCCATCGTCATCGAGCGGGACATCATCTCCATCATCATCATCATCTCCACCATCTACACCGCCATCACCACCGCTGCACCTCGTCATCGCTGTAGCAAGTCGGGTTAAATCTTGATTGTTTGATAGGGGAAACTCTCCCGGTGTTATTCTATACTTGTTGTAGATGCTATTGAGTGAAACCATTGAACCAAGGTTTATGTTCAGATTGTTATTCATCATCTCACCTCTGATTGTATTCCATATGATGTCTCGTGAGTAGTTCGTTTAGTTCTTGAGGACATGGGTGAAGTCTAAATGCTAGTAGTGAATTATGGTTGAGTAATATTCAATGTTATGATATTTAAGTTGTGGTGTCATTCTTCTAGTGGTGTCGTGTGAGCGTCATGACACTTCACCATTTATGGGCCTAGGGGTACATCTTGTATTCGGTTGCTAATTGCGGGGTTAGAGGTAGCGAAACCTAAGCCTAGTTAGTATATCAATGCGGGAGGGATCGGGGGGATCTCGAGTTTAAAGTTTTGTGGTTAGATTTATCTTAATTACTTTCTGTGATTTGCGGATGCTTGCAAGGGGTATAATCACAAGTATGTATTAGTCCTAGGAAGGGCGATGGTGCATTAGCATAAGTTCACCACACAACACTTATCAAAACAATGAATATTAACCACATGGAGCGAAAGTACTAGACTAAAATCCACGTGTGTCCTGAGGAACGTTTGGTCATTATAAGTAAACAAAACCGGCTTGTCCTTTGTGCTAAAGGATTGGGCCACTCGCTACAATTATTTCTCTCGCATTTTATTTACTTGTACTTTATTTATCTACAATATCAAAACCCCCTGAATACTTGTGAGCATTTACAGTGGATCCTTCATCGAAACTGCTTGTTGATGCTGCTCCTCGTTGGGATCGACATTCTTACTTATCGAAGATACTACGATACACCCCCTATACTTGTGGGTCATCACATATCATGAGAATATCTACATCATATGAACAAATGTGTTCGTGAAAGTTCTTTTAATACTTTTCGCTCAGTTGTTAACTGAATTTCTTGAGGACAAGCAATAAGCTAAGCATGGGGGGAGTTGATACGTCCATATCCTTCCCGAACACTTTTGCTATTGATTTGCCTCTAATTTGTGTATTTTGCATGCAACTATACTTTTATTGGGACCACTTATTTATTTTTTCAGCCAGGGTGCTCACAGTGTCTAGATTTTTGTCTCTGAAATCAACCGGGAAAATCCTCGGAATTTATGCGAAAGGCCTATTTTCCAGAATGCGTGAGCCGGAGAAGGGCAAGCCGAGTGGGGGCCGAGGCCCCCACACTAGGCGAGCGCGGCCCAAGAGGCGCGCCGCCTTGTGGTGTGGGCGCCTCGGCGGCCCCCCGACTCTCTACTAAACCCCTTCGACCTAAAAACGCCGGGGTGCGTCGATATTTCCGGAGACCATCGATGCGCTCATCGCGAGCTCCGCCTCGGGACCAGGCTTCCGGATTCGGCACTCCGCAGACAGGGGTGGAGGGGATCTTCATAGCCATCACCAGAAACGTCTCTCTCCATCGACTGACCATGTTTCCCCCATCCATGTGTGAGTAATTCCCACGCTGTGTAGGTTGAAGGGGATGGTAGGGATTGGATGAGATTGATCATGTAATAGTCACAAGATTGTTAGGGCATGGTGCCTAGTATCAGTAGATGTTACTTTTATGATATTGTTGCAACTTGTTATGCTTAATGCTTGTCACTAGGGCCAGGTGCCATGATCTCAGATCTGTATTTTATTGTTTCATCATGATATTCATTGTTTATGGTCTTACACCTGAGTTATGTCCCACACGTTCTTTGTCCGGAACCAATAATGGCCCAGTGGCAATCGGGTTTCTTAGGAGGGGATGGTAGTGATGTGAGGATCACATGTGTTCACAGTGTTAATGCTTTAACTCACAGGTACTCTGACAAAGGAATCTGTAATTTCGGTAGTTTCCTAGGCAGGTACATATAATTCGGTAGGACAAAAGATGTTGTGCAAGTTTCTCATTGCGAGCACGTACGACTATATATGGAACACATGCCTATTGATTGATTAGTACTTGGATACTGCTTTATTATTGCACACCAAATGCCCTACCATGATTGTTATATGAATTCTCTCATCCATGCGACGTAGTTCATCGAGTCACATTGCCTCTACGGTATTTTAATCTGCTGTTCTATAATCACTACTCTTGTCTTTATTTCACCGCTCTTGTTATTTCACTATTCCCTACTGCTATAAAGCATTTATTTGCCTCTTGATAAACTCTTGCGAGCAATTCTGTTTCCAGTGCAGCTGAATTGACAACTCTGATGTTAAGGTTACCAGTATTCTTTGTCTCCCCTTGTGTCGAATCAATAAATTAGGTAATACTTCCCTCGAAGCCCCACAGCTAGATCCCCCATGCTTGTGGGTCATCCACAGTGCTTGGCAGAGAATAGGGTGAAGCCCTCGTAGCGTTGGTTAGGCCTTCATAGCAACCACACTCCTGCAACATAGACGTATTTCCTCTCAAACGGAAGGAACTACAGGTATCCCCTTGTGTCTCCGCGTGCTCCACTCTCGTTTACCTCTATCCTTTGTTGTATTTATTGCATCTTGCTTAGTGGTAGCTTGCATACTTGTGTAGCTTGTCATCTAGGTAAATTCAATTAGTTGCATCTCTAGAATTTACCTTTTGTGTAGACTTATAAATTGAAGAAACAAAATTAAAATTTGATAGCACATATTCACCCTAGTCATAGCACATTAGTTGCCTCGTGCCCGCCGTAGCCTTTGCTACTACGCTAGTGGGTGCGGCCTCCGTTCCTTTTAGGCTGCGGGCATGGTAGCGGGAGACTCGGGTGTGAGCCCAAGGGCCCTTGTCGTGCCAATAGTCCTCTTGCCCTCTCGGTCTAAGTTCTTCTTTAAAGCGAGCACAGGCCGCTGCGGCGCACTATGTTGCGAGCACTCCCAGAAGTGTCCATCTAGTCCTCGAATCAGAACCTATGTGTTTGCTTTCTTCACTCCGTACGAGGAATCATCTTAAACCATCCTCAATCATCTTCGGCCCGCCTTGTTCTTCGCGAGTCTCCGTGTGTCGATTCCACACTTCGCCTCGTTCAGGCTTTCCTCAGTACCTCAGGCCTTCTGAGAGGCGAACATGTACAATTGTGGAGGAGAGGACGGACGGGACGAGCGAAGTGCTACGGGCGCATGCTTCACGAGCTCGTCATGATCACCGTGGGGTGCGCAACAAGGCGCAAAGGTCATCCAGGAGTGTGTGCAGCGAGCATGCCATGGAGGACATCGGTGACTAAGTAGAAGCGATGGACTCATGTATTTTGCTTCCATTGTACCTAGGTGCATACGTGCTCAATAGAATGTCTAGGAGAGAAGAATCAATAATGGTGATGGCGAGGTGAGCCTACCACATTGCCTATTTTGATAGATGCAGCCAGCGTCCATGTGGTTATGACTAGCCACGTCGGACAGGACAACGGGATCCACTTGTCATTTCGTGTTTTGCTCACATGCGTCAAGTTGTTACTCCCCACCTGGTGATTTTTGCTACCCTAGCCACAATTGGGTGGGTATATGTAATTATCTCATTATTTTTGTGATTAAATTTCTAAAACACCATGTGCTTCAACGAGTTGGCTCTCTAGTAAGGTTGGTGTAATTGTTCTTCAAAGAATATTTGACAATATTGTCAAATTACCTTGGTTGTGTGGTTTTGATTTTTTTTAAAAAAATGTTCGGAGTTAAGCTCTCCTACTCTGCCTTTAGCGTCTCGTTACTTTTTTTTTTTTTTTTTTTTTTTTTTTAGATAAAGGGAATTTTCTCCCCGATTTCATTAAGGAAACCAAGATTGTCTTCTACAAGGATCATGACCAAACCACTAGACAGCGGACACACATACTTAAGGTTTGTCAGGCAGAGATCGAGATAAAACCCAAGTTCACTTCAAAGCAGTGAGAAGAGGGGAGGTGAGAATACTAAGCAGAGACACCAGTCTAAGAGAAGCTTGACGAGAGCTGCCTCACATTGACTTTGCTCTACTCCATGCCGGCACGTCTTCCCTCTCCTCCAACTCCTCTCCCCGTTTTCCCTTTATTCCTCTCTCACATTGTCAACCTTGGCGTCCAGGCTCATTAACTCTTTCTTGCTCAAAAGCTTCCTTGCTACTCTTTCCGGCACCTTAGCACGAACTCTGACCTACTTCTCGCGCACTCCTTCACTTGCAACAAACTCCATGTATTAATATAAGTAATTTTTAGAATAATGCTGAGTTCATCGGGCTATATCTTGTCAAAACAAGCCAGTTTCTTGTTTTCCAAATACTCAAATAACAGGCATAAATTTGCTTGTAACAAATTCTCTTTCCCCCTCCACCCCAAACTTTTTCAACCAAGTGGAGATGCATTGATTAGCAGTTTCAAATTGGAAATTCATACCAAATTGGCCCAGTTACATTCTAGCTAAGGGACATTTGAAGAAAAGGTGATTAATAGTTTCATTACATACAAAGCAGACATTTCTTTTCCTGCTTTCCCCCTTGTGGCAGACATCCCTAGTGAGAATACTTCCTTTAAGCACTAGCCATGGAAAGTTTTGACTCTAAGGGGTATTTTCTTGCCACCGAAATTGTAGGGTACCACTTCATTTTCTTGCATTGCTAAATACAGATTTAGCGAAAATTCACTGTGGCGAGTCAATTTCGAGACCAACCTATAGGGATCATTATTTACAAAGCAACTCTTTCTGGCATTTTTTTCAAACTAAATCCTTTGTTCTGAACTCTCACATTGCTCTTCTAAATCTAAGCATCTCTACACTAACATCAAAAATTTCCTTAGCACGACAGGCTCATGTTCATGGACACCAAAAATAGTCTTGGGAATGATTTGAATGATGAGGAGAAGATCTGTCGATGCATTCTTCCCAAAAACTGGTTACGATCCATCCCCAATTTGATTTTGCAATGCTGCCATAAAGTTTTTAATCTCCATCAAACCATGCCAGAAATGTGAATCTCCATTTTGATCACTTAATGAGTTTGCTTCCTGGAGATGTCTTGCTAAAGTTGTTTGCCAAATACCATCTTCATTGAAAAGCTTCCATAGCCATTTGGCTAGTAAAGCAATATTCATTTTTTCCAAATCTAAAATTCCTAAACCACCTTGATCTTTTGGTAGACATACTGTCTGCCAGTTTACCAAGTGGTATTTCTTTTTATCTTCAGTCTCATCCCAGAAAAGTGTTCCTAATCTTGTCTAGTTTTTCTCCCACACCTACGAGGGCAACCTATAAAGCATGTAAAGTGGGACACTTATCGAAGATGAGTTGATTAGGGTAACTCTGCCACCCATCACCAACATTTTCCCTTGCCAAGGCCCTAATTTGTTTCTCATTTTCCCTTCAGTAGGTTCCCAATCAGAGTTTTTCAGCCTTTTTTATTAATTGGGACTCCCAAATATTTCATTGGCAACAAACCAGATTTACAGGTGAAGATTCTTTCAAAGTCCTCTTTTCTATCATGGCCCCTCTAGGCAGAATATCTCACTCTTATGAAAATTTATTTTTAGACCGGACAATTGTTCAAACATTGATAATATAAGTTTCATATTAATTGCTTTGTGGATGTCATGCTCCAAAAACAATATCGTATCATCAGCAATAGACCACCCCCTTCACCAAGGCTTGTACCTAGGCCGATCGGTAACCCCTCCCCTTGAGCTCTTTTAACAAGAATAGCAAGAATATCAACAACAAGGTCAAAAAGAATGGGAGAAAGTGGATTTTAGACGGAATCAAAAAGACATATCTGGTAGAATCGTAACCATATAATACGACCCTAATCGAAATGCATACATTTGTCTCATACACTATGGGGATGGTGAGAATAGATATATTAAACATCCCAGAGGGGCTATAATTGGAGATACTATTGTTTCTGGTACAAAAGTTCCTATATCAATGGGAAATGCCCTACCTTTGAGTGCGGTTTGAACTATTGATTTACGTAATTGGAGTAACCAATTAGGTTTACGACGAAACCTAGAAATCGATCACTGATCCAATTTGACTACCTCTACGGGATAGACCTCAACAGAAAACTGTTGATAACGGCAGCAAGTGATTGAGTTCAGTAGTTCCTCATAGAAAATTATTGACTCTAGAGATATGGTAATATGGAGAAGACAAAATTGTTTGAAGCACGCACAGAACCGGAAGCGCCCCTTGTTTCAAAGAGAGGAGGACGGGTTATTCACATTGAATTTGATGGTCAGAGGCAAATTGAAAGCTAAGCAGTGGTAATTAAGACCCCCGGGGGAAAATAGGGATGTCTCCTACGTTACCCATAATATGTGGAAGTATCGACGTAATTTCATAGAGTCATTCCATTCTATGTCCAATATCTCGATCGAAGTATGGAGGTAAAAATAAATAGAATAATGATGAATGAAAAAAAGAGCAAAATCCTTTAGCTGGATAAGGGGCGGATGTAGCCAAGTGTATCAAGGCAGTGGATTGTGAATCCACCATGCGCGGGTTCAATTCCCGTCGTTCGCATCGCATTATTACAAATTCAAAAAATGCAATTTCCATATTCCTAGTTACGTATTTACTTACGGCGACGAAGAATAAAACTATCGCTATATTTTTTCCTTTTCCTAGTTCTTCTTCCAAGCGCAGGATCCCAGGGGTTGTGGGTTTTTTTCTACCAATGGGGGCTTTCCCTTCACCGCCCCCATGGGGGTGGTCCACAGGGTTCATACCTACCCCTCTTACTACGGGTCGTTCTTGATACGTCTCCAACGTATCGATAATTTCTTATGTTCCATGCTACTTTATTGATAATACCTACATGTTTTATGCACATTATATGCCATATTTGGCATTTATTGGAATAACCTATTAACAAGATCTTGCAAGAAAGGCGATTGCTGTTTTACGCTTATTTTTGGTTTCAGGAAATCCTAGTAAGGAAATATTCTCGAATTGGACGAAATCGCCCGGGGTCCTATTTTTGCACGGAGCTTCCCGAGAGAAGACCGAAGGGGAGTCGGGCGGGGCCTGAGGTGGCCGGATGACGAGCGCGCGGCGGGCCACGGCGCGGCCGGCCTGCCTGAAGCCTCGTGCCACCTCTTGACCTGCCCTTGATGGCGTGTAACTCACACGTTCGTTGGGAACCCCAAGAGGAAGGTATGATGCGCGCAGTAGCAAGTTTTCCCTAGAAAGAAACCAAGGTTTAATCGAACCAGTGGGAGCCAAGAAGCACGTTGAAGGTTGATGGTGGCGAAATGTGATGCGACGCAACAACAGGGATTCCGGCGCCAACGTGGAATCTGCACAGCAAAACCAAAGTACTTTGCCCCAACGAAGCAGTGAGGTTGTCAATCTCACCGACTTGTTGTAACAAAGGATTAAGCGTATCAGTGTGAGGAAGATGATTGTTTGCAAAGAAAATAGTAAAACACAATTAGAGTGATTGCATGCTATGTAAAGAATAGGGCCGGGGGGTCCACGTTCACTAGAGGTGTCTCTCCCATAGATAAAGCATGTTGGGTGAACAAATTACAGTCGGGCAATTGACAAATAGAAAAGAGGCATAACAATGCATATACATGATATGATAAATATAGTGAGATTTAATTGGGCATTACGACAAAGTACATAGACCGCCATCCAAGTGCATCTATGCCTAAAAAGTCCACCTTCAGGTTATCATCCGAACCCCATTCAGTATTAAGTTGCTAAGCAGAGACAATTGCATTAAGTATGGTGTATGTAATAAACATCCCTAGACATAGAATCAATGTTTTATCCCTAGTGGCAACAACACATCGCAACCTTAGAACTTTCTGTCACTGTCCCCAGATTCAATGGAAGCATGAACCCACTATCGAGCATAAATACTCCCTCTTGGAGTTAAGGTACAAACTTAGCGAGCCTCTACTAACCTTGGAGAGCATATGCAGGAATCCATAAACAACACATAAACAATAGATTGATAATCACCATAACATAGTATTCTCTATCATCGGATCCACAGACAAACACAACATATAGTATTACAGATAGATAGTCTTGATCATGTTAGGCAGCTCTAAGATCCAACAATGAAGCACGACAAAGGAGAAGACGACCATCTAGGTAGCTATGGACCCATGGTCCGGGGGTGAACTACTCACTCATCACTCCAGAGGCGATCATGGCGATGAAGAGTCTCAGGGAGATGAATCCCCTCTCCCGCAGGGTGCCGGAGAATCTCCTGAATCCTCCGAGATGGGATTCGCGGCGGCGACGTCTCTGGAAGGTTTTCCGTTCGTGGCTCGATCTTGGGGTTTCGCGACGGGGGCTTTAAGTAGGCGGAAGGACGGAGTCGGGCTGACCAGGGGCCCACACCATAGGGCGGGGCGGGCCCCCTGCGCGCCGGCCTATGGTGGCGGCGCCTCGTCAGCCCCCACTTCGTTATCTCTTCGGTCTTGTGGAAGCTCCGTGCAAAATAGGACCACTGGGCGAATTTCGTCCAATTCGAGAATATTTCCTTACTAAGATTTCTGAAACCAAAAGCAAACAGCAACTGGCTCTTCGACATCTTGTTAATAGAAGGTTGGTTCCGGAAAATGCATAAATATGACATATAATGTGCATAAAACAATGTAGGTATCATCAATAAAGTAGCATGGAACATAAGTGTCGATACGTTGGAGACGTGTCCCATCTAAGCTTAGGTGCGCTCGTCTAAGTAATTAAAGCGATAACAAGATAATTCACAGTGACATGCCATCATAATCTTGATCATACTATTTGTAAACATATGTAAGAATGCAGCGATCCAAAACAAAGGTAATGACATGAGTAAACAAATGAATCATAAAGCAAAGACTTTTCATGAATAGTACTTCAAGACAAGCATCAATAAGTCTTGCAAAAGAGAACTCTTAAAGCAATAAATCAAAGTAAAGGTATTGAAGCAACACAAAGGAAGATTAAGTTTCAGCGGTTGCTTTCCAACTTATAACATGTATATCTCATGGATATTGTCAACATAAAGTAGTATAACAAGTGCAATTATGCAAGTATGTAGGAATCAATGCGCGAGTTCACACAAGTGTTTGCTTATTAGGTGGAAGGAGATAGGTAAAGTGACTCAACATAAAAGTAAAGAATGGTCCTTCAAAGAGGAAAGCATCGATTCTTTGTATTTATGCTAGAGCTTTTATTTTGAAACAAGAGACAATTTTGTCAACGGTAGTAATAAAGCATATGAGTTATGTAAATTATATCTTACAAGTTGCAAGCCTCATGCATAGTATACTAATAGTGTCCGCCCCTCGTCCTACTTAGCTTGGACTACCGGATCTTTGCATGCCATGTTTCAACCAAGTGTCACAAAGGGGTACCTCCATGCCGCCTGTACAAAGGTCTAAGGAGAAAGCGCGCATTTTGGATTTCTCGCTTTTGATTATTCTCAACTTAGACATCCATACGGGGACAACATGGACAACAGAGATAATGGACTCCTCTTAAATGCATAAGCATGTAGCAATGATTATTATTCTCATGAGATTGAGGATATATGTCCAAAACTGAAACTTCCACCATGATTCATGGCTTTAATTAGCGGCCCAATGTTCTTCTCTAACAATTTTGCATGCTCCAACCACTAAAATGATAGATCCTTCGAGACAAAACGGACATGCATAGCAACTCACATGATATTCAACAATAGTTGATGGCGTTCCCCGAGAAGCATGGTTATCGCACAACAAGAACTTAATAAAAGATAAAGTGCATAAGTACATATTCAATACTACGATAGTTTTTAAAGCTATTTTGTCCCATGAGCAATATATTGCAAAGGTGAATGATGGAATTTTAAAGGTAGCACTCAAGCAATTTACTTTGGAATGGAGAAATACCATATAGTAGGTAGGTATGGTGGACACAAATGGCATAGTAGTTGACAAGGATTTTGGATGCATGAGAAGTATTCCTCTCGATACAAAGGTTTAGGCTAGCAAGGTTATTTGAAGCAAACTCAAGATGAGACAGGTGCAGCAAAACTCAAATAAAAGACATATTGTAAACATTATAAGACTCTGCAAGTCTTCCTTGTTGTTCAAAACTCAATACTAGATATTATCTAGACCTTAGAGAGACCAAATATGCAAATCAGATTTTAGCAAGCTCTATGTATTTCTTCATTAATGGGTGCAAAGCATATGATGCAGGCTTAAACATGAGCACAACAATTGCCAAGTATCACATTATCCAAGACATTTTAAGAATTACTACATGTAGCATTTTCCAATTCCAACCATATAACAAATTAACGAAGAAGAAACTTCGCCTTGAACATTATGAGTAAAGCCTAAGGACATATTTGTCCATATGCAACAGCGGAGTGTGTCTCTCTCCCACAAAGTGAATGCTAGGATCCATTTTATTCAAACAAAAACAAAAACAAAAACAAGCAGACCTTCAAGTAAAGAACACAAGATGTGATTGAATAAAATATAGTTTCAGGGGAGGAACCCGATGTTGTCGATGAAGAAGAGGATGCCTTAGGCATCCCCAAGCTTAGACGCTTAAGTCTTCTTAAAATATGCAGGGGTGAACCAGGGGGGCATCCCCAATTTCACCCCTCTTGATCATAGTATATCATTCTCTTCTCTTGAAAATTTCCTTCACACCAAACTTCAAGCAAACTCATTAGAGGGTTAGTGCACAATTAATAATTCACATGTTCGAGAGGTGGCACAATCATTTTACACTTGGACATTGCATAAAATACGGACATTAATGGATCAAGAAATGAATCCAACATAGCAAAAGAGGCAATGCGAAATAAAAGGCGAGAATCTGTCCAAAAACGAGAACGATCAGTAAAGGCAATTTAAAGGCGGCACGAATTGCTCAAATGGAAAAACTCAAAACTAATGAAAGTTGCCTACATATGTCCCAGGGATCACGCTCGTAAGCGGCGGATTTTGAATTTTCTACGAGGCTGTGCACCGGATCGTAATGACGACAATCTTTGTTCTGTATGACGATCCCAAATATAACATCAACTTTAGCATAGAAACTTTACTTGGCACAAAAACATGATAAGGAGAGGTTGCTACAGTAGTAAACAACTTCAAGACTCGACAAAACAAAAAATTGCTGTAGTAAAAACATGGGTTGTCTCCTATCTAAGCGCTTTTCTTTAACGCATTTCAGTTAGGTGCAGAAAGTGCAAATCAAGTAACATCGAGTGACATCAACATCATAACTTGTTCTAATAATAGAATCAAAAGGCAACCTCATTCTCTTTCTAGGGAAGTGTTCCATACCTTTCTTGAGAGGAAATTGATATTTAATATTACCTTCCCTCATATCAATAACAGCACCAACAGTTTGAAGAAAAGGTCTTCCCAACACAATAGGACAAGATGCATTGCATTCGATGTCCAAGACAACAAAATCAACGGGGACAAGGTTTACCGTAATGCGTACATTATCAATCCTCCCCAAGGTTCTTTTTAACATTATCGGCAAGATTAACATCCAAATAACAATTCTTGAAAGGTGGCAAGTCGAGCATATCATAAATCTTTTTAGGCATAACGAAAATACTTGCACCAAGATCACATAAAACATTACATTCAAAGTCATTGGAATTTCATTTTAATGATGGGCTCCCAACCATCTTCTAACTTTCTAGGAATAGAAGTTTCAGAGTTTTAGTTTCTCTTCTCTAGCTTTTATGAGCATTTGTAATATGTTTTGTGAAGGCTAAATTTATAGCACTAGAATTAGGACTTTTAGCAAGTTTTGTAAGAACTTTATAACTTCAGAGATGTAGCAATCATCAAAATTTAAATCATTATGAGCTACAGTAATGGGAACATTGTTCCCAAGGTTGGAAAAATTTGTGGAAGTTTATCTGGCTTGGTTTAAGCAGTTTTAGCAATTTCAGGCAGTTTTGTTCGCTTTGCACTAGGAGTAGAAACATTGCCAACACCAATTATTTTACCATTGATAGTAGGAGGTGCAGCAACATGTGAAGAATTGGCATTACTAGTGGTGGTAATAGTCCAAACTTTAGCTACATTATTCTCTTTAGCTAGTTTTCATTTTCTTCTCTATCCCACCTAGCACGCAGTTCAAGCCATTAAGCTTATATTCTCATTAATTCTAACTTGGATGGCATTTGCTGTAGTAGTAATCTTATTATCAATATCATTATTAGGCATAACTTTCAATTTAAAAAGATTAACATCAGAGTAAGCCTATCAACTCTAGAAGCAATAGTATCAATTTTATCAAGCTTTCCTCACCGATTTGTTAAAAGCAGTTTGTGTACTAATAAATTCTTTAGCATGGCTTCAAGACCAGAGGGTACCTCCTATTATTGTTGTAAAAATTCCATAGAATTACCATAACGTTCATTCGGGAAAGGATGGCCTATAGTTATTACCGAGTTGTTCACTATAAGCATTGTTGTTGAAATTATTATTTTTAATGAAATTCACATCAGCATTTCTTCTTGAGCAACCAATGAAGCTAAAAGGAACATTATTTGGATCAACATTAGATCTACCATTCCCGAGCATAGACATAATCACATCAATCTTATCACTCAAGGAAGAGGTTTCTTCAATTTACCTTCTTACCTTGTGGAGCTCTTTACGTGTATTCAGGGTAATTTATCATCATATCATCAAGAAGCTTTGTAACCCCCAAGTAATGGACATAAAGAGTGCACCTCAATGGTGAATCGAAAATCCGCGAAGAAAAATTTAGTTCTGCATAGAAGGTTTGGATGATCATCCAAGTAGTGGGTCCATGGGTTGGGCAATTCTTTACCAAAGTTTTCATTCTCTCCATGCTTGAGCAACATGTTGAGTATCTAATTGCTTAAAATTCATTATGCTACTTCTCAAAGATATAATTTGCGGGAGGATAATATCTACTAATAAAAGCATCCTTACATTTAGTCCATGAATCAAAACTATTCTTGAGCAAGATAGCAACCAATCTTTAGCTCCTCCCTCTTAATGAGAAAGGAAACACTTTCAATTTAATAATAACACCATCTACATCATATACTTTTGCATTTCACAAAGTTCAACAAAATTATTGAGATGGGCAGCAGCATCATCAGAACTAACACGAGAAAATTGATCTCTCATGACAAGATTTAGTAAAGCGGGTTTAATTTCAAAGAATTCTGCTTAGTAGCAAGTGGAGCAATAGGTGTGCATAGGAAATCATTATTATTTGCATTTGTGAAGTCACACAACTTAGTATTTTCAGGGGTATTCATTTGCGATAAATAAAACAAACTAGATAAAGTAAATGCAAGTAACTAATTTTTTTTGTGTTTTCGATAGAGAGCAAGGCAGGTAAATAAAGTAAAACTAGCAACTAATTTTTTGTGTGTTTTGTTTAGGTGCAACAACAAAGTAATAAAATAAAATAAGAAAACAGAACAAAAACAAAAGTAAGAGGTGAGGAAGTGGAGACTCCCCTTGCAGCGTGTCTTGATC
This sequence comes from Lolium multiflorum, assembly GCA_030979885.1. NCBI lineage: Eukaryota > Viridiplantae > Streptophyta > Magnoliopsida > Poales > Poaceae > Lolium > Lolium multiflorum. The sequence continues at coordinate 82,100,480 of CM061750.1, forward strand.
TCCCAGGCAACGGCTCCAGAAAAAGAGCTTGATGGCGTGTAACTCACACGTTCGTTGGGAACCCCAAGAGGAAGGGTATGATGCTTATAGGTAGCAAGTTTTCCTCGAGAAAACCAAGGGGTTTTAATCGAACCGGTGGGAGCCAAGAAGCCGTTGAAGGTTGATGGTGGCGAAATGTGATGCGACGCAACAACAGGGATCGGCGCCAACGTGGAACATGCACAACAAAACCAAAGTACTTTGCTCCAACGAAACAGTGTGTCAATCTCACCGGCTAGCTGTAACAAAGGATTAAGCGTATCGAGTGGAAGATGATTGTTTGCAAGAAAATAGTAAAAACACAATTGCAGTAGATTGTATGCTATGTAAAGAATAGGACCGGGGTCCACAGTTCACTAAGTGTCTCTCCCATAAGATAAAAGCATGTTGGGTGAACAAATTACGAGTCGGGCAATTGACAAATAGAAGGGCATAACAATGCATATACATGATATGATAAATATAGTGAGATTTAATTGGGCATTACGACAAAGTACATAGACCGCCATCCATCTGCATCTATGCCTAAGAAGTCCACCTTCGGGTTATCATCGAACCCATTCGGTATTAAGTTGTAAACAACAAACAATTGCATTAAGTATGGTGCGCAATGTAATCGAAACAACTACATCCTTGAACATAGAATCAATGTTTTATCCCTAGTGGCAACGGCACATCACAACCTTAGAACTTTATGTCACTGTACGTCCCAGGTACCAATGAAGGCATGAACCCACTATCGAGCATAAATACTCCCTCTTGGAGTTAAAGAGTACAAACTTGGCAGAGCCTCTACTAATAACGAGAGCATGCAAGATCATAAACAACACATAAACAATAGATTGATAATCACCATAACATAGTATTCTCTATCCATCGGATCACCCAACAAACACAACATATAGTATTACGAGATAGATGATCTTGATCATGTTGAAAGCGACTCACAAGATCCAACAGTAGGCACAACAAGGAGAGACGACCATCTAGCTACGCTGGACCCATGGTCCGGGGGTGAACTACTCACTCATCCCTGGGGGCGATCATGGCGATGAAGAGTCTTCCGGGAGATGAATCCCCTCTCCGGAGTGCAGAAGCTGATCTCTGAATCCTCGAGATGGGATTTGCGGCGGCGTCTCTGGAAGGTTTTCGTATCGTAGCTCTCAGTGCGGGTTTTCGCAGCCAGGGGCTTTAAGTAGAGGCGGAAGGGTAGGTCGGGGGGCGAGGGGCCCACCTTTGATGGCGTGTAACTCACACACGTTCGTTGGGAACCCCAAAGAGGAAGGTATGATGCGCACGGTAGCAAGTTCCCTCGAAAGAAACCAGAGTTTCGCTCCAAACCCGGCGGGAGCGAGAAGCACGTTGAAGGTTGATGGTCGCGAGAGAAATGTGATGCGGCGCAACACCGGGATTCTGCGCCAACGTGGAATCTGCACAACAAAACCAAAGTACTTTGCCCCAGCGAAACAGTGAGGTTGTCAATCTCACCGGCTTGCTGTAACAAAGGATTAAACGTATCGAGTGGAAGATGTTTGCAAAGAAAACATTAAAACACAATTGCAGTAGATTGTATGCTATGTAAAGAATAGGACCGGGGTCCACAGTTCATTAGAGGTGTCTCTCCCATAAGATAAAGCATGTTAGGTAAACAAATTACGAGTCGGGCAATTGACAAATAGAAAGGCATAACAATGCATATACATGATATGATAAATATGGTGAGATTTAATTGGGCATTACGACAAAGTACATAGACAACCATCCATGCATCTATACCTAAAAAGTCCACCTTCGAGTTAGCATCCGACCCCCTCCGGTATTAAGTTGCTAAACAACCAGACAATTGCATTAAATATGGTGCGTAATGTAATTCAGCAACTACATCCTTAGACATAGAATCAATGTTTTATCCCTAGTGGCAACAGCATCCACAACCTTAGACTTTTCATCCTTACATCCCTGATTCAATGGAGGCATGAACCCATTATCGAGCATAAATACTCCCCTCTTGGAGTTAAGAGTACAAACTTAGCCAGAGACTCTACTAATAACGGAGAGCATGCAAGATCATAAACAACACATAAACAATAGATTGATAATCACCATATCATAGTATTCTCTATCCATCGGCGACAAACACAACATATACAATTACATATAGATGATCTTGATCATGTTAGGCAACTCACAAGATCCAGCAATGAAGCACAACAAGGAGAAAACTGACCATCTAGCTACTGCTATGGACCCATGGTCGAGGGGTGGACTACTACTCACACATCACTCTGGAGGCGACCATGGCGGTGCTGGGAGATCCTCCGGAGATGAATCCCCCTCTCCCGGCCGAGGGTGCGGAGAGCGATCTCTGAATCCCAGAGATGGGATTCGCGGGCGGCGGCGTCTCTGGAAGGTTTCGCGTACCGTGGCTCTCTCGGTACTGAGGGTTTCGCGACGGAGGCTTTAAGTAGACGGGCGGAAGGTCAGCGCGGGGGGCCACACGGGGACGAGGGGCGGTGGCGCGACGGGGCTGGGCCGCGCCGGCCACCCGCCTGGCTGCCTCGTGGCCCCACTCCGTCTCCTCTTCGGTCTTCTAGTTCGTGCAAAAATAGGACCCTAGGCGAAAGTTTCGTCCAATTAAGAATATTTCCTTACTAGGATTTCTGAAACCAAAAACAGCAACTGACGACTGGCTCTTGGGCATCTTGTTAATAGGTTAGTTCGAGAAAATGCATAAATATGACATATAATGTGCATAAAACATGTAGAGATCATAAAGTAGCATGGAACATAGAAATTATCAATCGTTGGAGGCATATCAGCATCCCCAAGCTTAGTTCTGCTCGTCCCGAGCAGGTAAAACGATAACAAAGATAATTCTGAAGTGACATGCCATCATAATCTTGATCATACTATTTGTAAACTTATGTAATGAATGCAACGATCAAAACAAAGGTAATGACATGAGTAAACAAGTGAATCATATAGCAAAGACTTTTCATGAATAGTACTTCAAGACAAGCATCAATAAGTCTTGCATAAGAGTAAACTCATAAAGCAATAAATCAAAGTAAAGGTGTTGAAGCAACACAAAGGAAGATTAAGTTAACGGTTGCTTTCAACTTATAACATGTATATCTCATGGATATTGTCAACATAAAGTAATATAACAAATTACAATATGCAAGTATGTAGGAATCATACAGTTCACACAAGTGTTGCTTCTTAAGGTGGAAGATAGGTAAAGTATTGACATTAAAAGTAAAAAGATAGTCATGAAAAGAGGAAGCATCGATTAACATGTATTTGTGCTAGAGCTTTATTTTGAAAACATGAAACAATTTTGTCAACGGTAGTAATAAAGCATATGAGTTATGTAAATTATATCTTACAAGTTACAAGCCTCATGCATAGTGTACTAATAGTGCCCGCACCTCGTCCTACTTAGCTTGGACTACCGGATCTTTGCATGCCATGTTTCAACCAAGTGTCACAAAGGGGGTACCTCCATGCCGCCTGTACAAGGTCTAAGGAGAAAGCTCGCATTTTGGATTTCTCGCTTTGATTATTCTCAACTTAGACATCCATGCGGGACAACATGGACAACAGAGATAATGGACTCCTCTTAAATGCATAAGCACTGTAGCAATGATTATTATTCTCATATGAGATTGAGGATATATATGTCCAAACTTGAAACTTCAACCATGGTTCATGGCTTTAGTTAAGCGGCCCAATATTCTTCTCTAATTTTACATGCTCCAACCACTAAAATGATAGATCCTTGAGACGAAGACGGACATGCATAGCAACTCACATGATATTCAACAATAGTTGATGGCGTTCCCCGAAGCATGGTTATCGCACAGCAAGCAACTTAATAAAATATAAAGTGCATAAGTACATATTCAATACTACGATAGTTTTTAAGGGTATTTTGTCCCATGGGCTATATATTGCAAAGGTGAATGATGGAATTTTAAAGGTAGCACTCAAGCAATTTACTTTGGAATGGCGAGAAATACCATGTAGTAGGTAGGTATGGTGGACACAAATGGCATAGTGGTTGGCTCAGGATTTTGGATGCATGAGAAGTATTCCCTCTCGATACAAGGTTTAGGCTAGCAAGGTTATTTGAAGCAAACTCAAGGATGAACAAGTGCAGCAAAACTCACATAAAGAACATATTGTAAACATTATAAGACTCTACACCGTCTTCCTTGTTGTTCGAAACTCAATACTAGATATTATCTAGACCTTAGAGAGACCAAATATGCAAATCAAATTTTAGCAAGCTCTATATATTTCTTCATTAATAGGTGCAAAGCATATGATGCAAGAGCTTAAACATGAGCACAACAATTGCTAAGTATCACATTATCCAAGATGTTTAAATTACTACATGTAGCATTTTTCCAATTCCAACCATATAACAATTTATCGAAGAAGAAACTTCGCCATGAACATTATGAGTAAAGCCTAAGGACACATGTGTCCATATACAACAGGCGGACCGTGTCTCTCTCCCACAAAGTGAATACTAGGATCCATTTTATTCAAACAAGAACAAAAACAAAAAAACCGACGCTTCAAGTAAAGAACACAAGATGTGATTGAATAAAAATATGGTTTCAGAGGAAACTGATGATGTTGTCGATGAAGAAGGGGATGCCTTGGGCATCCCCAAGCATACTTCAGTCTTCTTAGAATATGCAGGGGTGAACCACGGGGGGCATCCCCAAGCTTAGAGCTTTCACTCCTCTTGATCATAGTATATCATTCTCCTCTCTTGACCCTTGAAAACTTCCTTCACACCAAACTTCAAGCAAACTCATTAGAGGGTTAGTGCACAATTAATAATTCACACATTCAGAGGTGACACAATCATTATTTTCTCTTCTGGACATTGCATAATGCTACTGGACATTAGTGGATCAAAAATAAATCAACCTTAGCAAAAGGAGCATCCACACGAAATAAAGGCAGAATGTCAAAAACAGAACAGTCCGTAAAAGACGAATTTAAAGCTGGCACGAGACTTGCTCAAATGGAAAACTCAAAACTAATGAAGTTGCGTACATATCTGAGGATCACGCTTGTAAATTGGCAGATTTTTTCGAATTTTCTACAGAGAACTGTGCCCAGATTCGACAGACAGCAATGCTGTTTCTGCGCAGCGATCCCAAATATAACATCAGCTTTGACATAGAAACTTTACTTGGCACAAAAATGATAAGGAGAGGTTGCTACAGTAGTAAACAACTTCCAAGACTCAACAAAACAAAAAATTTCTGTAGGTAAAAACATGGGTTGTCTCCCATAAGCGCTTTTCTTTAACGTCTTTCAGCTAGGCGCAGAAAGTGCAAATCAAGTATTATCGAATGGTGGTACATCATCCTTACCTTGGGCTTTACCCTTACCTTTCTTGTTGTTTTCCTTTCTCTTTGATTTAGGAAATTTATGATTCCCCCTGGTATAGAGGTGAAATCCAAGATGCCTTCTCCCACATCTATTACTGCTCCCAATAGTTTTAGCAGGGATCTTTCGAGTGTGATTTTTCCTGTCTCTACACATTCAATAACAAGATAATCAATGGATATTGTTCTTCCAAGAATGGTTGTATGCACACCAGCGGCTATTCCCTTAGGAATTATAACAGAATTATCAATGAGAGTTATTTCTTCTCCCCCTTCATCAACTCCCCATAGTTCCAAAGATTTATAAATGCTCTCAGGCATAAGGCAAAATTCAGACATAATATCACAGTTGGCACGAAGAGTTTGATCACCAATAACAATTTTAACAGTAGGATCCCATAATGAAGGTTTAGAATTCACTAAAACTTGTTCAAGACGACGATTACGAATGCAGTGATAATTGTCATTCAAGCGAGATGTACTTTCTCAAGGGTGTTTAATCTATTATAAATGCTAATAGAGGGCTGAATCAAAGTTATTAGGCCAGATCATGTGATACAACAGTTTCTTTATGGCATTAAAGCTTGATCCCCATTACAGCCAGAAGAGGAAATCTCCTCCTATAAAATCCAAAGCATATCTATAGCGAACCATAAGACCAAAATAAAAAAAATTACTAAGGAGCAAACTTAGAGTCATTTTAGGTCAGTTTTAAGATAAGAAGTAAAAATTCTAGACCACAAGCATCCTTAAAACTCTCCTCATCCCCTTGTTTGAAAGTAAAGACTAATTCCTCAGATGAAAAGTAACAGGTTCAGAGCTAGACATGGTAATAAAAGTAACTAATTTTTGTATTTTAAATATAGAGTGCAGGACAATAAATAAAGCAAACTAGATAAAG